>JAQPZY010001260.1:1537500-1853333 GCA_029931535.1 Margaritifera margaritifera
TGTGGTTTAGTACTGTGTTGAAGCTTTTGCAACACAGATACGAGGATACATGATTGCATTGATTCATGTGAGATATCAGGTCCCACAAAAAACTGTTTTCTTCTTCTAAAAACACACACGACAAAAATAACATTTAATTTTCAATAATTCCTTGGATAATGTGCTTTTTACTGACCGTTATATATATATATATATATATATATATATATATATATATATATATATATATATATATATATATATATATATATATATAATCCTACAATTTGATAGAAAAGAGTAAATGGATCATATTTTATTATATTTGATTTAAATTTATTAACGTAAAGAAAAACGAAAAAAGAAAAAAAAATTGCAATTTATTTTTCTTCAGACACGTAAGAAATAACAAATAACATTCATTCATCAGTTTACACGTTCTTCCGATGACATCAATATCTTTCTTCCTCAACCTTTCGAGAAGATAGGAACTGATTTTTATGTTTTTAGTTTGATCATCCAACATTTTCTATTTGATATCGAAGGAATGGTGATTTTGTTGGAGACGGAAACATCAACCCTCCCGTTGCTTAAACATTCTCTGATCCTAGAGAATGGTAGTATTATGCACATATGATGACATTGTGAGACCGGCACAGCAAATGGTTAGAATCTCAGAATGACCAATACTAATGTTATATATATATATATATATATATATATATATATATATATATATATATATATATATATATATATATATATATATATATATATATATATATATATATATATATATACCTTTTTGGACATGATCTTTCATCGTGTCATATTTTATTTTTTTTGAGACGCGTTAAAGTTTTGAACCACATTAAAATATAATTCAGAATTTCCTACATTTTCTAACAGTGTAATTGATTAATTTGGCAGGCAATATTTGTACCAATTTCAAATATATTTTGTATTTAATAAAATTTCATAAGAAATCACCATTTTGATTAAAGCAGCTGAATAAATGACATTAAACGTTCGCTGATCACTCAAGTATGGTATGTATATCAGCAATTACCGCTGGTAAAAATAATTAAAGTAGATTCTCAGATTTTCTTTTACTTGATTATCATTTTGCAAAACTCAAGCATCGTTCAATAAATTGTAAATATGCGTAATTTCTTTATTAGTAAATCTACTAAAACCTTACCCTTCCCATGTTCATTCAATTTAACCCCCGCCTAGTTACCTGTATGCTGCTTGACTTAATTTCACTCCATCTTGGTTTTCGTTTTGTTTTGTCTAAGCGGCGTCATGTTTATATTTACATCATTCTTGTCTTTTGTTTTGCTATTATTTTTTTTTGCTAGTCGCTTGAAAAAAGATTTAGAGATCATATTTTATATAATGTAGAGAAGACACGCAGTATACAACATCCATGATGCAAATCTTCTTGGTGAAATAAAGCATACTGAGCACCATTGTATTCTTACCAATCAGCCAGACAAACTTGGTTATATCAGAGTTACTGTTTCAGGTTCTTGCATTGCACCAAAAACAATGTTGGCGCACCGTTTTGTTTACGAATGCCACAGCTGGCATATACCAAAAAATCTTGTCATAGATCATAAGAATGGAATTAAGTCTGACAACAGGCTAGAAAATTTAGAAGTGGTTACTCAGCAGGAAAATTGAAAAATAGGAAAATGTGGTGATCACAACAAGACTGCGCGGCCTGTAGAGGCGGTAAATTTAGAAACCAAAGAAAGATTTTCTTCGATAGCTAAAGCAGGAAAGTTGCTTGGCACAAACTCAGGTGTCATATATCATTGCTGCAAAGGAATACAAAAAACACCTTTTCAAGAGTCCACAATGTCAGGTTTACATTTAACTTTGCTTAAGCAAAATAAAATGTTTGTACAATATTTTGAACGTAGTAGTAGGTGTTGTATTTTGTTTGCTTAGATCAGACCTAGCTCATAAAAATGTCTGGTACATCAGCAAGCAATAGCACATCGGTTTTAAGAAAAAGATCATGATAATCGCCCATAATGTTTTAATGTCAAATTTGTTCCAAACATTCTTAGCATGGTCATAGTCTGCATCTGAAACATCTGTTCCGCTTAGATTGCTGAAGAAATTTTCTTGGTGTGGCAGGCAGGTTTCATTAAATTTTTCCCACGATGACATGTGTTCATATGGATAAATTCCTATGAATCAAGTTTGGCGCCATCAGATAATTTTTCTGCAATATACTTAAATACTTTTGTGTTTTTGACAAACTCATCAAGCGAGGCATTCATGAACTGGATGCTGTCAATGAAACGCAAGTCACCAAGAGAAAATGATAAATATTTTTCTAAGTTATTTGGAATGCAAGTTATCATCGTTTCAAATTTGCCAAAGTGCTTTAATACTGGAATCAATTCTTGGCTTCTTAATTTCAGATTGCATTTAATATAAGTGGCGCGACGATATATGCAGTGGATAGATGCTTGCTTTGGCATCTGTGCCAAAGACGTTTACTGAGATATTATTTAGACGTTCAAATTTGAAAGCATCATTAACCTAAACAGCAAATTTTAATGCCAGTAAAATTTAATGTGTTCTGGTATGAGGTATAGTTGCTAACTCGATTTGGATTTGCATTTCTGGATACAGAGCAGATAGACATAAACATTTGTTGTCTTTAATTTTGACGTTCACGCAGCTTTGGCTACTTTTAATTTTGTCTGGTACTTCGAAATATGACTTACCGCGTAATGGATTGTACTTGGCAGTATTAATAGTGCTTGCTGAAATACTTTGCAGGATCGATCCTGAACCTTCTTTCTGAAAATTATCAATGCTATAGTAGTATAGATAAAGGCGGAGTCTGAAACATTTTTTTTTATCCCATCTTTTTGATGAAATTTGTGGCTTTCATTTTGCTAACAAACTGCTCTATCATGGCAGTTTTCAACCTGGAAAGTGCCCGCATCAGCGTGTTGAAAATCGATGGAAACAACTCTATCAAATGATCAATAAAGTTGGTTTTTAATTAAATAAAAAGTCAAGTACAGTGTTATTATTATTGAATTGATCGTTATTTTGATAGTGGCCGATCGCGTACGTGTTTATTCCATCTTTGCACCATCGTTTGTCATCATAGTTGTTTAATCCAGATTTATTTATCACCGTTGTAGTAATTTTATGTTTATCAGATCGGAATGTTGTCATTAGAACATGATCACGCTTTCCAGCTAATGCATCTTTATAGTCTTCGAAGTTTATCTTTTTTTCAACAACAGCCTTTTGTATTCCTTTGGCACGTTTTTTTACTGTTCCATCGGCTAGTTTAACACTGTATAATTTAGACCTTAATCCAACAAATTCAGATATTGGAATAAAGTTTGTTTCGTCCTTGAATTTTCCTATTACTTTTTGTTTTCATCTGATTTAAATCCACTACTAGCAGGATAATCTGATAGATCAAACCATTGTCGATTATCGTACATATCCTGGTAAACATCATCAGTGAACACGTGAAGACATAGAGAATCAGTGTCTGTGAATAATAATTGTGATTTATCGCCTGGATATAACTTTTTAATAACATTATAATAGAAGTCGTACATTAATGTTTTTGAAAGATCTAAAACAGCTGCACCATTTGCAATGGGTTTATTTAGTATTAGGTTTGTTTTACGCATATGAGCTGCTATTAAATTTTCGTTAAATATTTTCGCTGAGATAAAATTATCTTTTGCTATCACTTTATCACGTCGTTCTTCGTTATTAATAAGTTCAATTTGCTCACGTTTTCTTAAGTTTTCCATTGTTTTACCATAAACACTATTGTTCATAAGTTTAAAAAGGTTTTTATCAAATTCTGTTGTTGCAGCTGCTCTCTGTGTTGTGTTAAATTCAATGTAGTCCTTTAGCCAACAAGATTATTTAAACTTTAGAACGCGATAAATACGTGTTATTTTTAATCCAGCTTCAACTGCTTGCTTTAATGCTTTGTGATGTATTATATATCTTGATTTGTTCATTAGATTTGGAACTAACTTTTCCGTAGTGCTTTTACAACCATTTTGAACCTGAGATGAAGAAAGCTGGTCGCCACTGATTTTAATTTGTTCTGCGCAGAATGGATAGTCGTTATGTTGATCATGTATCCCAGATGGATATTCAAGATCAACTTCTATGAAATAGCCGACGTTTTCGTTTGGTTTTTCGCTCAAGTATGTTTCTTCTGTTATCCACTTGTAGTTTCCAACTGGTAATGATTGGCACATTGCCCAGCCATACAGATTATATGCGTCTAAATAGATTATATAGCTTGATTCCTTGCTTGAATCATAATCAGGTAAATATTTGTTGTTTGCTTTTGCGTATTTCTTTGTTATCACAGATATTCCACCTCTAATGCCTTTTTCAATAAACAAATACATATCAGCATCTGTGAACAAATCAAGTGTTATATTACTACGTTTTAATGCTGCATCCCAAGCAAGTCCTGGAGATGAAAAATACCATAACGGATCTAATTCATAATTAATATTACAGCTACAACGAAATTGCTCAAATACATCAGCTAGAAGAAGAACATCAGTTGTTAAATACAGATCGTGATAATCGCCAATGTTTTTACATTGAAAATGCTTCCACATCTGTTCCGCGTACTCGTATTCACTTTGTTTTATTCCAGCGATATTAACCTTTGAATAAAATTTTTCAATGTCTGGCAGTGATGTTTCATCAAATCTTGAATAAGCGTCCATGTACTCGTATGGATAAACACCTTTGCGTTTTAAATAACTTGAATCAATGCCAAAGTAATCTTCTAGGTTATTAAAAACAGTACAACCCTTTACAAGTTTATCTAATGATTCTGCCATGAACTGGTAGCTGTCAATGAATCTAAGTTGCTTTATTGTGACTGATAAATACTTTTCAGTGCTATTTGGAATACATTTGATTGTTTTAACACTAAATTTTTTATTTCCAAGAGCATCAACTATAATATGTGCATCATAACCCCGAAAGTTGTGGAAAACCACTGGAATAAACCATTGTGATTTATTATATTTATTATCTGCGATCAACACTTTTTTAATTTCTTTCACCTCAAGTAACAAATTAGTTAACAACCATTCTGCGGATTAACACCACGATATATCTCAATATCTTTTGATTTTGATCTGTCGTACTCACAAACAATTTTGTAAGCCACACCGCAAGGAATGTGATTATGTATCTTTGTTGTTGATGATTTATTTGGATTGTTTATTGCGACATCAATTGGTTCTAGCAGTGCCTCAAAGTCAGCGTATATCACAAAAGGTATTTTATTACATCGTTGTGGATTTTTAAAACCTAATTTTGAGTGCTCAAGATCTGGAAGCGTAATTTTTTGTTTGCTTGTGCAGTATTCTAAATGTTTATCTAATCCTTCCTGTGTGGTAAATCTACTTAAACAGCGATAACAGAAATAAAGTTTTCCTTTATGTTTATTGTTTTGACTGCTATTGAACCCGTTAAAGTTTTTGATCCAGCAGTAGTGATTTTTATAAAATAACAGGTTAATTATGTCATTTTCTTGAACATTTTTATCACGTAAACGATCACTAATTATTAGTGGGTATGAAAATAGGTCACCGGTGATTTTTGCATAGTCTAAACCAAATAAGTTTATCGTTAAGTTATTTTGTCTTGCAAACTTTTCTATCTTGTTGATTTGCACTGGAAAATCGATTTTATCAAAATTTAATTTGTTTACATGTTCTTTGTAATTTGATACTCTATTTGGGTTTGAACTAGCTGGATATAATTTTGAGAGAACAGCCCATTGGAAACACTTGTTATCAGTGTTCTTAACGTTTACAATACACTTTGAGTTTTTATAATATCCTGGCAGCTCAATAAAACTTGATCCACCTGCTGGTTTAACATTGTGCGTGTTAAGTGAAACTGCTATAATAGTCCTGTATTTCCAACCGGATCCAGCCCCTTCATGATTTTCAATTTGGTCGCTGAGATCTTTGTGCAATTTCATCAAAATATCGTCTACGTTCAATCCTCGTGTTATTAATGTTGTTTTAGTTGTTTTATATGATTCTGATTCTTCTTCAAGCACAATAAGCTCACCTATCACAAACAATACATTGTACTGAATATTAATTTTTATTGCATATTTTTGTTGTAATTGATTGTTTATTATTGGTTTAACCATTGCAATCAGATCTTGTGGCCTTATTCCAAAACTTCCTGTATGCAACGTGTACGTCTCCGAAGACGCATTTAATACTTGTTGATTATCAAAAATAAAATTTTTGTCAGAATCGGCAAATGCCTTATCGGTCTCTCTCATCGTGAAATTTGTGTTTTCTAATACTTTTTTCATTGCTAATTCTCGGAGTGATTTTGTCATTATATAATAATGCGAATATTTAATTGTAAATTAATTAATTAATTAATTAATTAATTATTTTTTTGATTTTTATTACAAACATAAATATAATGAACGAAATATTTTACACACATCAAGTTTATGAAAATTATGAGGCGAATTCACAAGGTGTTATCAGACACAAATACCATCAACGGCCACTTGGTACTTTAGGCAAACAAGGATATCTTAAAATAGGGGTTGGGAGCACTGGAAAAGACAGGAAAAATATTTTAGCTCACAGATTTGTTTACGAGGTGTTTAACGGCCTTATTGGTCCTGGACTTGTTATTGATCATCTTAATGGTATCACAACTGACAATAGAATTGAAAACCTAGAGATGGTTACACAAAAGGAGAACTGTCTTCGGGGTAAAAACGCAAATAATAGTTTTAAACCTCCTCGGCCAGTAATGTCAACTGATTTGCTTACAGGTAAAAAACAATCATTTAAATCAATTTCATCAGCTGCAAAACATTTTAGCATTAATCCACGTTCTGTGAAATTTGTTGCTGACCGTGTGTATAAATCAACTTATTCAAGGGAATACGATCAAAGATTTTATTTTGACTATATTCAAGCTGAAAGTGTTAAAATTTCTGACACTATTGTTGACAAAGAAATTACAGATAAAATAGCTGAAATCGTTGGTAAAGACATTGCAGTTAAAATTGTTGACACTGTAATTAACAGTGTTGCTAAAACTATCACAGATAAAGTTCTTAATAAATTATTTTGAATCCAGTATTCGCATCAACTCCTCAACCTTAATACAGCTGTGGCTGTAATTCATTATTGCATCAGCATCCCAGGTGGTAACTATAGTACCATTTTTTTTAAACAGTTTTATCTCGTGTAGTGTTAAAAGTATGTTATTTGGCTTAACAGTGCTTCCATCAGCGCTGTCAACATCAATTTTAAGTTTAATGTTGATTGGAACGCAAAAACAAAAACGTATTGCCTCGTTAAGGTCGCTAATGTTCTGTATATAACCTTTAGTTTGATATTTTTCCATTTTATATAATATATTTACATAAAATATACAATGACAATGACAACAATGACCGAAAAATTAATTTTATTGTTGAATGATAATACACCTTTTCCATTAAAAAGCCAACAAAGCCTTTGGTTGGTGTTTCATATTTTTGTGACTATTTAAATGCTCACCCAAACGATCCACTATTATATGATGATTATGAGCTCAGTGTTATTAACACTGTAAATGGTATTGGTAATAAGGACAATCAGGCATGCCTGATAGATTCAGATAAGCCAATTGTTGATGACAGTATTGCTAAAAACAACGTTGATGTTAAAAACACTAATGTTGTTGACTCAAATTCGTATAAATGTTACAGGAAGCACCCACAGCGTTACAACGTTAAATATCATCTCAGAAGTAAAATAGAAAAGTTTGGTTTGACTTTATGTGAACAGGAAGCTTTTAACGAGCGAATTAAAATATTTATGAACATCAGTATACCTGGGAGACAAAAAAATATAAAATTTGATTTTATTTTCGTTAAGATATTTTTATTACTTGCTGATACCAGTATTATGGATTTAGAAAGAGCAAATACACTAATTAAGATGTGTAAGCCATTAAAGTCTAATAGGCTGCTGCCAAAGTATAATAAGATATACAATTCTGTAATCAATCCTCAATCGAGTACACTCGATCATACAAGTGGATCGCAATCAATGAAAATGATTTATAAAATTATATCATAATCTTGTTTTTAATAGTTCCTGCTCATAAAAGCTTCCTATGATAGGTTCATCATTTAAATCTTTGATTCTGTATGTAACAGGAATCGTCAAAAGTATTTCATCAACGATAAATATTTCATCAGTGTAATTAGGCGTAAAACCTTTTTCAAATTGTTTTTTTACTACTGAAATTCTTACACGATCGCCAACATTAAATTTATGTCTCCGATACAAGTTTTCGTTTGCAAGAACTGGATTATTTACTGCTTCGTTTGGTGTTATTTTAATTGTTCTGTGTTTTGTGTTGTTGTAGTCGGAAACAATCGCCTGAAGATCATCTATGTATCTATCAGTGTTTGCTGCTGTCATTTTCTTGTAGATCTTTTTTTTAATGTTCTGTTAAATCGTTCAACTATAACACTTTTTCCTTCATTTCCTGTGGTATATTTTTTGATATTGTGTTTATCCAACCAATTATTGAACTGCTTATTATAAAATTCTGGTCCATTATCTGTCCATATTTTATTTGGTTGTCGTC
Organism: Margaritifera margaritifera; assembly: GCA_029931535.1. NCBI lineage: Eukaryota > Metazoa > Mollusca > Bivalvia > Unionida > Margaritiferidae > Margaritifera > Margaritifera margaritifera. The sequence goes on from JAQPZY010001260.1 coordinate 1,546,156, forward strand.
CACTATTAGTAACAATTTTATTTAATGCGATTAAAACTGTGTTTCCCATCTTATTTTTTATTGGTTCACTGAAAGCATATCGACTTTGTACGTCTACAACATTAAGCAAAAAATTTGTGTTATCATTGCTAGAAGCCAGCGACGAAATATCAGTTAAATCAACAGACCAAATATCATCTACTGCATTTGCTACAACACGCCTGCGTTGAAACTTTTTTTATTGGTGCGTGCAGTTCATTAGAACGAATTTGATCAGCGTTTCCAACAGCAGTGCCAACGGCACCGTTAACACCATAACCGTAGACATCGTCATAAACGCCAAGTACGTTTTCAACAATATCATCAACATCATCGCCAATGCCACCAGCAGCATCAATGCCGCCAAGGCCAAGTTTATATTTTGCTCCGATGATACCTTGTACAAATCGTCTATCAATTCGTTCTCTAATATTTTCTGGTTGCATCTCTCCTAGTCTGTCCAACATTTCTCTATCACACATGTGTTTATTTCCAACGTTATCACGGTAACAAATGTCATGTTTCATTGCAATTGCATCAACCTGATTAAAAGGTTCTTGTCCTGGTAGTGGTTGATCATTACTGTCAAGTTGCTCATCTAGTGGATTCCAAGGTCCTGTGTATTTATGTCCTGGAAGTGTCCATCCTCCTTTTGGTTTTGGAAGTTTTCCAATAAGATTATGTATATCAATAGCTCCACCAAGTATTTGACGGTGTTCACATTTGTCACAATAACAGACAAGTTTATTTCCCTCAATGGAAAGCATTTTACCAATAGCTTCACCATCGCGTCCACAATTACAAATCATTGTTTTATAAACACACTTTTATTTTTTTTACAAACCATACAAATACTTTTTATCATTGTTTTATTATTTTTTGTTTTAACAACAGTTTCATTTAGATTGCCAGTTTTTCTCTTACATTTTAAGCAATACGTTTCATCAATCAAGCGCGCTTGATCAAACATTATTTATACACTACGTTTATATTATAAACGATTACATAGTAAACTTTTATAAAAAATTAATTGCGATTTGATCATTATTATCACCGCCAGAGTTTCCAGAAGCATTGCCAGCAATGGAATTGCCACTAGCAGCGTTTCCAGAGGCATTAGCTGTGCTAGCAATGGAATTGTCAATCGGTTCAAAATGTGAAATAAAGTCTAACATTGATTTACCTTTGGAAAGTTCTTTAATAAACATTATACAATAATATCCACAAGCATTTGTGCCATTTTGTTGAATTTGATTACTAACATATTTGATTGGTGTACTTGCAAATTTTGGAAAAGATTGAACATATCTTTTAATGTGATTGCTTGGAGGAAAGCCATAGCTGTCAAAATAATTGTTGTCATATAATGCAACCCAGTGTGTTCCTGAACCGTCATTGAAGTTCTGTATGTTTACAACACAGTGGGTGGTGTCACCGCCCAATGACTTTGTCATCGAACTGGAGTTTATCAACTGATCTTTTGAAAAAACACCATTGAATCCTCTGACTGATTTAAGCGCATCACTAATATCAAAATTACTTAACGCATTAACATTTGTCAATACCGCTAATACATCCCTGGTACTGTTCCTGGCAATGTCAGGCCGTTTCCAAGCAGTTTTGAGATCAGCGGGCCTCCAAGTAATCCTGCTAGCGCTGGAAGTAACATTTGAAGGAATCCACCCTTCTTTTCCGTTATAACTAACCGGTCCAGTTTTTTAAACATTGGCATCATTTTTTTTACTATTTGTTGAACTTCTCTTGCTTTTTTTACTTCTGGTGATGCTACTTTCTTTGTTCTAGGTGTCCTTGTCATTGTCTTTACAACACGTTCTGCTTTTTTCGCAGCAGCAGCTTCTTTCTTTAATTTTATTGTGGCTCTTTTTACTGCTAGCGCCGCTTTCTTTATTTCCATTTCAGCTTTTGTTGCTCTTTTCTTTCTTGGCTTTTTTATCGTTGATGACGCAGTCATTGATGGCATATTATTAACATTTTTATATAAAAAACGATTATAACGCACTGTTACAACCATTGCTAAAGCGCTGATTACAGCACTGTTTACAACAGCGTGGCAGTTCTGATTCCTGAACCTTGTACAGCTTTATTTGTTGCACCAGATATTGCACCAGTTGCAGCAGCCATTCCAAGTGTTCCGAGAACTGTCAAAACCTTTGGTAACAGCGACTTAATCAAAACTGATACTGCTGGTCCAATAAAACCGCCGGTCTTCGCATTGTTATTAACAAGGTCGTCTGTTAGTATTTTTTCAATTTTTTCTGTCAAAGTTTTTATTTGGCCAATTATTTTTATTGTTTGTTTTATTCTTGTTAAATGTTTTTTGTCGGCGGTGCTTTTAACAACGCTTTTAACTTTTTTCGTCGGCATCTTATAATTGACGTTTATACAATAATCGTGCGCATTGATAAAATCAATGTGCGTTGTCGTAGACAACGTTTACACAACTTGTACTGACATTTTTCCCTTAAGAACATCAAGTGTAAGATATCTATCTGATGTTACAAATGCAAATGCTTGATATTCTGCTCCAGGAGCCACTCCAAGCTTCCATGATACTTCAATGTCAGCCATTGATAATGATAGTCTTTCAGCGTGTTTACTAACATCAAAATGAAATATTGGATACAATGTTCTAAATTCCTCAATTGATATTTGACTACCAGTATCCGTATCAAGATATTTTTGCATCGCCTCGATAAGTGACATGTACGCGTGTGAAACATTTCTTGTCGCCACATTAAAATCACAAACTAACTCTTTTTCCGGATATTGTCGCGAATTTATTCTTGCTGTTATACTTGTAACGCTCATATTATCAAATATACGCTTATTAATTGTTTGATCTCCTGCATACCTTGCAGCGGTTTGAAACACTATAAATATGTGACGTGGCAGCTGTTCTGATGGAGATGTTGTTATTCGCCATGTGTAACTCTGACCATCTGGTATCGTCTGCGTGTAAATCTTATTTTGTTCAAAATGAATTTTCTTTGTAAACGCCTCTAACTTGTTTTCAAGATCAAGTTGTTTTGCCAACGATGGAATTATTTTTGGAATCCACAGTGAAAGATTGCTAATGACAAACTGTCCATCATTACCACCAATTCTTAAAACGATATTATTGTTTGTATTTCTGTTGAAAATGACAGTGTGCTTTATACCTCTGAAAACTTTGTTAACATCACGACAGAATCCAAATATTGCGCTTAATGGAAGTAACATTGTAATTTGTGCTCCGTTATCAGTGAATTTTTGTCGTTTTACGTATCCATCATTGTTACCCGTTGCAAGTGTTTGTCTAATATTATTAATCATTGTACCAACTGCACCTGCAGGATTTAGTGGTGCGATAATATTAGCGGTTATTTCTGTGGCAAGTGTATTAACAGATACTCTAGCAGCTGCTACATCAGCATAAGCATTTGCTATTGCAGTAAGCGGTGTTAAATTACCGTACATTGCATTTAAATCAGCAATATTTGCTGTTGCTTCACCTGTACCATTGTCTTTAAACCAAAACATATTTGTTGCAGTTGATCTAGAGTAATCTTCACTAAATGACAAAATATTTAAAATAGTGCTTGCAATTGGTAAATTATCCTGTATGTCCTCGATTGTCTGATTGTTCAGCTGGTAACGAGCATTTCTAAACAATCCAAACCCATTGTTTTGCAGTGTAATATTTGTTCCTGTTTATTTCGTTGTCTAGCTTGAATTAATCGCTCAAGTATTTTTTTATCAACAAACATTTTTTACGTTTACGTTTATATACACGAATTTATAAAATTGATCGAACCTAATCGGTCAAAGACTGATTCGTCGATTGACGCGTTGTTAAAACAACGCTGACGACTTTAATCTAAACAGCTACGAAACATCTTATTAGCATCTGTTGTTATTCTATCAAATATAAAAAAACTTGTGTTGGCCATTAGTTGCCTCGTGATAATGTTTAATAAATTCTTCCTCGGAAATAGCCCCACAAAAATCATGTGCGATTCTTTCAATATCAGTGTTGTCAAGGCCGTTAAAAAGTATAAAACAACCAGTATTACGTCTAATAAATTTATTTACGTTAAAAAAGCCCTGAGCTAAGAAAATCGAATTACAACGTTTATTTCTTGACATTGAAAAGTACGACTTGATTTTTTCAATTTCATTGTGCTCAAGTGGAATATCATCAAAGACAATAATTTTGTTTTCATCGGCGTCAAGTTCTGTAATTGGAATAACATCTTCTGGATCTCTTATAATAAAGACGTCTTTTGCATTAGCGCCCATTGCCTCCTTAAGCGGTTCATTATAATCAATTAATGTTGTGTATTTATCCTGTTGTGGATTAACTGTGTAAATGTAGATGCGATCGTAGTTCAGCTTGTTATTCAGCAAAAGATTAAGTAAAAGATTAGTTTTACCGGATCCAGTTCTTCCAACAATTAAATAATGACAATTTGGCAGATCACAATTATGTTTGTTTGTTATCACATTACGTGAATCAAAATTTATTATTGACATTTTTTTATATACAATATTATTACATATTATAATGTCCTATTATACAAAATTTGGAACAACAATTTCATCAACGTCAACAGTTGATACAAGTAAATCAGCAGATCTAACCAATTATTTAAAACGAACAGGTGATTCAATGGTTGGATTACTAAACATGGCAGGTAATAAAATTGCTGGTTTGGCAACAGATTATCCACCAGTAGACATTGATCCAACGCAAGCAGTGAGCCTAAACCAATTGGTGCTATCTGATAATTCACATGTTAGAAAAGCTGGAGACACAATGGAAGGAAACCTTAACATGGGCTCAAATAAAATAAAATCATTGGCACTACCTACGCAACCTACTGATCTCGTGAATAAAACGTATGTGGATGACATTACATCACAGTATATCAGTCGCGCAGGTGATACAATGGCCGGAACATTAACAATGGAAAACAATGCTAAAATAACTGGATTACCAACAACTTATCCACCAGGAAATATTTCTGATGCAATATCTTATGCTCAGGTTACAACAAAACTCGCTGAATATGTTCCACGAACAGGAACAACAATGATTGGCTCGGTTAACATGGGCGGATTTGTTTTAAATGGAATTAACACATATTTGTCATGGGCACTTGACAACGCTGTTAACGTTAAATATATGAATGATATTGCTGTTCTTAAAACAGGAAGTACAATGACAGGATCGCTAAACATGAACAATATGGCGATAACAAATGTACCAGTACCAGTCAATCCTGGTGATGCTATTCCATATTCTTCACTTGCCAACCTAAAAAGCACTGTGGTAAACAAAATTGGTGATACAATGACAGGAAACCTTGTGATGACAAATTGCATTGTTAAATGTACAACAGCGCCAACTGCAACAGATGACCTAACAAATAAATCTTATGTTGATTCCAAAATTGTAGGTACTATTCGTGTCAAAAACAGTGTTGGTTATATTCCAACGCTATCTGGAAATAGCAACAGTCGTACTGGATTTATAGCAACATCATCATCTGCATATTCTGGATTTGATCCTTGTTATGTCTTTTCATATCATCTGTATTCTGGAATAAATGCAAACGAATGGGCAACCAATGGAATGTCAGCCAACTTTTGGATTAAAATTCAATGTCCGTCTCCTGTTGCTATATGGAAATTTCAACTACGTGGACGAGCTACCAATCAAGAACGAATTTATAATTGGCGACTTGAGGGTTCCATCAATGATGTCGGTTATACAACATTGTATACGATAGCTCCTGGTGTTAATTTTATTGGAACAACACTTCAAGAATTTACTTTATCTAATACAACTAAGTATTCGTATTTCAGATTGTATGTTGTTAATGCTGAACCTGTAAATCCAGGTCTTAGCATGTTTCAAATATTTTCATTAGATGATGCTGTGTAATTGATTATTACATAATTTATTTTTGTATAAAATCAATCAATAGTAATGCCTGAAATCGCTGAAGTATGTCGCGAATTTTACAATAAAATATTCGAATTTGATCACACACAATTGGATAAACCTGAATTTACTGCTCCTATTCCACCTGGTAAAACAAAACAAGAAAAAGATGAAGCGCAACGACAAGAAAATATTCAATCAGCGCTTCGTGAATTATCAAATATGATAAAAAATACAGATGATGAACAAACTGAAAATATTAGAAACTTAAAATCGGTTATCTCAATGAGAAAGACTCAGATGAAAGAAATTCTGAATAAATATGATATGTTTGTTAAATTCTGTACTCAGGCGGAAATGGATAAACAAGAAAGTGAAATTGAAAAATTACTTCACGATGTAATTATAGAATTATCTCGTGATAATGTGTTTACTATATTGCGGTCAAAATTAGTACAAAAACGAAAATTTATTGGAGGAGAAGGATTAAAACACAAAGAAAGAATAGATTGTTTAGATAAAATTTTTGAGAAAAAGCGACATGGTCTTGGAAGAAACGAAAAAGCGTTACATGACTTTGCCAAACGACGACTGTTCAGAGAGCTCGGATTAGATTAAAATGACACTGAAACAATTGTTGCCGTCCACAACGAACCAGATGATGTTCACTCGTTAACCACATCTTACTTAATATTAATGTCATCAAAAACACCGGGATTTAAAAATAAATACAACGATGATGATATAGCAGCTGCATTTGATGTTGTGGAAACAATTGAAAAAAAATTAAAAGCATTACCAGAAGCTGAAAAAACGCCTTTTTATGACGAACTAAACGCACTTGATGAAATACTAGATGAAATAACATGGGATCCAAATCCAAATCAAATATCATATAATGAAATAATAACCAAACGATTTGATAATCGAGTGTTAAAAAACTTTATAAAAGAACCTTTGTATTCTGGTTTACACGATAAATTAAAAGATAAATTAAAAGTAAGTGAACTTTGGAACGAAGACAACTTTAAAGATGATTTTGCTGCAGCGTATTCAATATTATATCAGTATTTGTTACTCGATACTATGCCAGTAGAAATTGTAAAATCAGCGTTAGAATTTATTCATTCGCATAAAGATGATCTTGATGTAAATAATATAGTGGAAGTCCCGGATAAATTCGAGTTTAGAGGTAAATTAACTTACACGGAAGAACAAGAAAAAAAGTTAATGGATAAAGAATCTGATATATTTGACACAGCCAGATCTTTTCTTGCAGATGAAAAAAATGATAAATTTAGAAAATTAATAATAAGTACCGCAGCAAATAAAAAGTTTGTGGAAGTTATCAGCTATTATAATAATTTTAAAAAATTTATTGATGCATATTTTACTATTTGGCTTATGTCTGCTTGGAATAGTTATTATACATATAAGATGTTTGATATTAAAATACCAGGTTTATATGCATCAATTAATAAAGCTATAATTTTTTATAATAATAATAAACATTTCGAAGACAGACTAAGAATAAGTGATTTAAATAAAATAAAAGATTTTATACTACCTGTTAATGTTGTAAAATATCTTTTTGAGTATAATGCTGGTGAAGACGATTATATTTATCTTAAAGATTTTTATAAAACAACTGGTATCATATATCATAGCAAGTTGTCATCAAAGATTAGGCGGTACTTATTTTTAGAATTAAAATCAAATACTTTTAAAACATCTATTCACGAACTTTATTATCGTCATGGGTACTCAGATCAACCAAAATCAAATATAAAGGAAAGATTCGCAACCGCATACGTAATACTTCATCAATACAGTCCTACCCACTTATATCGACATCACTTATGTCGACAAGCCGCCTATGTCGACAAAAAAGCAAAGTCCAGGTCCCTTGGTCTACTATTGCTACCAAATTTCTCATGCTTATTTCGACGTCGAGATAAAAAATAAACGTACATGTCGACAGAAGCCCTTGGTCCCAGCTTGAACAAATCCTTTGTTTTCTAATCATTTATGTCGACAAGCTGCCAGTTCCGACCGATACTTTGTTCAACAATTAGTTGATCTTGCCGCCGGGTCATTTATGTCGACAAGCGGACAGTTCTGATGTGTACTTTTTGTTCAACAATTAGTTGATCTTGCCGCCACGCTTCACTGTCTCGGTGGATTAAAAAACAGGCTTTTGTTTGGTCCTATAAAGTTGGCCTCTCGCGGCGACTTAAATAACACATGTACCCTTCATCAAAGCAAGCCGGTTACAATATTCAATAAAAACAATCCACCCTTCATTAAAAAAAAAATCATCACCAAACTTGAATAAAAGCAATGAAATCTGATCGATTGTTGCATTTTCCAAAGTGATCGGTGATTAAAACAAGTTTATTGTGCTGTGAAAGTTTCCTTTTTAACTTTATTTATGTTTACGATGGCTACCAACGGCAGCGTAAAACGCAGATTAAATTTACAGTCTCTGGAAACTAAATGTCTGACTGTTAAGGAAGTTAAATGTAAGGTGGGGCATCTCACAAATATGTGTTGAAAACTTTTCACTTAAACATAACACCCTGTCAGGATGGATGATAAACCAACAAGTTGTTCTCCACCTTATTTTTTTTTTTTTTTTTTTTACTGGTGGTGGACCAGTAGAAAAAAAAAAAAATAAAAATAAAAAAAAAAAGGAGTAGAACAACTTGTTCGTCTAGATGGATGAAAGCTGCCGAGTCTAAAAGAAAGGCTACGATGAAGGTAAATTAATCATATCAGCCGCATATCTCTTGTTCAATTTTATGTACTTTTCACGATGACTTCCGTAAATAAATACATGTTATCATTTCCCTGTGAATAGCCCCCATCCCCTTGGTAGCCTCGGTAAGATGAAAACATTGTTTCAGGCTGACCAAAATCTAGGCCAATTTAAGTACATGTACATGTACTTTGTAGCATGTAAATAACAACTATGCAACCTTGAGCTACTGGCAACAATGATTATCGTAGTGAATTGTGAAGACGTGTTAGATCAAATGAGGACAACCATTTTTTTATACATGTATTTCCTATCAGGATGTGACCGATGCATACATTTTCTAACATGAGACCCGTACACGAATTCATGCATGTTTCATATACATGCACTTAATGCATTGTGGATTTTATTACACAAAGGTAACCAAAATGTAATTTGTCAATATAAACGTCTATTTCACGCTGGTTTTGTCTTCATGTACTCAAAATTTCCATTGTTTGTTTTCTCAAAGTGTAAATCCGGCTTACTGACGACAGGTCACCCCCCCTCCCCCAACACTTATCTCGACATCCGCTTATGTCGACAATATTTCCTAGGGCCCGAGGATGTCGACATAAACGGGTAGGACTGTACTTTATTCCAAAAAATATTAACATAGATTTTGTTAAAGCTGCTATCGAATTCATTGATTTACACGAACACAATATTGGTGAAATAAATGATATTGCAGAGGTTTCGGATACTCTCGACTATAAATCAACAAAAGAATACACAGATAAACAGGAAGAACAACTGTGGCGTCCTAACGCAAATATATTTAACAAATACAGAGCAACGCTTACAGATGTTCGAAATGCAGATTTTAATGCATTAATTTCAGACGCTGCTACAAACTTAAAGATCACAAGTTGATTAATTTAACATAATCATATCATAATGAAGCAAATTATTGACTTTAATCATATTTCTGATGCGATACCAAAAGATCAACGAGATCAGCTAATATCATACTTTAAAACGTATCACAAAAAGCTGTACTGCACAAAGAAAGCAAACAAGTACTATGGACGGTTAATAAAATTAATCTTTTACACACCATTAATTTTAACAACAAGCAGAATTATATCAGCAGGTAGTTTATTTAATCCTTTTCTTCTTATATTATCTGCAGCTGGTATATTTATCAATACTGGATTCAAACGACTTGAACCAAAGCTAGAACATAAAAAAGCATCATGTAAACTAGCAACAGTTGTTTACTCAAAAATACTATTACAATTACAAGCATATCTTAGAGGCAGACAATATGACATTATAGGCTTAATACATGAACTACAAACCAAGGAAGATTTATTAATAGATATTTTATCTAGTAGAACATCAAAGTACGAAGCAGGGTACACTAAAAAATATGTTTGATAGAACTATTAATTTGATGATTTAAGTGAAATTTTATTATTAACAATTAATTAAATATAAAATTTTTATGTAATATTATATATAATGTCAACGAATCAAAAAATTTCACTATTACAAAAATACGGAGATAATCATATTATGATTGAAAATAAATTTTATACACTTGATATAACCTCAATGGATGTTAATAAAATCTATCATAATTCAGGAAGAACTGAAATAGAAATCTGTATCACAAATACTGATAAATATTACAAGGATATAGAAAATCTTGAAACAGAGATTAAAACAATGGTAAAAAATTATAGTGGAGATGTAATCAGAAAACAACAATTTACAAAGATAAACGTTGACAGCAGTTCAAAATTATTTGAAAAAAGTGATACCAGAACAAAGATTCCGCCAATGGATTATTCTATGTTACAATCACAAAATCTTAAAGTAACCTTAAAAATTGCTTTTAGAGTAAAAAAATATGAAAATAAAAATTATCTTAATGCATATGCTGTAGAATTAGATCTTATTTACAAATACAATGATTCAGATAATGAAGCTGATGATATATACACGCAATTACAATTATAAAACTTTAACATAATACAATTTCATTTAATTAAAAACCAACTTTATTGATCATTTGCTAGAGTTGTTTCCATCGATTTTCAACACGCTGATGCGGGCACTTTCCAGGTTGAAAACTGCCATGATAGAGCAGTTTGTTAGCAAAATGAAAGCCACAAATTTCATCAAAAAGACGGGATAAAAAAAAATGTTTCAGACTCCGCCTTTATCTATACTACTGCTATTCTGAAGAGGTTCAAAAACGCTTTTAGTGTCAAAATCATGATGAAATGCACGAACTGGTTTTGATATGTAATGTGATTCAGTTTCAGTGTCATCCGCTTGCTGCAGAAACACTACGCTTATGCCCACAGAAAGGTTTATCCCGCGATGCAAACGCAGCTCCTTAGACAAAATTTGTTTTATGCTTGACTTTGCTAACCTTGTGAAAATATCAAGCGGTATTAACTTGTCGTTTTCCAAAGCAAACGTTTTAACGTAGCCGGCAAAGGCTTGTCTTTTTGTCAGAAGCTCATCTTTGTGCTCATTAGACATAAAGTATTTTATTTCTTTACTTGTTTGTTTCTAGCATCGCCAAAAGAATATTTCGCTTGATACAATACATGCTATGACGCATTAGCAAATCATTATTGTAGCAGATTTTAATTCGGCCAATTTCACTTAGCATGCGCCGCTGCTTGTCCGTAAGCAAGACTTGACATTTATGATTTACAACGGCTTTGTCACAATAAAATTCAACGTAAAGCTCTCACGATGATTTCTGTACAATATTACGATGGCATCAAGCAACATTTATGGCTCTTCCAAGTAAACGTCTGTGATATAAACAACTGTATCTGACATAATAAATAAATTGATTTGACAAAATGTATGACTTTGAGGAAAACGAAATGCCAATTGTCCGTGATTACGATGAGTACAACCAAGTGGAATATGCACACCTGCATTGCAATATGAGGCCGCAAAGCTATACCTGTAAATATCACATCAGAAATAAGCTGGTGCAATTTAATTTGTCAAGCGAGCAGTTGGCGCGATTCAACGAGATCTTTGATAGATTTATCACACTAAACTTGCCTGGAAGACAAAAATGTATCAAGTTCGATTACATCTTAATCAAAATATTTCTGCTCATAGGTATGCTAGAGAAGACAGTTATGTGCAAACCCATAGCCAGCAAAACATATTGGCAGAATACGACATAATTATTTCTCAGTACTTTCCAGAAAATAACACTGGCGTCAAGCAGACATGATATAGTTGCTTGTTAAGACAGCAGACACCTTTGTGGCAGACAATTCTTGTTCATAAAAGGATCTAGAGATAGATTCACCATTAAGCTCTGCGATTTGTTACCTTACAGGAATTGTTTTCGATAAATCTGTCACGATAAACATTTCTTAATTTCCAGTTGGTCATGTAACATTTTTCAAACATTTTTTAAAATCTAGAAATCCTGACCCGGTCACCCAAAAAACAACCGGAGCAAAATGATTTTATTTCATTAAGCGCCTTCTCAATGTAAAAACTCCTTAGCGGCATAGTTTTCCTGGGTATTGCAATCTTCGCAATCTATTTTTTTTTTTTTTTTACCTTTTTCATACCACGGCCAAAAGGCTTGCCAAGAAGTCCAAGCAACACCGCACCAGCAGTACTAGTAGCTAGCAGTGGTAGAAGTGGTAAGACTCCATCTTGCCTTTTAAGTTGTACTGCAGACAAATCAAATTTCTGCTGCACTTTGTTATGTTGGCGTTTTGTTAGCATGAGCTTATTGCTGCCAGAAGATGAACTGTTTTGATGATAGTCTTATTGACAATGGGCAACCTCTGGAAGCAGCCAACGCAATTTTCTTACTTTGAGCTTCAGAGAGAGATAGACTAACGTCCTGATACGACATCTCTATGTAAGATGTTTAGACAAAACTCTTTCTAGAGATTAAGCTCCACAGGCCGCTGCTAACGTACTAAGTACTGGTAATATTTTAGGCGTCCATGCTGCAAGAAGTGGTAGGATTGCTGGAAAAGTGCCGCCCATGCGAGATATTTGTTTGGCTGATAACTTTAAAGTTAAACCTTTGCCATAGTGTTTTGCTATGCTAAACTTGATATATTTATTTTGTGTGAGCACAAGAACATGTTGTCCTTTCTGCAATTGGTTATTTCCAAGTTTGATGTAGCTATTCTCCAATTTACTGATATTTGTGCTGGTAAATATGTAACACTTTTAAAGACATGCATTTGCTCAAAATAAAGTTTCTTGCTAAACCTATACAAAAGACTATCCAATTCTAGCGTATGATAAATAGAAGGCGTTATCTTTGGCAGCAATAGTTTTGTAAAAATAAATGGACTGTAAACCACACCCGCTGGATTATGCTTGTACGTGTAGGATCTGATTTTTTCAAAACCACCTTGTGCTTGACGCCTCCAAAAACTGTATCAATGTCGCGGCCAAAACCAAAAGTGGAACTTAGTGGCAACATCATGCACACTTCCATGTGACCGTCCATAAGTGCGCGCCTAATTGCAAAGCCAACATTATAATTAGGATTTTATGGATCAGCAAAGGTGCCTCAGATGGATACTACATATTGAGCTCCACCATAAGCTGCAGCAAGAGTAGCATCATCAGCAATCAAATCAACACCTTGGTTATACTTTTTGCTAACTACTGCATTGCTCGTATCCTTATCCCAGAACATGTTTGTTGCTGAATTTCCGCTGTGGTCATCGCTCATCGAAATTCAATTCATGGTGCTGGCAGTGGGCAGATAGTTGCTGATGTCCTCAACTGTCTGATTATTCAGTTGGTATTGCACTGTCTTAAATAAACTCAAGCCATTGTTTGCCAAAGCCACGTTTGTATTAGACAAAATAATTAGCAGGTGGAGCAGCAGTTGTCTGCAAATATCCACTGACTTCAAGAAAAGCTTTATGAAGAAGCAAGTAAACGTCTTCATCTCGCGTATCAATAATTCTTGTTCCAGGTTTGTTCATTTGATGCGAATCCTTGTATTCGACCCATTCATACTCAGTTGTTGACTCATCAAACAGCTTAAAATACTCTGGGGTAAATCAAGACAGTATGTTTATACATCCTCGTTACACAAAAGTTCTCTTTAGACCAGTGCCTGCCATACTATTTGACTGGTTAGGCAATGATGTGGGTACCGCTGATCTTGATGTTCGCATAGGGAGTTGATTTATAATTTCTTCAACACATTTAGACAATATTTTTATTGCTGTACTACTAGTCATCACGCTCTCAGCTTCTTTTGTTGTTGCAATTTTCTTGATGATTTCTTTGACAGGCTCCAATGCAACAGTCGGCTGTGGTGCTGGAGCTCCCATAATTTTAATTGCAATTTTTTTGTCCGGCAACTGATCCTATTGCTGATGCAGCACTGTTTGAAGCGCTATGACAAGTGTAGCAATTCGTTTGACTATGCCTGGCACTACCCTAGACATTTTTGAAAACATGAAAACAGTGTTGATAAAAATCCTCCTACTATATTTCTGTGCTTAATTCATATTGACTTCATTTATACAACACTGTTACATAGTTTTAGCTTTGCGCACGCAAATGCAGATAAAATGTTACTCGCTGGTTATTAAATGTTAACACCATGTCCTGACTGGTCCATGATTGACACTGCGATTTCTGGCATGCTGTAGACATTGTTGATGGAATAGTAAATTAGTAGCGATGTCTTTTCTGTCATCAATGACCCAGGCGGTGCATTAGAACTGAAGCTATAGATAAACGTGGTTATGGCCTCCTTGTGCGTCAAATGATCCTTAAGCTATGGAACAATTTATGAGTAAGCTTTTTACATCGCTAATGTTTACGGGAAATTCGCCATCGTAAACACCGTTTTCTTGTAGAATTCGTGAACTAAAACCTAGTAAGTTTCTTAAGCTGTTCTCGATTGTAAAGTCAACTCGGTATCCGCCCTTACGCATCAATCGGTTTTTAAGCATAGAATAACTTGGCTCCATGATAAAGTTATTACCAGTATGATCTTTTTTTGGTCATCATTCTTTTTATTTCATCAGCTATGTCAACAATGTTGTAGGCACCAGTAATGATGGTGGGCAATGTTCCTGCATCATTAGGAGAAGTAAACAAAAAAACTTGTTATTGCTGGTTGTAATATTATGAAACGAGTTCCATATTTCTGCAGAAATTAGCGTGATCTCATAGCGATTGTCCGGCGATAACTCTATTGATGTGCTATATCTGACAGTAAAATTACTGCCGCTTTTTTGGTGAAAACAAACACTTGTATAAAAAGTTTTCGGCTGATCCAGAAAGTGTAAAAATAGATGATATCATGCTCAATCTTTTTTTCAGACACTCATATGAGAGCGCGACAGTTGCGGGACGAGCTAGACAAATATGACAAGTTAAAAATTTTTCGCAAAGACAATGAATCAGCTAGTGCTGCTCGAAACATACAGGTATTCTTTAAAATCATACTAAACGAGTTGACCGTTTATAACTTACAACTAGTGTATCTATCAAAACAAAAAAAACAAAACGAACAAACAGAAAATTGAACGAAAAAGAAACAAAAGATTACGATGCTGACTATGCATGCATGTACAATCAAGTCTGGTAAAAAAACTTTAAAAACCATGAAAAAGACTTCTGGAAAAATTCGACAAGCTGTATTTTGTTTTACAAAGAAATGGGTTTCAATTATGATAACGCAGAAACGATTCTAGAAGTGATGGCACTGCTTGATAGAAAAGACAATAAAAAGGTCTTCCTAATGATCCACAGCTACAACTTGAAGCAGAAAAGCCTAACATGAGGTAGAAATGCTGCAGCCACAACCTGAATCAGAAAAGCCGTGGCAACAACCTGAGCAGCCACAGCCACAACCTGAAACAGAAAAGCCGCAGCCCCAACTTGAAGCAGAAAAGCCACAACCTGAAGCAGAAAAGCCATGGCCCAACCTGAAGTAGAAAAGCCACATCCTAAAGTAGAACAGCTGCAGCCGCAGCCTGATCCACAACCAGAGCAACCCGAAAATTTTGAAATAGAGCTTCTGGAGTCTGAGGAAGAGCCTCCTGAGCCTAAAAAAGCGCAGCCAAAGCAAGATGAAATTCCAGAGGTTGTAAAAAGAAAGGCAGCTGAAGCTTATTATCACATACAAAATACAGAAGTTATAACGCAGACAACGTTCTTGAAGCGGCTCTCGAGTATGTTGGGCAGTTAACGCCAGAAGACAAGCTGGCTCTTGCTGCATTTGGCGACAGTTCACAAGATGTGCAGGACACAAAAGTAGCTATTTTAATGATGCGCCAGATCCAGGAGAAGAAATGAAAAAGCATCATTGAGACCACTTGTTAGATGTGACCCCTCACAAAGAAAATCTTGATAAAATATCACAAAATCTCTCTGAGCTAATAAAAAGAGATCTAGAATTTAAGTTTTTAAACGAAGCAACAAGGACGTTTACTGCATTTTATAATATTGTCCTATACCACCTAAAACATAGATATACAGCAGACCATCTTGCATATCTGATTGCATATCTTAGCTCAAATCCAGATGGAGGAATTGGGATGATAGATGCTTATTACGCATCAGAAAAGGTTTATCAGTACTTTGGAGGACAGCCTCATGGCCTGGCGGATACAACTGAAGAAATAAAAAAAAGCTTTGAAAAACATGACACCTCCATGACAAAATTACTCCATTATATCCTACAGGTAAAACTACCTGCCATCGACTTTGGTATCATCAGAAAAATAGACAAAGAATTGGAGTTTGTGTAAAAAATAACACTTGTTATATACAATGAAAGATATCATGGACTTCAATCACATGAGCATCATCTTTGTAAGGAAACGCGTGATGAACTTGCATATTATCACAGCTATCACAAACGAGCTTACTATTTTAAGAACTCACACAGGCATTTTAAGTGCTTGTTGTTTTTCTTGTCTGCTATTCCGCTAGCGATAACTGTGGCTGGTGTTGCTAGTACTGGTTATTTCTTAAATTCATTTCTTTTGATTATATCTGGCATTGTGATTGCGGCTCAGGCTTGCTGCAGAAAGCTAGAACCAAAAATTCAAAATAAAATGGCTATGTGCAAATATGCTTATATCACTTACAAAATATTAAATTAGGTCAAAGCTTGTTTAACATGGCTGATTTGGTCAAGTTTTGTTTTATACATAATACTGTTGTCGATTTAAATCCCATGTATGTAGTCAAATACAAGAAAATTTCTGCAAAAAAATATCAGCACCACAGCTTTCGAAGTAAAAGTGTTGGTACTGAAGCAGAAAACAATGGTGGTTTTGAAAACTAGTGTCAACTACAGTGAAAAGTAAATGCATATAATGCTGCATTAAAATTTGGTGCCATCTATAATGGTATTAACGAAGTCATACAAAGACATTTTGCTATGAAGTTTATTGTATCCTTTTCCTAGTGTGTCTGGATATTTCTAGTTCTATGGCAATCTCTGCATAAAAGTAAAAGTGCTCCAGATATTCCTTTGAGGTCTGATAAATAATTTTGAGAGTGTGCTTGACAAATTTGTAGGCGCCATTTAATGTTCTAATTTCTTGTGTCATCCAGCTGATGTCGATTATATATTACTTATTTTTATTTGCCTCCAATTCGAGTACAATTTGTTGCAGTTTTGACATGACATGCTTGATTGTTTTGTTGTAGCCAGGTTTGTGGTTTGTAGGCAATATAGTTGTTGGCAATTTTTAATATTTTCCATGGTAACACTGCAACCAGCTTTTTGTCTGGACACTTCTTAGTGATATCATCAATCGCATCAGAAATGCAATCGGGCTGGTCTTGAATGTCTGCAATAATGTAATCCTGTTTTCTATGTAAGTCTTTCTTTAGAAATGAGGACAATTCCTTTGATCCCTTTATTACTTGTAACACCTCTTAAAACATGCCGCATTTGATCTTAAAGTTTCCAGATTACAACAATAAGGTAATCAATTAACAGCTTGTTGTGTACACATGTTAGCCTTGTTAATCCGATTACTCAGCCATATCATTGCACTGGTCATTGTGCTATAACATTTCCGGTCCCCAGTGGACTGGTTCCCACTGATTTCAGTAATGTGGGGATAGAACACATAGAAATACAGTTTTTTTTTGTCTTTAAATGTTTTTTAAAAAATCTTTTTTTTTATAAGCTGTAGATTTCAACTATAAATTGATATGTGCGGTAGATGGCCTTTAACACAGTATTTTTGTCCTGCCACTGGTAGAATCACATGTATGATATATAGACCTTCATAAAGTACTGGATGTACCGCCACATCACTACAAGAAGGACTGTATAAGAATGAAAAAAAAAGCAATCTAGCATCCATACATTGGATTACCTCTAAAACAAGGACCAGACTAATGCAAGGTCTTAAACAAATCAGAGAGTTTGTAAAGAATATAATACTTTTATTGCATTCATTCCTTGTACATAAACCTTTAACAAATTTCCCTTATTTTTTAAATCTAATTGGAAAACATCTCATTGAGCAGAACATGGATATGACCAATTTCTAGTTTTGTTTCACAGCAAAAAAAACTATGCCACCTATATTCTTTCAATCCCTGATACAGATGAAAGATTGTGCAACAAACATTATTATCACAGTAAAAATATATTCTTTTCTCACATATTACCTGGATAAGAGCTACAGACAAGGGCTATTTATTAAAACTTATTCTGCCGAATCTAACATACCTGCAATGCATTACGACTCGAGTTTTAATAATTTATAAGTAACAAATTGATAAATTCACTTTCATAAATGAGTCAATAAAGATTCCACTTTTGCAAAGACACAATATAAATAGGCAGTCATATGTCATTGAAGAAGACATGCTCAAAGGTAATGCTTTCTAGATTACGGGAATGGTCTGCAAACATAAAAAACATTTGCCTGTATCAAATGTGGATAAAATATGATATATATTCATGAAAAACTGTCTTTAAATTGAATAAAGGGATATTACATTGTAAAATGTTTACATCATGATCAGTGAAGTTTATGTAATTATATGTCAATTTCCTAACTCTAATATCTACTTCCTGTGTTTGATGCACTATAAAATCAAGTCTTAATTAATCTTGGATAAGAATATTTTTCCTCATCAAACTAAATCAATAAAATAGCCTTTCAAAACAAGCCTATTCAAAATCAAGGACATATAGCTTACACAATTGTCAAGAAATAACCAAAATAAATATGCAAAACTTCAGTTCCAGATTAAAATAATTAACATCGTCAGATTAATCAAAACAAAGATTTTTTTAAAATGGAAAGATGTCTTTACATAATTATTTTTGTATTCTGTCTTCTACACCTTAATTGATTCATAAATGTATATATAGATTTAAATGAGTTGATGCATCATCAAACAAGTTATGACTATTAAGTGTCTTTGTCTATGTCACTTGTATCAAAATTGTAGTCAATTATCCACTAAAAAAACCCCAACAAAATTCACAACTTTTCATGTAAGCAGTCTGTAATGTCCAGTAGGTATATGAACCTTACTTAGTATGTAATGCGATTTCTAACTGCTCAAACATCAAAATTTTCAGCAGTGAATACACAACACAGTTGGAAATTTTGATGCCATTGTGATGTCATGCATCTACTTGTGACTTGGTACCATGGAAAAGTATATACTTCGCTATTTTCTAAAAAGACTTTTAGTAGCGTCTTAGAATGGGTGTAAGAGTTCTGTCTTAAAGTATTTGAGAACATTCATGGTGTTTTTATTGTCGCAAATTTCTGCTGAACTAACTTTAAAACTGAATTTGTGACAGTAAAATCACTATGAATATCCGCAAATCCTAAATGTATGAGTCTTATTTGCAGTCCTAGCAAGATAAAAACCTTTCAGCATAATCAAACCTTTAATTCACAGTACAACAAATAATGTGAACAAATATAATTATTAACAATTTGCACTCATCAGATACAAAGTGTAATATTCAGTTTTTCTCGACACCCAGTAATATTTTTTCTTTGGATGGGGGTGGGGGTTATAGTCTCATCACCTAGTATTAACAGAACCATCTATATGACTTCCATATTATTTGAAAAGATAAAGAGTAAATATTCCTGGTATTGAAAAAGCAGAAATATGTTTTTTTTAAACTCTTATTTGATATGTGATCAAGTTTTAACTGGATCAGAAGAATGTGAACCATTCCAGAAAAGATATTATCTTGGCTTATATAACCAATATATCATTTTATTTTGTGTGTGTGAAAAATATGTAGCTATATGGGTCTGGGACAAACTGCCTCATAACCGAAACTATGGGTTATGAGGTATTTGGTTATTCTTTGGTTATGTCCTTGGAGAAATTCAAAACAGTTTCCTACTTTTCGAATTATTATCTTTTCTTTCTGCTTAAATGTAATAATTGCTAAACATACATCAATCAATTGATTTGTCTTCAGATTTAAAAAAAAAGAAAAGACTATATTAATGTTTTCATAGTTGCCATTATGAGAATGTAGCCCTTAAAACAATACACTTTATATCTGAAGACAGTCATCCTTCTTGGTCTTGTATGTGCCTTTTTGATTGCTTATTCTGCCAATATATTTTCAAGATATTCATCTTTTTACAGGTTTAGCTCATCCTGTAAACTGAATTTGCCTACCCCCCCCCCCACAAAAATAGAAAAAAAAAAGGCAAAGTTAAAGTTATATAACAATCTCACTACTGAAATCCATGCTGAATGCCCAGTATGGCCAATGTTTTGTTTTTGTGTGAAATTCCAGTGTTGCACAATAGGAATAGTATTGCTTACACTCAGCGACAAGCGGTTTTGAAAACAAGGTTCATTTTCCTGGAAAAGTAGGCTAGGTTATGGTCTGGCAAGATAACCATGTAAATCATCTGAGACTGACTCTAGCACAGCAAGTGCACATGCTTTCCACTTTACTTTGTCAGCTCATAGGTTGTTTATTAGTCGTCTCTTTATTAAACTTGCATATACTATGCTGACCATGTCGGGTTCTAGTATCATGATAAGGACACATGAAAAAGAGTGCTTTAGAAATCAATCAAGCGTATCTTATCCTAACCCATCTGACTGGTCATTCATATTCAATCCATCAAATCCTTTGCTTTCTGCCTACTGAAATTTATAGCCTTCACTTTAAAAAAATTACTAAGCTTAATAATATTAAAAACTGAAGTAGGAGACATTCTTGTTTATTTTTTATAGATATTCACAAGGCACTTATCTAAATATTATTCACAATCTACTACCAAATTGGTAAAACAATCCATTTTATCACAAAAATAGTTACTGCATCTACGAATATGATATTAATTATATTCTTATGTTCACACAATCTGGATGTTAATGAAGATTTCTTTTTTGATCCTTAAACTAATTTCATGATCACTATAATTGTGTACTTTTATTTTCATTTCATGTACTTTCATTTTCATTTCATGTACTTTCATTTTCTGTCACAATTGCAGCTTCTAAAGAATCCTGACTTCAGCCCACATTCTGGACACTGAAAAAGAAAAGCAATAATAGAGCTAAAATGCATCAAAACCTCCATTAGAAGTAAATTAAGTGACATAAAAGAAGAAACCCAAGTGGGTCAGTCAGTCGTACATGTAGCTAACATAGTCTGTTTTATTCCATTTACTATTCAATTAATCATTGACATAAGCAGACTCGTTTATATTTTCCTTGTTTGTATCTCGCAAATCAAAGCTGCAAGGGAGTGACTGGAAATTGGCACAGCTTCAATATCCATTTAGAGACAAAGTTTAAATTTGGAACACAAACAGAAACTTGAATTTTCTACAACTCTTATTGATATAAAATTTAGCATCTCCACTCCTTATACTAGACTTTTGAGCTAGAAGTTGACCAATGAATGTTCACACAGTCATATCAAAATTAGGGTTTCAACATTCTACTTTACACATGTCTGTTCTGTAAGTTGAAGTGTTAACTATAGTTGGTCACTATGTCAGTATACTACTATGCTGAATCATGTCAACATTTTTTAATTTGGTTATGATAGAGTTTTTATTATCAAAGAAATGCATATAATTTTTGATTTAGGACCTTGCTGGAGCCAATGTCCTTCCTCATTCCTCTTCTTGCAAGCTTTGCCAGAGTTAACAAATCTGAATGCAAGAACTTTAAAAAAAAAGTTGTGCACTAGTTTTTATTGTCTGTATCACTCATAAAACCGTTTATAGCAGCTTGTATCTACAAAGATCTGGTGTACTGCAAAGAGGTTAATGTTTGCATTTTTTGTAAGATATATATATATATATATATATATATATATATATATATATATATATATATATATATATATATATACACATACATATATGTAGAGAGAGAGAGAGAGAGAGAGAAACAAAAATGTAAATTTAACCCACTGTGAAAATATAACTCATGTCAGAAAAAACTTTTCTTCTAAGTCTGAAACAACAATCCTATTGATGGATAGAGAAATAAGGATATTAATGATATCAGTCAGTATCAGCTGAACTATTACCCAAAATATAATCTATAGCCAAAATATTTACTCAATATTTGATTTGTGTAAAAAGACTTGTTCATATTTTTTAAAATAAAGCTCTCTAAAATTACACATTGTTAATAGTGTTAAACTCTACTGATCCGATGCATACATAGTACTTATACATAATCATACATTTCTGGATATTAAATATAAGTCTGTATATAAAGTCTGATCAAAGCCTGTTAAAAATACAGCATATACTGTGGAAAGAGGCTCTGCCAATCAGCTGTCAAAAATACAGCATATACTGTGGAAAGAGGCTCTGCCAATCAGCTGTCAAAAATACAGCATATACTGTGGAAAGAGGCTCTGCCAATCAGCTGTCAAAAATACAGCATATACTGTGGAAAGAGGCTCTGCCAATCAGCTGTCAAAAATACAGCATATACTGTGGAAAGAGGCTCTGCCAATCAGCTGTTAAAAATACAGCATATACTGTGGAAAGAGGCTCTGCCAATCAGCTGTTAAAAATACAGCATATACTGTGGAAAGAGGTTCAGCCAATCAGCTGCTAGATATCCTGATAAATATTAATACAGGTTCACTCATAATCACTGTCTCCAGTATTTAAATCTCTTTTCTAAATTGCAAGTAGTTGTAAAAGAAGAAAATGCAATTATCTGAAACATATTTTGATCAAATATTATAATTTTATTAGAATCATTTACAGCTTTTTATTTTGACCTTTCTATCTCTCACTCCTTTTTTTTCTTTGTCTGAAGCATTAAGGCAAGATGTGATTTTCAATATTAATAATAATAATAATAATATGACAAAGCAGAATGGGATCAGGTGACGGTCAATGCCTACAAGTACCATTTCCTTACACACAGAAAGTTAGATTTATTTTATGATAAATTCATATCATATTAATTGTACATATTATTGTAATATTTGCATGTTACAAGTAACAAATGAGGCTTTCTTTAAATGAGATTTTGCTTAAATGTAACAATGAAAGACATTCAAAATGAATAACATATACAGAGAATATACCATCAGGTTCAATGGATTACTTAAATAGTTAAAAATACATGTATTTTGGAGTTGTAAAGTAATGCTGAGAATGAAGTACAGGTTTTCATTTAGACCTAGCTCTCTGATTTATTTTCTTTTCTCTGATGCATGGAGGCAAATGAAAGTGTGATTTACAATAATAGTAACGTCATCAAATCATCCTCAGGATAATTGATTCCTCCGGTTCAGGAGTTATTTATCCTGATTTTACTTACTGTCCTTATTGAATTATAATTAAACAAAATTTTAGTTTATTTGCTTCTGAAAGTAACCAGCCACGTTGTTAATTTGGTAACTTTGCCAAATTTTACAGATGATTAATTTATTGTGTACAGGCTAATATCTTTACATGATTACATTTTGTCAAATACATTAAATTAAGCATATTCGTCAAATAATATTTTAGCAGTATGAATAAGAAATATGCATATCATATAAATGTAATGCAGTCAACTAAATTACAAAATGTAGTTTTTTTGTGTGTGGGGGGGTTTAAGCTAATTTTAATGATGTAATACCAACCTGTTGTTATTACATAGCTGTACTTTTCCAAGGGGTAAAATACCCTGACCGAGTGACGAAAATTCGTACTCCCAATTAGTGAGAACCAGAAAGTTCCAGAATACTGGACCACATAGTGTGCACGCTCTGACATGTGCCATTGACTTCATTCTTTTCAAGGCACATCTTATGTACAGGGTTCATACAGCTGTATGTAAAACATATTCCAGACTTTTTCCAGACTGGTTTGCAAATTTTTCCAGACTCCTCTAGCACATGTATTTGAAATCTGTGTCACTATAAATGAGCATGTAGTATCCGCATAATATAAAATAGTATCCACCAATCAAAAATGGATGATAGGTCACGTGTCTCGCCAACCGTACTGAATCAGCAGGGCTGTCGCTAGACCAAATGGTGCCCCAGGCAATGCATGTCTTCAGCAAAATAAAATACAGCAACCCAAAATTCCATACTTTTTCCAGACCTTTAGGGAAAAATCTTTATTTTCCATACTTTTTCTAGGTCTGGAAAAAGCACTCTTTTTTCCCATACTTTGTACAGACTTTGTATGAACCCTGTATGTAGTGGGACATCAGAGCTGGGTGGGAGGAGGGAATCTGGCAATAACAACTGGTAGGTATTACATCATTAAAATTAGTTTACCCCCCCCCCCCAAAAAAAGAAACTACTTTTTAATATCAGTAATATCCTACCTGTTGTTATTGCATAGCTGAATTTCTCAGTTTGGTGGGAGGTTGATGAACCCACAACTGGCGAATAACAAACAACACAAGGAATACTCACCCTCACAGAAGCGCAGACGACTACTGTGGAGCAGAATCTGTCTGGGCCATTTTCTGAGCGACGACAATCAGGCCCAGTGAGAAAATGCCTTTGCTTTGGTGGGCCAACAAGTGATGGAAAAAAGAGAAAGTAGTGTGATACTGCCAAAACACAGCTTTCATCACATCTTCCAAAGATGAATGAGTTAGATAGGCCCATGAGGCAGCAATGGCATGAACCTCATGGTCTTTAATTTTCATGAAAGACAGGTCCCTATCAGTAAGGGACTGGTAAGCTGTCTTGATAGTTAATGTAATTCACCAAGAAATGGTGGAAGCTAAAATATCAGCTAAACCTTTAATGGGTATGAAAAGACACTTCCTATCCTTCCTTCTCTCTTTAGAGGCTGCCAAATAAAAATGTAAAGCCCTAACTGGTCACAAAAGTCAATCTTGATCATTCCCAGCACAGATATGGCCAAGACTGGGGATCTCAGTCGGGTGTGGTGCAACTGAAGGAAGCTGGTTATTTACCTGGTTGACAGAAAAGAGAAACTGACTCATAATTCCCATTGAACCTGATACAGCCCTGTTCTATGGATAGGGCATGAAGTTCACTCCTTCATCTTGCAGAGATGCTAAGGCAAGCAAAAAGGCCATCCTGAGGGTGAGGTTTTCATAGGAAGCTTCACCCAAAAGCTCATAGGGGGGTTTTGTAAGAGACCAGAAGACACAAGAGAGATTCCATTTAGGAATTGGCTAGTGAGATACGGATCTCTGCAATTAAAAATATCTGATCAGATCTCCCAAATAAGAGTCTGTACCGAAGGCAGGGTTTTTTGAGAATTAAAGAGTGTTGAAAAGGACTGCTTGATAGCCCTTAATAGTAGAGACCGAGCAATGCTTCTCTTCGAAAAGAAAGAGAAGAAAATGAGCTACAGCACTCACAGAGGGACAGCTAGGATTGACACGTAATTCTACTACACCTATCACAAAAGATTCCCCATTTGGCATCATATATCTTGGACATCGAGCATCTGCTTGACTGAATGAAAAATTTGAACAAAACTTTCCTTACAGAGAGATTGTTTGAGATTAGCCAAGCATGATGGTGGAGAAACTGTGGACTGCTTGTGCAGGAGAAAGCCCCTGTGTTGCGACAGGAGGTCCCTCCTCAGAGGCAAGGTCCAAGGATGGTCCACCAACAGATCAAGAAGATCGTTGAACCACAAGCGATGGGGCCACAGAGGGGCTATCAAGATGAGCTGGACTGTGGAGTGCCTGACTTTGTGAAGGACCTGTGGAATCATCCTGAAAGGTGGGAAGGCATACGCAAACAGATGATCCCAGTTCAGGCTGAAAGCATCCACCGCCCAGGACCTCTGGTCGGGGACTGGGGAAATGTAAAATGGGAGCTTGCTGTTCAACCTGGTAGCAAACTAATCCAACAGGGGAGGTCCCCAAAGTTGGAACAGGGAGTGAGCTATGGATTGGTGGAGCGACCATTCCGTAAGGACTACCTTTCCTTTCCTGGACAGACTCTCCACCAGAATGTTTTTCCTGCCTGGAATGTGGCAAACTCAGAGGAAAATTCCTTCCAAAGTTGCCCAGTGAAGGAGGTTCCAAACCTCCACACAGAGAGAAGGTGCATCTGTGACTCCTTGTTTCCTGATGTACGCAACCACCGATGTGTTGTCGGAGGAGACTATCACACAGAAACCTCTTATTTGATGGACACACCCCTGAAGGGCTAAGAACACTGCTCTCATTTCTAAATTGTTTATGTGGAGAGTTAATTCTTCCCAGGACCAAGAAACCTGAAGAATCAGTCCCTCTGGCTCTAGGTGAGTGCCCCCACCCTGAATCTGATGCATCTGTGAACAGATACGAGTGGGGTTCTGGGGGGGTGCATGGGGACTCCGGCCGAAAACAGGTCCCAATTTGTCCACCAATTGAGATGAAGGTGAAATTCCTGACTCAGAGAAATCTGAGTATTCGGAGGATCCATGTTCGGTTTCCATGCAGCTAAAATGAGAAACATGAGAGGATGTTGGTGCATCCTGCCTAGGGGAACCAAGTCTGCTGCGTTCAAGGTTCCCAGCAGAGAGAGAAAAAGACGAGCTGTTAATTTAGTCTTTGCTCTCAGCGTCTCCAACAAGGACATGATCTTGTCTACTCTCTCCAGAGGGACATGAACTAACCCTCTGTTTGTGAGGAAATTCATCCCCACGTAGACAAAATCTTGAGAAGGAGTGAGTTCCAATTTCTCTAAGTTTGGTAGAAGACCCAGCCTGGTCACTATGGACCAACATCAAGATAGGTCTAGTCTGAGGGACTCTTGACTGCCATTGTGAATCAGCCAATCATCGAAATACTGGAGGATTGGGATATCTACTGATTGCATATGGGCTGACACTACTCTCATGACAGGACCCCGGATGCCCGAGTAGTCTAAGGCACTCGCCTTTACAGATCACTGACATCTCACATCTGTCCACGTGGGTTCGAGTCTCAGGCTCGGCTAACGTGGGTATGTGAGAAAGCTTGCCAGTAGTTTCCTGTGGATCAGTGGTTCTTCCAGGGGTTTTCTTGGGTTCTTCCTCCACCAAATATACTGGCCGCCATGTATAGCCTATCATGTACTGAAAAATGGCATTAAACCCATAACAACCAACCAACTCCCATGACCCTGGTAACAACTCTGAGAGCAGAGGCTAGGCCAAATGGCAGAGCTCAAAATTGGAATACCTCCCCATCCAGACATAACCGGAGATACTTCCTGTGTGGAGGCAAAATAGGGATGTGATAGTACGCATCCTGACGATCAATGGAGACTGCCCAATCACCAGGTCTTTGACATTCCTGACAGAGGTTGTGGTCTCCATCTTGAAAGGTTCCTCCCACAAAATTCTGTTTAGGGCAGAACGGTTGATAATGAGACGAAACTTTTCCCTTTTTTTAAAGACCAGGAAAATTAGGGAGTAGAAGGCCGGCGATTGGTCTTTTAACACCCTCTGCAGAAGGGAATGAACCTCTTCCTTTAAGAGCCCCAGATTTGACTGGTGGAAGCAAATGTCCTTACGAGGGGAGGGGGATCCCAGAACTGAAGCCAGTAGCGGTCCCTTAAGATGGAAAGGAACCAGCCATCGAGTGTTATGTCTAACTAGGCCTCTAAAAAAAGACCTAGTCTGGTTCCCATGGGAATGGATGGAAGAGGTATGCTTAGCAGGAGAGGGTGCAAGTACCTAGAGCCCCCCGCCCTTGTCCTTAGGTAATGGGGAAGGCACTGTGAACTTTTTCCCTGGGTCTTTGCAGCGCCCCTTTATAGGGCCCAATTGCTGAGGGGGAGCTCTGAATTGGGGCTGTTGCTTCACGTGGGACTGAGCAGCTTTAAAGAATTTAGCTGATGGGCCCTGTGGGTGATCAGGGTGATATCAGTTCTTGGCTGTTTTCGAAGAGCCAGGAGCGGATGCAAGACTGGTGTTGATGGTCCCTCAAATGCTGTGTTGCCACAGTCTCTGCCTCCAGAGGAGCAGCCCTCAGAAGGTTCTAACTGTGCTCCAGTAAAACCTTTGAGGTGTCTACAGCAACATCCCTGCAGAGGTGGAGAAGCTCTGCCCTAGAGATTCCAATGTTTTCACTGGAAGGCAAGCCCAAGTCCCCAAAGAAATACCCATCTGAGCTGCTTCCGCATCCAAGGTGGGTGGTTTAGTGGGCCAGGACAGGGAATGAGACTTGTAGCTAGAAGAAGCTATCAAGGGCTGCAATGTAGAAAGGAGAACAGACCGCCCCCTAAGTTGTCTTGCAAAGTCTTGGCCCTTGCTAAACATGTGAGAGAGCTCCTTGATTATCACTGAGTGGGTGAGTAACAGGAGATCTGGTCAAGAATTTGCCCCAGAAAGTTTCTCCAAGCTGGAAAGAATTTTGCAGTCACCAGGACCCGAAGGTTGGGGGCACAAATCACTGGGTAAGAGGTGGTAAACCTCATTAACTGCTTTATCAAATTACCAGGTTTCTTCCTCCTCTGCCTCCTTAGCTGATAGTTGGGAAGGGGCAGGGGACCCGATAGGAGGGGAAGTCATATCGACCTGCTCTATGTCAAACTTGTTTGCATCTTAATGAGGACAGAGAGGACATCCTTGTCTTGTTCCCTCTCCTGGGAGATTGGATTATGCAACCCAATGTCTCTCTGTCGCGGGTTAGACACTGGGGGAGGAGAAACTTGAAGTGGTAACTCCTCTCACGTAGATAAGGGATCGGCATTCACAGTGGTCTCCACTGGTGGTTTAGGGCAGACCCTGCCTCAGACCTGATGGACTTAGATCTGAGCTCTCCCCTCTCCTGGGGGCTAGATCCCATCACCAACAATGGGTCCCAGGGACTGGAAGGGTCCCACTCTCCCTTACAGGGAGGGGGGACTCTCTACCAGCCCTAACCAAGCTGTGGGTCAGTAGAGAATGTCGTTCCCTCCTCTTGGGCGGGCCTGACTCTTCCTCTGCCCTAGTTGACGAGAGAATGTGCTGTTTCCCCTCCAAGGGGAGGATGTGACTCAGTCTCTGCCCTAGTGGAAATGAGAGGGTGATGATCCTTCCTCTCGGAAGGATGCAACTCACTCTCAGCCCTCACGGAATGGGGACTGTGCTGCTCCTCCTGTAGGAAGGGCGTGACTCAATCTCCACCCACTGACATTGGAAGTCTCCGGAGAGACTTGAGTAACCTTTGTCTGAGACCCGAGGGACTCAAGCCTTTTTTTTAATAAAGATAAGGTCAAAGTTGAGACAAGAAAGCACTTTTATAAATGTGTTGTACTTCAGATACCATGTAATTTCCAATGAGAAAGCCTATACATACAATATTATATTTCTCGATGCAACATAACGTGATGTGCTTTGATTATTGCCTCGCTCTTCATGGACCTTACAAGACTGCAATAATGCAAGGATAGGGAAAATTATTGTAAAAATAACCCACACCTTACTAGAAAACACACACATCAATTGAATAACTCACACACTGTGAAGGGTAAAAAGGACAAAATAATTTTCAAGGCGTACACCACATGTACGTAACAAAAGTCTAAAAACTCTCAAGAGAGCTTAACTACACAGTTGATAAAACTCGATCAGGGTATAATCCTTCATCTAAGAAGAATATAGCGCAAGAAAAATTTAGTCATTCGCTCGTTGAACCAATGAGGTGGCAGCGGCTATCTTCTTCACATGAAGCAACATGAACAATCTGACATTATGACTGAGAAAAGAATGAAGCCTACAGTGCATGTCAGTGTGTGCACACTATGCGGTCCAGTGTTCTGGAACTTTCTGGTTCTCACTAATTGGGAGGACAAATTTTTGTCACTTGGTCGGGGTATTTTACTCCTGGAAAAGTACAGCTATGCAATAACAACAGGTAGGCTATTATTGATATTAAAATTCCATGAATTTTGATGTCTTGCATGATGGAGGAACATTTTTACTCTTGCTGACATTTTTTTATTTACAACAGGTTATCAACTTTATCTATCCAGTTCCACAATTATTTAATTTTTCTTTATAATTATGATGCTTACAAAATTTCAGGTTCTAAATAAGCTGCATAAATGTTATTCGCATCACAGAGAAAGATGAGGTAGGCGATTTATATGGACATCTCTCTCTCAAAGTATCAACCTTGTACTCTGGCATCTACTGAAGTATAATAAACCAGGAATAAGGCCTAAGTGTTACAGCTATCCAATTTGCAAGCATGACATCTTTACTGTTCTGTAGTCAGGTAGTGTGTAGCGATATTCACTCTGTAAATTACACACGTTACGTTCCCGGATATGAACTAGAGTACTTAGGTGCTAAATTTCAAATGTCCTCCTAAAAGGGTTTAAATTAAGGCTGCAACATTTATCAAAATGTCTAAACGTCTACATGGTTTACAATAACTGAAACAATGCCGTTTGATCTAAACGATTAGAAACTCAGGTTTTCCCCCTATCTAAACACTAATCTTACTGAACAGATGACAGATATTATAATGTACATGCCATATCTTGCTCAACTTGTGATTGTTTCATTTGCTGTACGCCCTTCACCTTGTATTTTGACAGATTCAGTTTACAAGACATGTCTTTGTTGAATATATCTGACAATTTCAGTAAAACATCCATAGGATTTTAGTGATTTTGTTTCCTACTGTTACATATATGTACATAATGAAAAAATTTATAATGGATCCTGATGTACTGCTAGACATGTGCATGGGATGCTAAAAACTATGCAGTGGCTTACAAACTTGAAACGGTATTACTTATTTTTTTTCTTCCAAAAAAATGTTACCAATTAAAGGTTCTGTATACAAACATGTTGTTTGAAGGTAAATACTGCAGTTTAAAGAAATTTTGTATCAGCATTATCAATAAATGCACCTGATGTGTAATGTTGTGTAATGTGCGCTGTAACTAATTCTTATTAACGTCTGCTCTTTTCCAAGCGATGCCACATTCGATGTGAAAATCATAGATACATGCTTTAATAAAAGAATTAACATACAAATTCTACTTAACAATGCTCTTAAGCAAAGAGGTGGTAATATATAATTTAATTGGAAATGATTGTTCCTGTGTCAATGACAGCCACATGAGAGTTCGTTTACACATTTACTGATTTTGTAAACGTTTACAGGTAGTAAATGAGACTAAGCCGTTTACACTTGTAAATGTTGCAGCCTTAGTTTAAATGTGATATCAATGAATCATTTGAAAAGAAAGAAAGAAAGATAGAGCTTTTCTTTTATCGTAAAAAAATGCAACAATGGTTCTGTAACATTAAGATTCAAAGCGTAAAATAAAACCAATCTTGTATATTAGCCATAAAAAACTTAAACACGTTTAGGGATTCAGATGAAATTTTGCATATTTGGTTATTATGGCTTCAGACTAATCTAACTAACAATTTTCTGTATTTTGTTTCTGACTATTTACTATATAGGTATGGATGTGAAATATAGAACTTAATGGAAGTTTCTTGTGAAATATAGGCATTTATTCCCCTGTCGATTATCTGTTAATCACTAAAGTCTGAAACATTTTGTTCCTGATTTAAAAACAATTACATCTTTTAATATGAGAGTGTCTCTTTTATTTAAGGCTATTTCAGCACATACCATTTCCATTTGCCCCGCTATACATTACAATACAGACTGATTTGAATCTGCTGACAATAATTTTGATATTTTACAACGATTGGTTGGTCTTACAACCTATTTTGTTGCATCAAAGTGTGAAGAACTTTGAGACAAAATATGGCTCGCTAAATGGTAAAAAGCGATTGTTGATGAATGATGGACAGATGAATTAAACCTTTTAGCCAGTTGAGCTAAAAATGAAAGAGAAATAAGTTTGAGAGGGACATTAAAACCAGTTATTTTATTCCCTTTAAATTCAGGTGTCCGCAATATGTACTAGGAATATGGAATATTTTCTAAAATAAATGAATTGTTTATATTTTACATATCACACATGAGTTTTGGCAATCTGAACTGGATATGTGCTTTTAACTGGACTACATCATTATGTCATTATTATGTGATGATAAATTTGAACCCGATATTATGACAATACAGCTGTTAGTGAGCAGGAGCTCACAATACCTCTGCTTTTGTAGCATGAACCAATATCTTCAAAACAGTGTTCAATAAACCAGAGAGAGTAGGTCACAGCTGCCCAGTTTTAGTGTGTGACACAGTTTAAGTTTAAGATACCCAAACAAAACACATTTGGTAAAAATAGATTATAAAAAAGGTGTGAACATTAGATCATGATACCATTGTTTAAAAGTAATGTTCAATACATTTTGAATACAAGGCAATAGTGACAAAGTTTGATGTGTGACCTAAATTCATCTAAACATGCAACCTCAGTGTCAATGTGTGAAAAAGTATTAGAAACAAAGCCCAAACACAATTTTAAACAGCAATTTTTTAATAATAAATCTGGGGAAATAGGTCACAGTTATCCAGTTTTGGTGCATGACACATCCATCCTAAGAAGTTTCCATGTGTAAATTTAGCAGCAACAGAATGACAAAGTGTTGCATTAGAACCCTTACACAAGTTTTAAAAAGAAAACATATATAACCTGGAAAGGAGGTCACAGTGTCTAGGTGCATTAAACAGTGGAAGTTTTATGTAAATAGGTGAAGTAGTATAGGAGTTCTAGGTCTACATGGTAGTTCAATACCTTCACACGTGGCAGGAGTTCAGTCACACCTCGTGAAGCATCAAACAGTTCCACATTTAGTCTGAAGAATGAGGAAAAAGAAAATGAACTACCCTTTTGTCTTGATAATTAGCACTGAAAAAGTCACAATATTTAATTAAAATAAAAAAATCTTTTGAATAAAGTGTCCATTTGCAACCAATTTAAAAAGTGATGAATAACATACTGTAAACAGTGAACATTTCTTACTTTTAATTTGGTCTTTAACTTACCGAATGATCATACATAAAACAATATTGAAACACAAAGGTTTTAACAATTATATTTCAGTAAATGCAACAGTTAAGTTGAACACAAATCCTAACTCACAAGAAGATGCTATAATGCAGCTTTCATAAGGGATAAGTGGAGAAGGAGAAAGGGAAAGGAATAGAGGGGAGTGGCTGGACATTTAGGCAACACACAGGTCTGTTATTTTACCCAACAAGTTGAGCAAGCAAAGTTGAATTTGCCCTCTTTAGACTTGTGCCCCCACTCCTGAACCTTTTATTTTCACCCAAGTAACTATATTTTTCAATGATAAGTAACGTAAAAGGCATCCATATCAAACCTCCTTGGAGATTTCTGTACCTCATATAAATATGACTAATTTTATTCACTATTCATCCTGATACAAGTGGAACAAGATAGGCGATATCTTGCTAATTTCAAGATTCTCCCAGAAAATCTGTAAAACTCCCAGTCTCCCAGCTGGTAGATCAAATCATCCATTTCTGAATGCTTTAAGTCCTTTGCGAAATCTTATAATGTGTTTACTGTATTTCCTCTTAAAATATGCTCAGATTCCAAACTATAGGTTTGTCTTTCAGTAAAAAGTTCAGTTTTACCCATGCATGTGCTATACCACTGTTCGCCTATTGTTAATCAAAGCTAATGAGCAAAATATACATTTACCATTGTTAAACCAACACACACATGCTACTCAGTTACAAGCACATCTGCCTGAGAACCCCAACTTAAGAAACTGAACAGTATAATGTCTTGTAATTAAACTGAGCTAATTGGCATCCACACTCACATGGGAGAGGTGGTTTTTAAAAAAAAATAAAGTTGATCAACAAATATAATTTTTAAAGGTGCTTTGACTATATAATCTTGAATCAAAAGATTTTAAATATGATATGGACCTCATTAAGAGATTTAAACACTTTTTCCCTTTTTTTCTAAGATGTATGATTATACTGTTATATTAAAAAAATATCACCCTATAATTGGCATGCATATTCATTATTACTTTCTCTAGTTAACATTATCATATTTCTTATATTTGCTTATATTTAGTCAAATCTGACTGAATTAAAGAACTGGACAAATGTCTTTTTTTATTGGTTTCACAATTTGCTATTTATTTATTTATAATTTTCCCTAACAAGCTGAAACAAATCCTTTAATTGGCAAACAGTTTCAATACTTGACCAGACATCAATAACATATTTCTTATATTTGTTTAAATTTAGTCATATCTGACTGAATTAGAGAATTGAACAATGGATGTCTTATTCATGGATTTCACAATTTATTATTTATTTATGTTGTCCCTGACAAGTTGGAAAATAGAAGCACCATGAATGGCACAGTATATGCCCTCCTCATATTTTATTGTCCTCTATGTAGATAAATGAAATGTTTGCACACAAACTGTTGTTCTTTTTTCAGTCAGAGTCACCTTGAATTTTGACCTTCTGACCCCTTAATCAAAAGGCTTCTTCCTTACTCTAAGTGCAAGTCATCCACAGAGTTTGGGCTACGTCTTTGATGTAGAACTAATATTATTCTGCCAAAACTGTTTTTTTTTCTTGTTTAAGTCAGTGCTGTTGATCTTTGACCTTTTGACTCGAAATCTATAGCCTTCTTATTTTCCCCAAATGCAAGTTATCCCAAAAGTTTTTTTGAGATAATTCATGTAGAACTAATGGTTTTGCGCTGAAACTATTTGACTTCTTTCAATCACAGTGACTTTAACCTTCGACCTTTTGATTCCAAAAATCAGTAAGTTTCTGCCTTACACCATGTGCAAGCTGTCCACAATGTTTGGTAACCATAGAAGATGGCAAACTCAAGTTGTTGTACAAAACCATTTCTTCTTTCAGAGTGACCTTGCCCTTTGACCTTTTGAGCCTAGTATCGATGTTTTTTCCTTATTCCAAGTGCATGTCATTAACAAAGTTTGATAGCTGTAGATGGTGCAGAAGTCAAGTTATTGTGCACAAAACATTTTTCTTCTTTCAGTCACAGTGAGTTGTCTTAGCTTCATAATGATTCATCCAAAATATGAAGAAAGTCCATCAAGGAGTTTAAGAAATATAAGCAAATGAAAAAAAACTGAACTAAAACCGTAACACTAATTTACTTTAACTGTGACCTTGACACCAAAGTCAAAGGGCCTAGCGAATGTGTCACAGAATGAATCTCCTTAGGATTATATTCATTCAACCCAAGTATGAGGAAAATCCATTGCGGTGTTTAGGAAATGTAAAAAAATGAAAACCTATAATCAAAACCTTAAATCAAAATGTCTATGACTGACTTTTACTCAAAGGTCAAAGCACAAGCATGCATGTTATAGAATTGACCTAGCTTTATAATGATTCATGCCAAGTATGATGAGAATCTATCAAAGGGTTTAGGAAATATGGGCAAATAAATAAAACTAAAACCAAAACCTGAATGCAAATTTATGTGACTGCGCTCTTGACCCAAAAGATCAAAGGGGTCAGCCAGCATGTCATAGAAATAATTGTCTTAGCTTCATAATGATTCATCCCATGTATGAAGAAAAACTATCAACAGGTTTAGGAAATACAAGTAAATGAGAATTTTTTTCTCCAAAATCCTAATGCACAGGGATGAGCATGTCTATCATATAATGATATCATAAATTGCGTTATTTTCATAATGATTCGTTCCAAGTATAATGAGAATCTATCAAGGGGTTTCGAAAATTTATGCAAATGAAAATTCTAACCAAAACCAGCTGTTGACCTTAGAGACGCCACCATCAGAAAAGTTACTGCTATGTTTCACTTCACACTAATGTGGGCTTGACAAAATAGAAAGCAATGAATGTTGACTTTACCGTAAGACCAGTTAGATTGCGTTTGGCAAACCCCTTCACAAAAGTACAGATATGTTGGTGTGAGACCTGTACCATATTCATCCAGAACCAATTATATATCGCAAGAAATATATATGTGAAAACCACATATCAATACCACCATTTGTACAAGAGGAGTAGCAATAACAAGATTTTTGAGATCGCCACTGAGGTACCATGTTGGAGGTCAGAACAATACCATTATCATTCAGAACCTGTTACATATGGCATTAATGGCTTCATGAAAACCATGTCAATATGACCATTTATTCAGTAGAAGTAGCGATATACAGATTTTCAGGATGGGGGTCAAATAAGGCATTTTGGAGGATGGATCAGCATTATTTCAATGTTGGAACAACCGCATTTTGCAAGAAAGAAGAGATTTATTTTAAAACATTCCATACCAGTATGGCCATCCCTTTGGGAGAAGTATCTGCAACAAGATTGTTCACATTTAGGGGGTCACATTAAAAATCAGTATCATTTTCATTTAGGACTGGTGAGAAGTGTTTTAGTGAAAACCCCATATCAATACAACCATGCCTTCAAAAGGAGTAGTGATAGCAAGATTTTCAAAATGGCCACCATGTTGGAGGTCTGATTAGCACCATTTTTATTTAGGACCAACTAGATAGCATAAGAAGTCTCTTACTGAAATGTCTATATGAGCATCTCTTCAGAAGAAGTAGCAATAACAATTATTTCAAGATGTCTATCCTGGTAGTCATATTGGAGGTCTGATTATTTCATCTAGGACCAAATGCATATCATAAGAAGTATTTTACTGAAAATACCATTTTGCTCTGACAATATGTTCAGAAGAAATAGTGATAAGATTTTAAAGATGTACAATTGGCACCATTTTCATTTAAGGCTAACTGGACACCATAAGTTTTTAGTGAAAGCCCATGTCAGTATGACCATCCATGAGAGAAGCAGAGACAGCAACATTTTCACAATGGCCATCATATTTGATGCCTGAGTTTGGTACCATTTACATTTAGGAACAACCAGATATCATAAGCAGTCTTATACCCATGCCAATAAGACCATCCATTTAGGAGGTGTAGTGATAACACGATTTTCAAGATGGCCACCATGGCAGCCATGTTTGGTCAGATCAACACCATTTTAATTGAATACCAACTAGACATCATAATAAATCTTTCAGTAAAAACCTCATGTCAATATTACCATCCATGCAGGAGAAATAGCCATATAAAGATTTCAATAATGGCTGTCAAGGCAGCAGTTCTGGAGTTTGGATTTGCATCAGTTTAATACTGGAACAACCAGATGTTGCCAGAAAGAAGAGCTTTAAAAATATATATTGGTATGGCCATGTGTTCAGAAGAAGTAGCTGAAACAAGTTTTTTCACATTTTCGGAGACTGCATTGGCATCATTTTTAATCAGGACCAACTACATATAAAAAGAAGCAATTTAATGGAAACCCCATGATGATACTAGCATACCTTCAAGTGGAGGAGTGACAACAAGATTTTAAAGATGACTACCATGGTCATCATGCTGGAGGTCTGATCAACAACATTATTTTTTTTTTGGGGGGGGGGAGGGGACCAACTTGATATCATAAGAAGTCACTTAGTGAAATGTTGATATGACCATCTCTTCAGGAGAAGTAGCAATAACAAGTTTTTTAAGATGGCTACCATATTCAAGGTCTGATCATTTTCATTTATGACCAACTGCATATCATAAGAAGTATTTTAGTAAAACAATCAGTTCAAAAGAAGTAGCATTACAACATGATTTTTAAGATAGTCACCATGGTAGTCTGATTAGAGGTCTACTCTGCACCATTTCCAGTTAAGACCAACTGGATATCATACTAAGTTTTGCAGTTAAAAGCCAATGTTTATATTCATGAGCCCATACATATCTTCAGGAGATTAGCAGCAACAACAAAACTTTTGAGATGGCTGTCATATTTGATGTCAGATCAGCACCATTTTTATTTAGGAACAACAAGACACCATAAGAAGTCCTTTAGTGAAAACCCCAAGTCAATATGAAATATGATCATCTGTTCAGGAGGAGTAATGATAATAAGATTTTCAAAGATGGCCACCAATGCAGCCTCAGCACCATATTCGTTAGGTACCTGCTATTCATCATAAGTCTTTAATCCCATATTAATATGACCATTTATTCAGCATAAGTAACAACAAGATTTTTGAGATGGTGACTGTGATGTCCATGTTGGATATCTGAGGGGCACCATTTTCATTTAGGTCCAACTAAACCTTGGAATGAACGATTGTATGTCTAATACTTCATGGCAATCCTCCCAGTAGGTGAGGAGGATTAGCAATAACAATTTTGTGTTAACACACAGAAGACGGATGGATGACAGATGACAGTCCATCATGTAAGCTGTTCTGGTCCAGTAGAGAAAGACTTTCCGATCCGATTCAAAAATACAGGTGAAAAAGTTTGTATGGGGAATATGTTCATATGTTGCTATAAAATCTCCTGAAATGGATTGCAAATCTCCTGCATTGAACACACAAAGTTTCTGCATTAACACCTTATATGTGTGAACAGTATTTACGTTAAGAAAAGAGATGGGATAATGGAGGTTAATTTCAAGGAGAAACTACAGGTTTTAGTGAGCAGGAGGTCACAAGATAATTCAGCTTCCATGCCGAAAAAGAATCTTTAAGATAATTCTCAAGAAATCCTACAAAGTAAATCACACTTATCCCATTTCAGTATACAAATTGCCTTTATCCCAAGATACATGTTTTAGTGCAATACATGAAAAAGACTTATTGGAATTAGAGCACTAACATGATTTTCAAGTAATTTCAAATAAAACAAGGAAAGAATGTCACAGTGACCTATTTTTGGTGCACAACTCATTTTAATGCAAAGATGTACCATTAATGTAAGTTTGATGTAAATATGTGTATTTAATATATAGAACTTACAACCATTACTGTAACATGATTTTGAAGCAACTTTGGGTCTGATAATCAAAGTGAAGTGGCAACAGAAGGCACTGAAGTCGGCATTGATGTATAAAATGATGGTTGGTCAGCAAAACCTCTGGGTCTATAACTTGAGAACGTGAATCCTTATGTAAATGGTTGTTAGTGTGCAAGTAAAATGATGAAAAAACAAAATTAGGTTTTAGTCTTTATTCCTTTTAGTTAGCATTTCTCACAGTAAAACTGCTGTACATATGGTTTTGAACCTTCCCTAGTAGTTCTTAAATTCCTTGAATCAATGATTTGTAGCAACCATGGAATCCATGAAAATTGGTACCCCATACAATTAAATGGATTCACAGTATATCCATATTAGATAAAGATATGTTCATTTGCACTCATTTGAAAGATTACATCTGACCTCATATTCTCAAAACATTTTAAGTAAGAACCTTTAGCCAAGAACAGAAATATTGACAGGCTGTAACTTTAATTACAATAAAGTTATAATTATAAACTGTCAGGTTTTACATAACTTAGTTGATCACCTAAGCTTTTAATTCCAAAGATACAGAAGTACTCAAAGTATTTTCTCATATGAACTATCGGTATGGATAACAAATTTCCAGGCAATATGCCCATGCAGGAGATCCTCATCCTGCCTCACCTGACTGTTATCCTGCCTCACCTGACTGTTATCCTGCACCACCTGACTGTTATCCTGCACCACCTGACTGTTATCCTGCTTCACATGATGTCATACTAGAGTTTTAATTGCTCACGATGTTGTCCAAATATAAGTGCATATCTGAACCTAGTGGCTTGTGTCTCCCTTTTGGGATAATGGAAATTTGGCCTCAAATCCAGGAGACTCCCACAGTATTCTGAAGATATTACATGTCTGTGAAAAGAAGTTTTAAAAAAACCTACATGTGTCTAAATTTCCCATCCATAACTCCAAGAGAATACTCCAGATCCTTGGCTCTGTATTTTCTACCCAAGTCAAGAGGAATCCATTCTACTGTGGCCTCATGGATCTGTTCAACTAAAAACAGAATTTAAACTAGTATAAACTGAATAAACTAATCACTCTTATCTGTCACCCGATTGCTCAAGCGTAACATAGAATTTGTAGACTGGTTAATTCTGTTTCAGAAAGCTTTGCACATGAAGAAAATATCAAAGTAAGGAATCTTAAAACACATAAGAAACGAATGCCATGTACATGTGTGGATGTGAATAATTATGCCATATTTCATTAATATATCGTAGTAACAGTAAAATCACATCATCCAAAAGTCTTTTAATGCAAAACAATTATTGAAAGTTATAAAAAAAAATGTACAGAGACTGAAATGACATATTCTGACATGAGGAAAAATGGTCCATCATCCTGACTGATGCTCTAATGGCCTAAAATTTCCAGAAATCCAAGATAAGACCATTTTTCTGTTTAATTAAGTGCTGAGTGTTGAAACCATCTCTGTTATTCTTGAGTGGTAACAAAATTTTCAAGATGGCCTCCATGGTGACAATATTGGATTTAAGACAAGCACCATTTTTATTCTGGACAAACTAGTCATAATAAAAAGTATTTTGGTGAAAACCACATTTCAATATGACAATCCATTCAGGAGTAGAGATAACAAGATTGTTAAGATGGCCATTTTGGTGACTATACTGGATGTTAGATAAGCACCATTTTCAATTAGGACTAACGAAATACAATAAGAAGTATTTTGGTGAAAACCCCATGTTGATATGACCATCCATACAGGAGTAGCGATAAGAAGATTTTCAAGCTGGCCACGATGGCAGCCATATAAGATGTATGATCGGCACCATTTTCATTTAGGACCAACTAGATATCATCAGAAGTAGTAGAAGTAGTAGTGGTACTAGTAGTATGGTGTAACAACATGTAAGCACAATACTGGCTCTATGGCTATATGCAAAAAATGTGTTATATAAACCTTATTCAGTAGACCACATTCTTGTACAGTTTATTGATTTCCACCCTGTGTGACAGAAGTTTTTTCACGTGAACTCTATGAAGAACCTTGATAATGATGTACCACAAGAGAAAATCTTGAACTTTTTGAGGGAATGTAGTTTATATAGCAAATTTTTATCATATGTTTTAAGGATGTTACATTTTTAACATTATCTTGTATTTAATATACACATGTTTATGTTTATTTTGGTAGGATTTATCTTCCTGGCTTTTTTCAATTCTATTGGTGAAACCCCTTGTTGATTATGACCATCCATTCAAGAGGAGTAGTGATATCAAGAATTTGATATGACCCCTGTTCCATGTAATTTTCTTTATCAACTTGCCATCATACACCTTATCTTTTCAAGAGTGTCCTAATGACAATGAATATAAATACCAATGTTGTAAGCAAACGACTATTCCAAATTTTGACATATATATATATATATATATATATATATATATATATATATATATATATATATATATATATATGTGTGTGTGTGTGTGTTAATGCTGTAGAACATATAACATTAGAGACCATGGTTAATATTAGCATGATCAAGATGCAGAAGACATGCAATAGCCAATACACTTAATGAAATGTGGTAAAAAGTAGATATACAAGTTTTGTGTAAAATATCAATAAAACTGTATATAAGATGTTAGGAACAAACTGATGAGAAGAAAAAAAACCCCATCACCATATCAGTTTCATCCCACTAAAGGTATTTCAAAACAATAATCAACTTATAAATTAAGGCAAAAGCCACCCATGAAGTATGAAGAGATTTTAATTTTATTTTTTCTTTTAAGAGATAAAAAGGAAACTAGGATGAACTATCATACTGATTTATCGAGTCCTCTGCTAAATTTGTTCCTGCATATCAGATTACATTCATTGACTGCATCAAAACTGTCTTAGTACTTGTCATGAAACCTCATTATTATAAGAATGCTCAGAGAAGTCATAAACCTGTACCATGTTTTAAGCAAAGTCACTTTGTGTTGTACTTGATTAGCATGTAATACCGGTACTCAGGAGTAAATACAAAATATGAAATTGAATCCATACTCCTGGAAAGGCTATAATATTCCTAAATG
The DNA here is from genome assembly GCA_029931535.1 of Margaritifera margaritifera. Classification (NCBI taxonomy): domain Eukaryota; kingdom Metazoa; phylum Mollusca; class Bivalvia; order Unionida; family Margaritiferidae; genus Margaritifera; species Margaritifera margaritifera. Next base: position 1,588,183 of record JAQPZY010001260.1, read on the forward strand.
TCTGTTATGTAACAGAAGCAACACTGAAACTGGACCAATTATTTCTTATGGTGCAAAGCTTAAATTTGTTTTCAAAATGATCACAAAATAATCATCTTTCTGCGTGATAATTTACAGTCATGCAGCGCTTAAGAAAGTAACATTGATTAAGATCAATTAATCACAAGTCCAGTAATACCACAGAAACAAAAAGTTGAAATGAGGAAATGAATATACTACCCATAATTCAGTCTGTAGATTGATGCATAAAACAACAAGTCTTAATCTTACAAAAATATAGCTTAAAAATGTTACTTTTCAATAGTTTTTTTTACAAATACACACAAACCAGTTGTGAGACTATTCTAAGGTGCTTACCCATATTTTATATGCACCCCACAGCAAACAACATCTATCCAGATTTATCAATGAATAATGTGAAAGCAGGTCCAAATCACAAGTAAAACAAAACACTACATAGACCCAAAGTAATTATCACATTAAAACAACTGCCTCTGGTTTCACTAAAATTCTCAAAATTTCTCCTCAAATTAAGATTTTACATTATCTTGTTTATGATACTTCATACTTAATCTGAAATAAATGTTGAGGAATTTCTCAAATTTGAGGAAATCCTGAATATTTCCTCAGAGAAATGGCAAAACATTTTAAGGAAAATTTTAGATGTTATGACTGTATTTTAATCCCTTATGCATGCTTAATGCTCTGCAAAAAAAACATTGTTATCAACCATGCAATCAGAAAAAGATTCCAAAATCTCAATTTGAGGGAGAAATTTTGTGATGTTTAGTAAATCATGGCTTGGATCTTAGAATACTATTGAAAGTTGGATGCATGGTATACCCAAGGAAATACAATGTACAATATTCAAATAATGCTGGAATAATATTCTGCCACTCAAAACCAAAACAGTCATAAGCAGACTTACTGTTCCAGGCAGTATCACTGATATCTATGAAGTCCACAAACTGCTCCTGGTGTTTCAACTGCCCAATTTTCACATGGATATTCATCCCAACTGTCACCTGAAACAAACAAGATTGGTGTTTCATTACTTTACTGCTTTTTCTATGGTATAAAATGTAATACTAAAATAGCTAGTAGTTCAGTACTGTATACCGTTTTAAACTTCAACCAGCTCATGCAAGTTTTGAATGAAAAAAGGGTTGTGCACTTATGCTTTCATAAGTGCACACACATTTTTTCAGTCAAAACTTGCACAAAAAATGTCCTTTTTTTCAAGATCATGTGTATTAATCCCAGTATGGCTCATGAAAGGGAAACAGCTGATAAAACCTGCCTAAAAATCATGATTTGCATGGAACTTGACATAATGCATGCCTGTTGTCTCGTTATTACTAAACTTTGTTGTTTAAATCAGTACTAAAAATGGACGTAACATGGGTCTTATTCATCATGTCCATACTGGGAGAGAGAATGAATCTCCAAAGAGGATAGCTCCCAACACAAAGGGAGCTAACACTTGTAACATATACTAGCCTTGGTCATCCGGCCCACACAGGCTTTCACCAGTATGCAACTGACTGCCAAACCAGGGCTTGTGGGAAAACAAGACGAAATGAAAACAAGGTGCTCTAAATTTTGGGCACTTGGCGGCACTGAAAGTGTTGACCAAAATTAAATACAATAATAATAATGAAAACACAGCACACAAATGCACATCTTTAAGGTGAAGAAAAATACAATTTATATCAGTCAGGAAGAATGTTGTAAGAACAATTTATTTGTATACAAGCTTAGCGTTTTTTGACATCAATAAAACCAGTTTTGTCATGAAGCTGTCCACTTTGCAGATGGCTTCCTGGTGAGACTTGTCTGGAGACCTCTCAGAATTCTTAATATCTGGGTCCATCACAGTAAGAAAGGTGGCCTTGCTGGTGGTAATTTTGGGAGAAAAAAACTTCAGAATTTACATCGGGCTCTGCGCAACCAAAACAAGGTATTGACTGTGTATCTGAAAAGATGCACACCAATAACCATATACATTATGATGCCAGAATGTCAATGATGTCACCACTTTCTCAAGGGATGAGATTAAAATGTATCTGCTTGATATAAACAAGCTGCAATGGGGCATAGTTTTTGCCATTTTCTTCCCCAGTCTGATATTGATAAATTCTCTATGCAGATACAGTTTGGACAGGCCAAGATGTACATGCCTGTGTCACCTGGCCTGCTTTGGTTTTGATTGTTAAATGCAGAAAGCAAAACCAGGACCTGGGATAAAAAAAACCCAAAAGAAATGAAAATGAGGTGCCTCAAAGTTTGGTGCTCCAGATGGAACTGTGAGCACTGACTAAGGTAAATTAAATTACTAATGAAAACAAAGCATGCCAAATCACACCTTTAATGTAAAAAAATGAAAGTTTTGTTAGTCAGGAAGAAAGTTGTAAGATCAACTTATTTGTGTATTAGTGTAACATCACTGTTTACATCATGCACATTATGAGGCTATAAAATTTGACGTCAACACTTTCTAATGGGACAAGATGAACACATATCCGTTTAATGTAAACAAACTGACTGCAAGGGGGCGTAGTTTTTTCCTTTTTTCCTTGCTAATATCTGCAAATTCTCTATGAGGATACAGTCTGGGCAGGCCCAGACCATATATATACATACAGTCATGTGATTAAGGTATTTTTTATGACATTGTAGATGTGCGTTATTATGATGAGATTCAAGTTCATGCAACTATCCTAAATAATTTCTTAAGCATGCTGTGCAGGTATTAAGTCAAAAATACTGAACTACTGTTTACGGGTTGCTGATGTAAACAAACAGTACAAACATTATACACAAACATGACTTTTTAAAACTTGTAATTTTCATCTAGGAATGAAGACAATGATAACTATTAAAGTAGTGAATGTTCTGCTGTATATATATATTGTATATATATATATTTAAATGCTGCCGTCCCACATTCCTTTATTAAATTTATGTATTGCATAGTTTCATTTAAGTTTCTACTAAACTACAGTTCAGCCAAGACATATAACTGCTATGAACTGATTATTGAAATTTCATTTATCGTTGAAACAACTCATAAATGTATTAAATCGTATTATTTTAAATAAAAATAATTAGTCAGTATGTTCATATAAAACAGGATTTAACTATCTCATCAGATGCTGGAATTATTGGTTTCACCATGGCGATTTGAAACGTTGTGTTCAGTTACTATTATTAGAACACACTCTGAATTGCTAACTTTACAAGTAAATATCTTGAGTAATTTTTCATAACAACCCATAGGCATACATTACATATGCTCATACTCCCTGTGTCTTTGGCTAACTATCCCTTCCAGGCGTTGTCATCTTTAATTCACCATTTGGTTTTTATGGCAATGTTTGGTCCATCTGCTGACAAGACATTCATTATCAGTTAAACTGCCTCGCAAGCAAGTTCGATTCATTCGATCAATTTTGAGTTTTGTTCTTAGGTTTAACTCAGCTTAATGGCAATGCACAAACTTAATGGAATGATGAAATTCTTGATTCTGATTGGTTGCTTAGGGCTATAAATACTCACAGCACAAATTATGAAGGGGAGTTGTTGACAATATGTCAAAGCAGTTACAACATTTTATTGTGTTTGTCTGTCTGGTGGTAAAGAAACAACCAGGGTTAAAGAATAAAAAGATAGAACATGGATGAGAGAAGCTACCTAGTGGAAGTCCCCACAGTGGTAATTTTACAAAACCCCCTAATGTTCATAATGATAACAGTCCACCTATAAGGCGGCAAAGTCAGCACCAGTTTGGGTTGACCAACCTGGATTCTGACCATAATATAATAGTAATGTTATGACTAGGGGTAATGTAACAAAAGAAAAGACTCAAACAAGCTTTCAGGATTTAAAACACAAATATTTAATTTCCTAAAATATTAAAATATTTCAACAAACAATCAAAGTGAAAGAATTAAAAATAACTTACAGTATAGAATATCCTTAAAAGTCCTAAATTGTTCTAAAGTTCACTGATCCAGAAGTTAATCCAAATTATTCCAAATGGAGAATATTCCAAATGAAACTACTAAAGTGCTGATGTACTAACAAGAATCAGTTATATCCAAATATTATTAATTCCAAGTAATCCTTGTGAATATAGAATATCACACAAGTTCTAGAGATGTTTCCGATAATTCCAACGGAGCTGAATAATTCTTAAAGTTTAAGTAGCAGTACTAAATCCAAAATGTACTGTATAATAATAATATCTCTGAAGCAGAATACCACAAACAAAAGGAACCAATCTCGTTTATGACCTCTCAGGCTGAATGTACTTATGAAGAATGCCAAACACAGCAATTACATTTCATTTTATAGATTCTGAGCTGCGTAGAACAGAATAAGGAAAGCCAATTTAAACTGTATTGCAACTTAAAAACAATTAAATCCTTCTAGAAAACAACTTTCTCCGAACCAATCAGAAACTAGCTAAAGTACCTGTGCACTGACGTTATTACAAGTCAATAACGTATTGACTTCTTATTGAACATGAAATCCAGGTCAGGACATTGAATGCAGGTCAAAATGATAATACATTTAGCATGCGCTAGTCACGTGATATGACTCATGCTTCAACCGACAATAATAATTTTTCCCAGGACCAATGTACTGGGTCACACAAATTACCATATATGTGCACTCTGCAAAATGACACCTATTAGACTATTAAATAGAGGTCATAAACTAATAAAACTATACCATTATTTAAAAGAAATGATACATAATTCTGTAACAGTAATATTACATAATATAAATAATAATTTGAAGAGAAAGTTACAAGCAACCTGTAAAAAGAGTGATTTGTATTCTCTTTATTACTTTACTTATTCATTTTAGTTTTAACGTTGCTTGGCAACCCAACCAGATGGTTGCACAACCAAGTTAGGTTGAGGGTCCACCCAGGTTTTCAATCTTACATCCAGGTGCTTAGTAAATTGAAACGCCCACATAATGTAGAAGTTTTGTAAAGAGGACATATGCATGAATATTCTTCCTTGAAATTTAAATTCAAAATGATGAGTAATTTTATACAACCATACTTCATTTATGTCAATAATAAGAAACAACCAAATACTGTAAATTTGGATGCTTTATTTCTGCACAACCTTTGAACATGAATATCACTATTTAATAAAATTTCCTTCTTGTTGAACATAAACTAACTTTGTTGTAGCTATTCTTTTGGTTACTTGACCACAATCCAACCAACAGTTGAACCCCTCATGATGTTGCCCTGGCTCTTCACATTTGAAACCCCAATAAGTTTGCATTCTTGCATTCAAGCACTCATCAAAACAGTTCTTAAGAGTCAGGCTGGTGTTATAATATATATATATATATATATATATATATATAAATAACCATGTCAGATGACATTTCCCTTAACCATCACATTGCATTCAAAATTAAAATTTCTTCATGTTAATTTATAATCTTGATACAAAAACCATTCACCACAACTGTTGGAGAACTTGCAAAATGCTGATATTCTCATCAATTACTTCATCATTGTTGCATCTCCGAAAATGTATCAATTTCATAACATTTTACATTGTATCATTTTTAGACATGTCATATTTGACAAGATGCCTCTCAAAGGAATGTTACTGAACTGCAATGCTTACTCTGTACCCAACAGGATCATGCTTGGGGTTGTGCAGAATCAGCCACCCGCTGTATGAGTTGCCATGCTTGGTTAAACAAATCCTCTTGCTTGGGCTGGAGACAAAAGAAAAGAAAAATGAACACCCACTTATCATATTCGGATGAAAGTTAAAAGTTTAAGTTCTTCTCACTTCCCAACCATTGTGACATAAAAAACAGCACATATGAGTGAATAATGTGAACTGATTTATTTTCATACATATCAATTTTCTTTGTTTTGGGGAAAATTACTTGTTTTCAGTACTTAAATTCATGGATTGGGGAAGACATCATATTGTTTCCACTAAAAGGATCACCATTCATTGGATCTATATATTCCTGGTTTGCAGCAACCAATTAGAAATTGTAATTGTTGTAAATCTGATCTGTAGCATTCTCTCAGGAGCAGGAGGCCAAGGATGACACCCCTCTTGCAAATAGCTACCCAAAGGACAATATAACTGCACAGTTTCATGAATTTCCACCAAGTGGTTTAGGAGATGTGGTTACAGACAGACAAATGGATGGACACACAGAATGTATCAAAATAGCTCTGATGCTTTGCTTTTAAGAAAGAGTGGGGATAACTACAAGTTTACTGGGTTAGTTGCTTGAAAATATTCATCAGTCTGTATACTTAAAATCAATATAAATTGGTAACTTTTTGTACAAACAATTGATTTTTGGGAATTCACTATTTTCCATGGGGTTATGATTTTCATGGACTACATGTAAATCATATCTTGAAATATCTGCTGAACAAACTTCTATATATGCAGTCACCACAGGAAGACACTGCAGGAAGATGTATCATATATGTGAAAGATTTTGCATTATGTTCCTGGGTTACTGTCTGGAGGTGGGTTTGAGTACTGGTGGGGATGGGTATAAATGTAAGGTTAAAATATGCAGTGAGAACCATGAGGATTTGCAATAATGAGCCAGATGTCTAATGTTTGCTTTTATATTTCACTCCTCTACAATTTTTCTAAAGTTTTTAAATGTGTCTGATAAATTTTTATCTAATGCCGCAATTGTTCATAATTGAACTTTTAAGAAACTATGACACAAGTGTAAACCAGTAAGGTGCAGCTGAACAGCAAAAACTGATTGGCTTTATTAATGGTCAACCTGTCATAATGTGCTTAATTGAGGTTGTAGACCTGACTGAAACCACAGTACTGGCTGACCTAGAGTAAGCACATGATGCAGCACTGCCTAACTGTTATAGGTCCTTTAATATAACATGTTTCCTGTTCTAAGGCAAGTATGGTCATGGATCCAATTTCATTAAGTGGTAGTAAAAAATTATATACATCATGTATCTCATTATAAGGTGGTCATGCTATAAAATGGTATATTCCATGGTTCCCATGGATAGGATTATAATGAGTGAGTATTGTACACACCCTGGTATTGTTAGCTCCGGGTAATATCTGTTATTGACTGACTTCTTTATAGACAAACCAGCTGTAATAGATGCATTTAAAAACAGTGATAACAAAGAAAAACTATTTTTTATTTGCTTTTCTTTTAGTAGGTAAATTTCAAAATGCATATGTCAGGGTTCATACCTAATATTCAAGTCATACTACCCTAACCTCCAAAATTTGTCATGCAATTTTGGATGGCATTTGAGCTTTATGGCATCTGAAAGAGCATAAGACTATACACCAGTAAAGATATATCAAAGTATCTTCACAGTTAAATGGTTACTTGGAAGAAACAAAAATGGTTTAAAATTCAAATGCAGGGCTCGAATTTAACACAAATTTCTTTGTAGCCAGAAGGACTAGTATACTGAGAAATTTACTAGTCCTGCCAAATCTTTACTAGTCCTGTCCACAAAACAATGTCACACACTCGTATTGAGATTAACAACAATTTTATTTCATACATAGCATTATCATATGAAATGCAGAAGTACAGAAATATAAATCTTGCTTCAAATCATCAATCAGTCAATTCACATTCCTTGTTTCTCAAGATAATCTGGATCCAATTCCAGAAAGGGATCCAGGTCTCCTTTCTTGTCCTCCACCTGCACTCTAGGTCCATATCGGGTTTGTTCTGGTCTCCTTAACCGTCTGGATGTTTTCTCTGTGTTTGTTTTTGCGAATTCCGTACCCCAATTATACCGCATAACGTTCTTCTCCTCATCATAATTCAGCCATTCCCTGTCTTTTGACCATGTCTTCTGAAACGTTTGATTACGCTTTTCCCTATCATAACAGTTATTCCTCTCTTTTATGTCATTTTCATTCAACTTCTAGTTTTCTCAGGTGGCTGAACATCTTCTATAAAACGCCACATTTTGCCTGTCTTGCAAGGAGGGAATTGTGCCTCGTTTTGAAATACGAGATGTTACAGCATAGCTGATGCGGATTATTTAAAGTAAGAAAAGGAATGGCACAGTGTCCTTTATATAACAAAATCAGAGCAAGAAACATGTTTCAAAGCATGTGCTTCTGCCCCCCCCCCCCTTAAAATTAAATGGCCTCTCCCTAATAAAGACTTGACTTCAGTGGATGTTCTGCAGGATCAAAGCAGTGGCCATTGTAAACACTGTTATAAAATATTTGCATCAGACGGTAATGTTAGTTTCAGCTTGGAAAAGGTGCGTTCCTATCAAACGAAGCCATCTGACTCGGCGCGTTGTACTTAACAGCTCCAATTATGGTCTCGTCATTAACAGCCGAAGTTTGGTAATTGTTCTTAATTAATCTGACATCAATTAATTCATTCGTTCTTGTAAGGGAAAAATATAAAAACTATTTTTATCATCATAGAAAAAAGTAGTTACATGGAAATGATGTGTCAGTAATGTAATCGTAACATTGATCTAATTCTTATAATTATTTAGATGCAAATGTAAAATATGCAGTTTCCCGTTTGTGACTGTTTAAGCGTTTGGCTAGCGAGCCAAAAAAAAAAAAAAAAATTAAACAAACAAACATACAAACTAATTTCTTTGAATAGTTTTTGTCGTGTTTCTGTGTGTGGTATACCACTTTGTAGTTTGTTAATGTGGTCGAGTGGATAAAGTGTCATACCAGCACGCACACACACGCAAACGTACTTGACTCTGGAACACAAGGTCGGGAGTTTGCGCCCAATGGTGGGAATATTCGTTCGTGCTTTTTGCTCCATGACGCTACGTCTAACACAGTTTTCGTATTAATTTTCTTACTTTTATGAACTTTTCCAAATTTATGTATGTGTAGATTTATAAATGGTCAAATTTTAATATTTTCTGAATATTTCCTAAAAATGTCATCGTATCATGCACTGAAAAAGTAAAATTTGGTTATAATTAATAAGCATTCTAGCGTTACTTTTTAAATGTTAACTTTGGTGAAAAAATTTTCTAAACATTATCAGAATCATTAAAAATCTTTCACGGAAGACACATCCTTATGACTTGGTGTGAACGATGAGGTCGCTAACTGCAGAAAGCTTGGCAATCACAGAATACGTAAACTCTTACCGAACTTATGATTTGGATTCCATGTTGTATCCGTGCGTGTGGGAGAGAAAGATAGAGATGCTTTAAAACAGGTTATTCTCAATTTTATATATTATATATAATGTGCAATAGAAAAATGAAGAGAAAAAGAAATAAGTAAAACAAAAGTACGATCGCTTCACTATCCTAGTCTAATATAGCGAAGTTCAGCACCTCTATAACAGCGTGCGTTGCAATCAGATGATCCAAAAGAAACACAAGAAACAAAATTGTTTTTATTTATGGTTGAGGGGAGAGATTTTAAATCTGAATAACTTTCCGCATATAAAGTTGTAGAATGCCATAAATTTCTTGGAAATAAAAATCTCTTAAGAACTAACATTTGACTATTTCCACGTCATTTTTCATTTCATTCGTTATGAGATTAATTAGGATCAATTACGAAACTTCCGCTGTTAATGACAGGACCATAATTGGCGCTGTTAAGCGAAATGCGCAAAATCGGATGGCTTCTTGTTATAGAAACGCACCTTTCCGAGGCAGAAATTGACTTTATCTTCTGATGCTAATATTTTATGACTGTGTTTACAATGGTCACTGCCTTGATTCTACAGAACATCTGCTGAAGTCAAGTCTTTATTAGGGAGAGGCGTAAACAAACGCTGACTGTTGATAACCGAAACTTACTAGCCCACCGGACTATTACATTATGAAAGTTACTAGTCCGACAGGAAATCTACTAGCCTCGGGCTAGCGGACTACCGCTAATTTCGAGCCCTGAAATGTTGCCTGTGAACTTGACCTGTAAACAGTACACATAAAAATTATGTTATGCTCATGTGTAATGTCTACTGTTGATGTATGTCTGGGTAGACCTTCCTGAAGAGTTTCATAAAATGTTAAATGAAACTAATTGTTTTCAAATCATATTGAACTATGATGTCACACTGGCTCTCAAAGCCAGGGATATAGATGTGATATGTAATAAAATAATCTATGTCTGGGTGCAGCAATAGCAAAGTCAGCCATTTGGTTACTAATTAAGGTTTTGGTTATTATTGTTTGCATCACACTATCTGTGCTCAGTGTCTTTCTAAGCATGCATACTATTTTAGCATTTTAATGAGGACAATACAAGAAAATATAAAACAGACGTGACGAACCCTGAAGGACATTTCTGCCCCCCCCCCCTCCCGACTGCTGGGTAATTTGATATGAAGTCATTATTTTGTTCGTCAGTGGACTCTCATGTTTTGAACAAAAGTTTGAGTAAGGCAAGATTTAGACTCAGTTGAAGTCCACATTGTAAACAATCATTTAAGGTTGTAAATGACTTTAAGCAACTTAAATGCTGATTTAAGTAAAAATACTAAAACCTCTTTTGAAAAATCGAAGTTTGTCTCCTAAGAAAACTTGAATGCTTATACAGTGAAACACCTCAAAACCAAAAAACCCTGGGACCCCAAAACAATTTCGGTTTTGAGAGGTTTTCAGTTTACTGAGGTTTTCGCAGATGTGAAAAAATATGTCTTTTTCTAAGCGCTTATGTGACGAGAGAGAGAGTGCGAGAGAGAGAGACACAGAGACCGATTATGTTTTATTGGCCTGAGATTGAAATGTTTTTGGTCCTAGCTTGGCTAAATCATTGCCACGCAAGATCATTCAGTTTGTCAAATTTGCAGGGATTGTTGAAACGATGCTTGTTTGCATCACTGTTGTTTTCAAATTCATTCTTGTAGAATTCTATTTTCTTTAGAATATCTGGAACAGTAGATGTTAACATGCCAAATTTTCCCTCTAGTTTATTCGATGTAGATTTTAGCACAGATTCATACTCATTGATCAGACTAATTGCATCCTGTAAGGACAGTCCAATCCTACAATGCTTAGATTCTGACATCTTGACATGTGAATAAAGACAAACGACAGTCATGGCTACTTAAATATAGGTATGTATTGATTTTTGTCTCCATTGAAAATCAGTTGAGTGAATCTGGCTTTTAGAATACTGTTTTGTCAGTCTCCATCAGCAAAAGCATCTAAAGCGATGCCACATGCCTGGCTAATAAAGCCCTGATGTTTAATTAAGAAAACAGAAAAAAAATGTTCAATTGATCATGTATACAAATGAATGGCATCAGTCACAATTACATAATAAGCAGAAAAACATAACCTTTCTTAAATGGCTTACCTACAATCATTTAATTATGAATAATTTGCCTTTATGGAGCAAAGACTTCAGATTAGCCTATTGTCAGCCCTAATCTGTCTGACACGCATGCCAAGTAGTGTTTAAACTCATGTGCCCTTTGGATATTTTCCAGGTCTTTTTCTTAGCCTACTACAGTACTTGCTAACAGTGATTAATCTGTTCCAGGGTGTATCAGGAATTTAGCAGCTAAAATACATTTCCAAGTTTGAAGTGAGTTTCAGTTTTATGGGGTTCTTTTTAGCATAAAATTTAAATTTGGGATTGAAATTTGTTTCGGTATTAGGAGTTGAGGGGTTGCAGTTTACTGGGAAAAAATGATGATATTAAAGAAGGAAAAATTCGGGAACCCCACAAAGTTTCGGTCTTGAGGGGATTCCGGTATACTGAGGTTTCGGTTTTGAGGAGTTTCACTGTATATCTTATATCCAGCAATAATATTGTGGAAAATACTCATCAAAGGTTGGTCAGGTTCGTTTCTAACTTTCTCATGGAATATCAATTAAAATGCTAAATTATACTCCAGAAATGATGTATAAAATATCTTTCATAGTTAGCCAGAATTCTGTGTTTGTAAGGTACATATCCCCTGGCTTCCCAATTTTGACCTCAATCTCACTATTTTCCAAATTATGGCACAGTGGTTCAGTCCCTTGAGGTGGGGTGGGTGGTAAGGATGGACCCTGGGGCAAATGTCAGTTGCATGAATAAATAATTGTGTTTTTATGCCCAGTAAGTGTATATATGATTAAAGAGTGTGGATCTCAACAGTTTCCAAATTATGACCCAGGAGCAAAGTCCTGGGTGTACAGATGACTCCTAGGGTCAATACCAGTTGCATGCATAAATTTGTCTTTTCATACCCTGGGAGTGTATATTTGATCCTAGGGTGGGGATCCCAATAGTTAATATGTTATGACACAGCCCCTGTGAAAATATCATGAACAATTCTAGAATGTTCATGAATTGTTCTAGAACACTTTTCATTAACTGTTCATTTAATGCACATGAACAGTTCATAAGCAGTTTGTGAACATCAAATTTCTGAATTTTCAATAATGATTAGTTCAATACTGTTCAAGAATCAATGTTCTAGAACAATTCTTGAACTTGAAAGTTCTTGAAATTTTGGCCATTTAATGTTCATGAACTGAATTCATGAATGGTTCATGAACCTAGACTTCACAAAATCTTCTAGAACCGAGTTCATGAACAGTCCTGAAAAGTTCACAAATTTGGTCATCAGTGTTTATGAATGGTGCATGAACATGAAATGACACCAACATATTGTTCATGAACTATTGATGAAAAACGTTACTAAACATGAATGATTCATGACTGTTCATGTTCATGAACAGTTCCTGTACAAAATTCGATTATCTGAGGAACCGTCAAATACTGATGGTAATATTTGGTCCTAAATCATGAAATAAGAAACATGGGGGTGGGATTGTAAAACAGTAAAAAATGCAACGTACATTACATTTTAAATAAATTTCTAACATGCAACAAAGCACATGTAAATTGACAGATCACGTTTATTTTTTTTTAACTCTCTTCGTAACACTTTTTGTACGTTCTGTAATTTTTCTATGTAAACTTTCTGAGAGATCATGGGGCATTTTTGCTTCACCAATTGTTCAAGCATATTAAATTTGGACTGGTCAAGGAGCTGTCTTGGGGTTTCTCCTGACTTGACTGATTGCTTTCCAGAGATTGATCTGTTGGATAACTCATCTTTTGTAAAGATCTTCAGGGCCAATAATTTAATCACTTCACGCTCATTATCACCACTGAATTTCTGCATCGATGACTTGAGCTGTTCCATCTGATCACCTGATTGATTTCCACCATTTGAATCTTTTACGTTGCTGCAGCAGTCACTACTTAATGTCTCCTCCAGGTGCCTACCACTACAACAGCTACAATTAAAATAAAATAGAGTTAAAAGCAATGAAAAAATTCTGAATTATACAAATGTTCTGTAAGTACTACCATAGTAGAGTATGGATTTTTTTAAAAAATCCTTTTATAATTATATACCAAACATTGGACAATAATGCAGCCTAAATAAAAGTAGCATGGCCCTATGTTTTAAAAAATCATATTTCAGTAGCTCTTAAACCATTAGTGCTTTTGACTACATCAAAAGTGAAAGCAATGTAGACATTATTATTTTTATTATTATTATTATTATTATTATTAATATTATTATTATTGTTATTATTATTATTATTATAGAAGATTAAAAAAACTATTAACATGTGCCTCATAATGAAATCTATGTAAAAATTAAAATATTCAGATGACTCCATAAAACAATGTAAATAAAACTCGATGATGAATACAAGTACAATAGAAATAAAATGAAGAGATTTAATCTGATTTTGAAATCAGCACATTTTAATAATAATAATTAGAAATATTCATTTGATATTTATTTTTTTAAATTAGTTTTGTTGTATTGTAATAGAAAAAAACGTCTATATTGCATATATTTTTCTAAACTTTTTTTTGTCTGATTGCCAACATCGTAAATACTATCCAAATATGAATCACAAATTTATAGGATTATCACTTCTATTGAGACTACATTATAGTATTTGCACACCCTCCTGTTTGTTTGCAACCCCCTACCAATTTTAAAAACAAAAAGTATCAAGTTTATAAAAAATGCGCAAAACTTAGTCATTTCATTCATCAATTTATAATTTCTATTCTGATTGTCGCCAGGGGGTCCCTAACACTGTCAACTTGTTGGCATTTTGAATCAAACGGGAGTTTTTTTTAGTAACACAGTCGCCACATTTGCATGGACAAGTCTATGTTTTCAAGCAACAGATGTGATGTAGTTCACCATCTTTGATAATGTCAATAATTCCATAAATTTAGGAGTTACATCTCTTTCAACACATGCATACAAGAGTTCCTCCTTTTTATTTGTTCAATATTTTTTAGAAATATTAAAAATAGACATTGCAAATATTGGACACAGACAACACAGTTTTTACTGAAATGGACTGTTCTAGTAACCGGAAATGGACAGTGAGCAGTGTGTCTGCTTGTTTACATCGAAAGCAGTACAGTATCTTGTATCAAGACTGAAAGGTGGGATGATTCAGAATGGGAACCGAGTAATGTTTAGTGATTTTCCAAAATTCTAAGAGCAGCTCTTAACACAAATTGCGTTTGAAAAAAATCACTCTCTGTGAGTTTGGTTACAATTAATATATATTATGTATGAAAACCAATAAAATATCCACATAACTTCTATTGAAAGAATCACTTAATGACAATTTATACTCACTGGACTTTTGTAATCCTGGCTGGTATGCTTTCCCCCTGAATTTTGCTCTCACCAAGTCATTTTCTTCATATTCTTCAAAATCTCTTCTCGGCACTTCCACATATTTCGTTCGAGGTTTTGAATCTGTTGCTGAACCATTTGTGCTCTGTTTTGTTTGTGTGAAAAGGAGGCTCAGCTGCTGCTGAATTCACGCGCATATATTAACCAATCATGTTGCATCTTCTTCCACTAACATCCAATCAGGATAATCGTTGTTTACATATTTCAGTTTGTAGGGCAAGATGGCAATGATTGATGATGGATGTCAACAGAGTATGCCGTAGTTCATGACAGTAATGGACGAAAATGCTTTGAATGCCAAAACTGTCACAGACTTCTGTGTTTGTGTTCCAAGAACTGTTCTGATGACTAGGCTGACATGTTACATGCAAAGTTTTTTTTATTGCTGTTTTGTTATATACTCTTTTACTGTTCATTCTTCATTCTGTTTATATTTAAGAGGGGTACATAAATGTTTTAGAGTCTGTATAAGTTAAACCCCTCCCCCATAAATCAAGAAATAAATTTCTGTAAGAAGCTGACATATCATCTGAAATATGAAACAAGTTGAGTACTGTTAAATTGTTTTACATATTTCATGTTATTTTCCCATGGCAGCTGAAAGCATACTGAATGAATACCATGGAAGTGCCCAGGGTCATCCAGAAAATGGGGAGATTAAGAATGATGAAATTATATTAGTTGGTGCTTCAAGGGAAAACTGTCAATACACAGTGTGAAAACTTTAGTCCTGATCTGTTTGATCATTATGAAAGAAAATTATATTGATCATTATGAAGGAAAGTTATAGTGATGATGGCAGTGGTGATGTTGGTATTGGTGATGAAGAAGATGGTGGGGATGATAATGATGACAGTGATGATTAGGCAGTGACAGTGATGATGATTATGTTGACAATAGTGTAGACAGTGATTTTTCAGAGTCTGGTGTGTCAGTTTTTGCATCTGATTAAGAGAACTATCAATTTGCATCTTATTCAGCCCGTAAAGAAAAGGAAATGATGATTTTGTAAAGAAAATGAAATGGCAATTTTTTTATGTTTTTTGAGAAACAAATTTTCAGCTACTTCATGCAGTGATGTACTTTCAACAACGAAAAAAGTATTTCCAGATCGCTCACCATTCAGAGAGCTAAGTTATGACAAGATGTGGGACCTGTTAGTTAGTGATATTGCAAATGAAATCCATTATTGTGAAACTTGTAATGAGCTGTTTCCAAGTGATTTTGACATATATGCATGTGCATCTCCAGTATGTTATGGTCATTACTACAAAGGAGCTGATCAGATGAAGAAATCCAGACAGCCAAGATATTTACCCAAATTAGTCCAAAACTACTCAGATTAAGAACACAAGTATATGAATACAAATCTTTAAGAACATTTATTTGGATCATTTGTTTATTTTTTTTTACCTTTAATGTATTTATTTCACAAATATAAAGATAAAGTTTGTATAACGAATTTTCACGAACTTTTTATGAATATAATGGTATCATATTCAATTTCATCAACATTTTCAATAAACATTTTAGTTGTGCATCGTGTATCAAAGTTCTTGAATTGTTCATGAACCAAGTTCATGACATTTCAAGAACTTGTAAGTTATTATAATGGTTCATAAAAGTTCATCTAAGTATGTTCATGAACTTCAAGTATGATGCATACAAATTCTTGAAGTGTTCATGAACTAACTTGTGGAACTTTCATGAATATTAGTTCATGAACTTGAATGACGAACTCAGGTCATGAACATTTGAAGAACAGTTCATGCACATTCATGAGTGTTCATGAAGTCATGAATTTGTTCTTGCAGAGGACCTGGGGATATGTCCCTAGGGGTAAGGAAAGACTCCAAGGTGTGACGCAGAGGTCCGATTCTGAATGTGTTAACACTTGGATCACTGATGGCACCAGCCAATTCTCGGATATGTGCAACAAGTAATTCTTGAAGATACTGAAATTGTTGCAAAATCACTTTTATTTCTCACCCCAGTCACATAGGTGAGATCAAAACTCCAATAATATTCCCCCAGTCTACTCCTATAGGACAAAAATTGAGCTGCGGTTCATGTGTCTAGCTTTAACCATGTAGGAATAGTTCAAGGACTGTATAACAATATCCCTGTACTTCTTGGAAAGTGCAGGGATAATAAAAATCAAGGAGTGGTCATTAAATTGGCTCATAAATTATATCTGACCTTTTTGCAACATTAACCTTTAAGTGAGGCATTAAAATGTTGTATTCAAAACACTATATATTTGATATTTTCTCTGAATATTTATTTTTACAGTCACATTGGAAGGCTATTTATCAGAGAATGAACTATCTAAGGGCACGTCTTGTTTACAAACGTGTTAATAGAATGGTACCCAATTATTTCTAAAATTTGATCAAAGTGCCTGAAAACAAGCAATATCAGTTACGGTCTGAGGCTGAAAATAACATAAAAATTCTAAAACCATATGCATAATTATCTATAAGATGTTTTCAGTACTCTGGTGTCATGGCCTGAAATACAGACATGCCACAGTAGGATCATTGTTGTGTGATTGTGTCTTCTTTCAAATCATTCTCTCTGTCAGTTCTTTCATTTCTACATGTATACAGTAGGGCATTTCATTACTGTGTTGCTTAGATATAATTTTTGGTCTAAATGTATATACCTAACTTAATTTTTGGAGGGCCTCAATGGAATATAGCTTTTAGCTAAGCATGTTAGTTACTCTCATTAAATAAATTCTTCTTTTCGTTATTATTATTATAATTATTATTCTTAAGTTATGATCTATTCCAGAGTAAAGTTTCACTCAACAATCTTCTCATGAAGGGACTGAAACTCAATCAGATTGGCACCATTTTCATTTAGAACTAACTAGACATCATATGAAGTCTTCTGGTGAAAACCCCACGTCAGTATGACTTTCCGTTCATGAGGAGTAGCAATAACAAGATTTTCAAGATGGCCATTGTAGCAGCCGATATTGGACACCAGATTGGCCCATAATCTTCATTTAGGACCAACTAGACATCATAAGAAGTCTTTCAATGAAAATCCCATGCTGATATGACCATCAGTTCAGGAGGAGTAGCAATAACAAGATTTTCAAGATGACCACTGTGATGGCATATTGGATGTCCGAGCGGCACTATTATCATTTAGGACGAACTAGACCATGGGATGAATGTGTGTGTCAAGTTTCATGGCAATCCTCCAAGTAGTTTAGGAGGAGTAGTGATAACAAACTTGGGCTAATGGACAGACAGACAACAGATGACAGACAGACGACAGACAACAGACCATCCCATAAACTCTTCTGGTCTATGACCAGTAGAGCTAAAAATCATTCCTACCTTATCCACAAATTGCCATATTTATGTGTTCGAAAATCTGGTGGTATTTTGGTAGGCTGCAAGAAACAAAAAATCCCCTAAATAAATGGTTCATAACTTGGAGACGATTACTAAATTAGGTATTGCATCAAAGTTGTGTATGCTTACAATTCAAAATAATTACAGAGGTAATAAATGGATTTATTTTATATCTATGAAATAAAAAATCTCTGGTGGAAGCATATGATTGATGCTCCCAGTATTCAAGATTCAAGCATTTGGCAAGAGAAAAAAGTCAAGATCTTTCAAATGTCTCAATTTATAATTTTTCATACATATTCATGCAATTACATATATATATTTGTTTTATACATTATATTGCAAAAATTAAGGCAACTTTGTGGCTCTACCAGGTGTATGATGTTTATATAATATTATAAATATTTTAGGAAATTATAAATGTTTCTTGACTTTAAAATTTCCTTAAACCTTAATGTTAAGTATAATGTGGACATGTTTAGCTATTGTCCTTGAATTAGGTTGTTTACTTAGTATTTGAGTTCAAGGACGGTTTTGGTAAACAAGTTGTTGATTCAATTTGAGGTCAAAGTTGATTTTGTTAACAGATAAAACCAGAATTTCCTTTAGAGTTATGTGTCAAAAATCACATACACCATAATATTCTAGAACATTCTGTCATGTGACCTATCTTTATATATACCATGTTTAGTGGACAGTTTTTCAGTTTTGACCTTACCATTAGTCTTTTAAAGAGTTATTACAGTTGTGAAAAATCATTCCTAATTCTGAGAGAGGAATTATTTAAAATATTCAGTGGATTATAAAAGTGCTTGTAGACTTTTGGATTTGGGATTTTTAACTGATGATTTTGGGATTTATGTGAACTTATTCAAAAATATTCTGGAGTACTTCATTTGGCACATCAGCACATTAAAGACTACTGACACAGCAGGACATTAGATACTATTGGCACATAAACACATTCAAGGATACAGTCATTCCTTTGGAACATTATATATTTTTGACTTGTGATTAGGACACTTAGAATTATTGGATTATTTGGATTTTAATTCACGTTACTGTAAGTGTCTTTTGAATTTTCACTGTAATTGTCTAGAAATAAATTGCTTGTTGATTTTTACTTGATTTGTTGGTTTCTCTTTCTTTCTCTTACATTTTTCTTAGACCATAGAGTCATAACACAGGACATAAAAATATCACATAATACACATTGCCAGATATATAATAAAGTAACAACAGCTCTTTGTGTTCGACGACAACAGTAATGTTAAAATCTTAAATAGAATATACCATTTTGATTGCTATAAAATTTGAGCCAAAAGGACATTACATTACAGTACAATACATGCCTTCATAAAAGTTAATTATGTTTATCAATCCAATTATAGTAATAAACAAAACTCTCAAGAACTTATGGTGTTTTTAGGCGCATCAACTTTCAAAATAGATGTGTGAATTTCCAGTGGAGAGAAAATAATACACACAAAGAGTTCAAAAGTTATTATAGAAGAATTCTATCAGTGTGTCACTTACATCAGTCTTGTTTTCAGCTGTCCAAACCTCTTTTTCATTGAGTTTGACTGCTTCACCCTTGGAGCGGAAACCAACACATGGATACAAACCAAGCTGACTCAAGTTGATATTTAACTCGATCATCTGGAAACAGATAAAACAAATACTTATAACATACCATACCTGTGATTCTACCGGCGGTAGGCCAAAAATACCGTTTTAAAGACCGTCTACCACACATACCGTTTAGTAGTCGAAATCTACCGGTTTTGAAAATTTCAAGGAAATTTTTTTTTTTTTTTTTAAACCCGGTTTTTTTACGCGTTCTATCAACACATTAGATAAACCAGCCAGAACCAGTCTACTGGGAACCGGAAATGTTCGACGATGCATGGTTGAATAGTCGGATTACAATTGTTAGCATGTGTACAAAGAAGCGGCTAATTGATTACCTTATTGTTGTAATTTGGAGAGTTTAAGGCCAAATGCGGGATGTTGTTTGAGGTGTTATAAGTAATAAAAGGATCAAAGTAATCCATGAGTCTTTGATTAAAACTCGGCTGATCTAACGTGGAAGGAAGATAAAACGGAGAGACCGACCAAAAATGATCTTGGCAGAAACACTTAAGTATTTTGATTTGATGTCTTTTAATTGTTCTTGTATTGTTCACGATGGTTTAAGGTGAATATTTAACGGCAGCTTGTATATTTTTTTTGTCAATTCATGTCAAAATGCCCAATGCTAAAAAGCCACCAGCTAAGAAATACTACAACAAGTTTAACAACGCATGGATACCAGAATTTAAGTGTGTGCAGGCGAGTAGCAATGGTCCTGACTTTGCATTGTCTTTTTAGGCTGGTGAATCAATGATTGGACATCTACATGTAGAGATGACCAGGCTGCTAAGAAAGCTTCTGGGAAAGTTTGTTTCAACCAAGGTCATCAACAGTGAACCAGATCTTACTAATGTGAAGTTCAGACTTCTAGAAAATAAGCATAAAAGCACAAAAATTATGTTCAAGTCCTAGATAAAATATATCCGCGAGTTAAAAATGTATTACTTAATATTTAATTTTAAAGTTGGGATAAATTATTAAAATCATGTGTTTTTTAACTGTTTATTTCAAGTCTAAATCTAATTTGTTTAAAATTAATTACAGTGGTGAAACTTGCCAACAGATTTTTGGACATAAGCCTAGAAGAGAAACAAGCCCTTGAGAATGAGCCTCAAAAATACATATCAAGCCCAAGCAAGGAACTTCCTCCTCTGGGTGAAATGAGCTTGGAGCAATATTGGAGATCAGTCAGCAGCCTCAGAAACCCAGCTACAGGAAAACTTAAGTTAGAACTTCTTTCCAGACTGAGTGTAGTTGTCCTATCATTGCCACATTCCAATGCTGACACAGAGAGGACATTCTCCATTCTTCGGAAAATCCAGAGTGATTCAAGGGGAAGTCTGGACCAGAAAACTATTGAGAGCATGCTAAGTGTGAAGGTTGACAATCACAGTGAATGTCACCAGTGGTCACCAGACAGTGATCTTGTGAAGGAAACTAAAAATGCCTGTGGATTTTATACAAAATCTTTGCAGTGAACAGTGAGATGTACAACTCTTCCTTTTTCATTTAATTAACAATATACTGGCTCATATTAACTAACTATTATTGTAACATTTTCCATCAGATTCTGAATCTGAATCATGTTCAAAATTTGTGTTTTATTATAATATGAAGAGAATACATATTATGTGATAAAATGAACTTGTTTTGTTTTCAATCCCCTTAAAACACGTAAAATTTATGCCGATAAAAAATCTACCTTTTTAGAAGCCAATCTACTGATCAAAATTTGTAAATCTACTGGTTTTAAATCCTGGTTCTGTCACAGGTATGACATACTGAGGTGTCACTGGTAAAACTAAAGTGACACTATAAAAATTATTACTAATGTCCACATCATATTTATCGTAATTACATACCCATTTAATCTTACATCATGGTTGATCTGGCATTTGATACAGATCTTCAATCTGTATATTGATATCACACACACACACACACACACACACACACACACACACACACACACACACACACACACAGAATGAAACAGTGTTTTGCACTGAATGAAACTTTCAACTTTTAACTTTTATAAATCCTAAAATTCATTTTGAATTTCATTCACATTCTGTACAGCTAAATATATTTAGAAAGCGTAAAAGAGGGGGTATGTAATAAATATAAAACTGCATTTTTTGTTTCTTCCAAGTTGGGGGAAGAACTTGTTTGATACGGTGTAAGAATATGTCCCTACCTGACAACAGACTGCTTCAATATATCCCTGTGCCATATGAAACTCATTCTTTCAGACAACTGGGAACAAAACACATATGTAGTTTCTGTATATATGTAATTCAAAGCTGACTTACAACTGCAGGGACTCAGATCAGAAATTACATAATACACAAGACAAGGGTTTGCACTTTTGCTCAAAGTAACAAGTAGGATTGGTAGTGTGGACCCTAGTCTGCTAGCACATGATTTCAGCAAGGCATGTGCTATATATGTGCAAATACAGTACAATTCTGCTATCTAAATTATATTTATAAATATGTAATTGACAACAAATTTAAAATGTTCTTATCCTTGACACTATGTTACACAGAGCACCACAGTATCACAAGAGCATAAATCTTACACCATTTTTTCATGGACTATATTTCTGTAAATTTCTGTCAATCTTAAAGTTGTTTTTTTTTTAATCCAATTTTTTTTGTTTAATCACATATATATTACTGTAACAATAATCATTGCAATCAGTATAGCAGACTAAATGTACCACATGATTTCATTGACATGATGTTATTTTAACCCATTTATAATATCTAATTACAAATTATACAGCAAAATAACGATCTTTCCAAATGCACCGGATCTTTGAAAGATCATTTATCTCAAGGAAAAATTATATAGGAAACAAACATGAAAAAGCATGGTCAGCAGGTATGAGAAACTGGCCAAGTGTTTTTGAGATTTACAGATCTCTTTTTGCAGGTGGATAACACAAACAAATAACAATTACAAACACAAAAACACAAGAATTACAAATATACACCAAACAGAGCGGAAAGTGCTATCCCTGGATCCTACAGGAGAATGCTTGATAACATCAGCAGAATTTTTAAATACAAATAAATAATAGTATCATACAGGTTAGAGAATTCAGATATGATAATATTATTTATTTGTATTTAAAAATTCTGCTAATGTTACCAAGTGTTCTCTTGTAGGATCCTGAGATAGCACTTTCCGCTCTTTTTGGTGCATATTTGTAATTCTCTATAATAACTTCTATATACCTTGATTTCTGTAGTAGGAATCCAGATAGGCTGTGTACTTAGATGAAAATTAATTACTGGGTTGACATGCCGGTATGTCTGCTACACACGAATGCCTATACCACCGACTTTGTAACATCATGTTTTGGTGATAAGTGCATGGTTGAGATGGTATATGGGGTTGGTGCTTACAGGCATGGTGATGGGTTCTGTAACCCGTGGATTCGGGTTTGAATCTCCATAGAGTACGAATTAAAAAATTCTCAAACCTGTATGATAATATTATATACACACACACACACACACATAAGGTTGAAAAGAAATTATTGAACTCTTCTTATCAATTAAGATTTTCCGGGCAAATCCAGCGAAAGTGGTAAAAGTGACAGTGAGTAGGTTGTGCTGACCTCAGCTGGGTCTGTGGTGGTTTTATGTGCAACAGCAACTGGACCTGCCAGATTCAAACTTTGTCTCTGCAAAGCTAAATCCTCTAGATAAAAACTTGAGAAGGTTGACTGTGCATGCCAGCCAACAGCTTCTATTATGTCTTGGATTGAAATGTTGCCTTTGAAAGTTAGGCTTGCAGAGATTGCTCTAATCTCATGAGCTGAGATCTTCATGAGATGACTCTGTTCTCATGAAATTTCAGAGTACACTGAACATATTACCTACTTCAGCCATGATGAAAGGGCTTGAGGGGTTATATCCTCTTTCCCGATCTTAACTGGAAGAAAGAGATGATTTTGTGTTCCACAAATATTCTCCGTGTGCTCCAAGTAATGTTTGAGAGCACTGACAAGGTCTTGTTGGAATGCCTCTCTTGACATATCTATGCAGGAGAGAGGACCTATAACAACTTTCTGACTGCCCACAACCTATTATTGGCTACAAAGCCTGACTGCGTCATTAAGACTGTAGAACCATCTAATCTGAACTGTAGGTAGTTTGGATCCATTGAGAGGGCATGTAACTCGCTCACCTTGCATGCCGAAGCTAAAGCTATCAGAAACAAGTTTTGTA
Source organism: Margaritifera margaritifera (assembly GCA_029931535.1). NCBI lineage: Eukaryota > Metazoa > Mollusca > Bivalvia > Unionida > Margaritiferidae > Margaritifera > Margaritifera margaritifera. Next base: position 1,612,151 of record JAQPZY010001260.1, read on the forward strand.
TGACAGTAACTTCAGCGAGGTTCTGGCTAAAGGCTCAAATTTGTCTGCATTGAGCCATGTTAGAACCCAAGAAAGATTCCACTTTAGAAACACAGTGAGAGATTTTGGTGTATTCAGCTTAAAATTGGCCAGTAAATCTGATAGATCTTTATCATGACCAATATCCCCTCTGCCATGATGTCTGAAAGTGTCCGTAGCCTTTAATGTTAATCGGGGCCAACTTTTTCTCCTCAAATAGCCAGAGAAAACAGTGAGCCAGTTGTGGGATTAAGGAACTCAAAGGGACCTGTCACTGAATATGCACCACTTTCCTTCATACACCTTCAAAGCGGAATGTCTTCTTGCTCAAGAGATTCTCTTCACAATTGAAGGTTTAAATCCTCTCCTTCACAAGACTCCTGTGACAAGAGCCAGGCATGAAGGAGTGGTCAGTCTGGACAGGGATGGAATACCACCTGGGACCATGGCTGTTTGAGAAGATTCAGTTTGGCCAGAATTTTCCTGGACAGATCTATCGCTAAATTGAGTAGATCAATGACTCAGGATTTGTCCCATCTGAAAGAATCAGCTTGCTGTTATGACCTCTTAACTTCAGTAATATCTTCAGTATTAAGACTGTGAGTTGATAGGCAAAGGCTTACAACCACTCCCAACTCATTGGAGAGACAAAGGTGGTCAGTTTGCAATTTCACCTTGTCGCAAAAAGATTGATCATCAGACACTCCCAAAGTATGCAAATCTGATGAAAGACTGATTGACAGATGGACCATTCGGTATGAATGATCTGGCCCTTTCTTGACAGAGAGTCGGCCAGGACATTGACTCTGCCAGGAATATTTCTGATTTGTATATTTATATGAGTTGGGAGCACCAATGCAGAAACTGCCAAACCATAACACATAGGTTGGGTGATCTGGTTCCCCCCTGTTTGAGGAGGTAAGTCACCACCACCAAGTTGTCTGACATGATAAGGACTACTTTCCTATGGAGTTGATCTTTCCAGAAACAAAAGACATTGATTATTGCCTTCATTTCCAGAAGGTTGATGTGAACAGTTATTTCCTCTGGCACTCACTTGATGCTGACCATATTGAAGCCTGGCAACAGGTGAGCTCCCTTGAACCATACCTACTGGCATCAGTACATACTGTAACTTCTGGCTGGGGCTATTCCTGTCTGCACCAATAATGCAGGAATGATACTCCCTCATTCGTGATCCTGACCTTCTGATCAAGTGGACTGGAAAAGGGGCATGATTGAACCAGCAAGGTCATCTGTAAGGGGTGCATGAAAAGACGGCCCAGCGGAATCAGATCCACTGTTGCAATGAGTAATCCAAAGAGTTGCAAAAATGCTCTTGCTGAAATCCATTCCCTGTTGGAAATGGACTCTGCAAGTTCAATGATCTGTACCATGTAAATGCGGTGGAGTTGTACAAGATTGAGATTGGTGATAAACTCCATACCCAGATGGACAAAACGCTGGGATGGATGGAGGTCAGACTTATCCCAGTTCACTAGAAACCTAGATGATTCAAATGGGATAGGAGATCATTCCTGCCCTTTACAAGAATTGAACTTACTGTATGTTTCTGGAGGGTGTGATCCAAATACGCTACCATCGCTGTGGATGAAGTCGACCAGAACAGGGTGATGGCGCATTTCATAATCTTTGTAAATGCACATGGGCTGATGTTTAGACCAAATGGAAGAGCTCAAAACTCATAAATATTTCCTTAGGATGCAAACTGAATGAATTTTCGCTATGCCAGGTGAATAAGGACATGAAAGTATGCATCTGTCAGATTGAGACTGATGGCAAACACATTCCTTCTGATGGAGAGTCAGATTGATCATGCCGTCTTGAATTTCAGTGGAACTATGTATTGGTTGAGGCAGCTTGTCAATGGTTGGCCTGAGCTTGCCATTGGCCTTTTGCACAAGAGTCTGGAATAGAACCCCGAAGATTGTGGTTTTTGAAAAATCTCCACCGTCTGCTTGTTGATTAACGACCAGATTTCCTGCAGCATTATTTCGTCCTTCTCCGAATCTGATGGTAAGTCCATCACAAGCAGAGAGGACGAAAGAGGAGGGGGGTTGGATAAATGAAATCCAAAGCCCCTCTGAAACGACTTGGATCACCCACTCGTTCTGCACAAAAAGAGCAATCCAACAATAGTGGAGATGCAGGAGTCTGGCACCCACCGGTAGACTGAGAGTGGTCGGGGGGGGGGAGGATCAAAGGCAGGAGTTAGGAGACTTGGGGTACGAGAAACCCTTGCTTCCTCTGTAAGGCTGCCTCCTAAAGTGGTTGGGTTATTGCCTCCTGATATTTAATTATGATCTAGACTTATTCTGAGCTTGAGCAGTAAGTGATTGCTTATCTCTTTGTCTTTGATCATCTTGAGATTGATTGGGCTTGTAAGGCTTGGAGTCTGAATGGCAATAGTTGGAGGGCCAGTTCCTGAGCTGCCTGTCTCCTCACTTCCTCAATTTTGCCTCCAAACAGCAATTTTGACCCAAAAGATGTTGTCCTCAGTGTCAGGGCATGATGCGGCTAGAGTGATGTTGAACGAAGACATGCATCTCGTCACACCAAATCCAAGTTGGCAGAGGCAGTCAAAGCATTCACCATAGAATGATGGGGTGCTCTGTTGATGACTTTGGCAATCTGAGTCGTTGACTACCAGGTTTGATCGTTACCTAATTTTTCGGCAAGCCAAAATATAGCTAATTACACCAAGTCCAACATCGATGAGATGGCTATGATATTATGTACCAGTTTCAACAGAAGCAGTCATATTTACAGGCACAATATTCTTGTCCAAAGTCGGAAGCTCAGTATGAAAGGCATACAAGTCAGTTCTGTACCATTAAGATGACAAGGTCACCGGAAATTGACTCTCTGTGAAGAAAGCCTTAGAATTGCCCAGATTGCATATCTTCTTGGACAGACTATCTGCAATTTCTTTAATTTTTGAAGACTGCAGAAGATGGAAGGATGGATTCTTCTCCTTCTTACAGGCCTGACTGACCATAGGGGGTGGAGGCCATTCAGAAACTGGCAACACCCGATAAATTTCTTCTACCACAGCCTTAAAGCCAAATTCAGTTCTCACCATTGTCAGATCTGAGTACGTCAGACCTTCAAGTTTATCCTCTCACTCACCGTGCGGGTTAACCTTGTCGGGCTGTACTTCCATGTATGTGCAAAACATGCCTAAAAGCATGGAAGAGGCATTACCATCGTCCCTGTATGTATCACTAAACCACAGCAATGGGTACACCATGAACATATGGCTAGCCAGATACACAGGATGAATCGATACCAGTATGGACAGTTGTCTCGTCGGTTAAATGGTTGGTATGGGTGTCGACCGTGTGGACAGTGGTATGGTTGGTTCTGGTACTGTCCATTCTGAAGGTAAATAAAAATGGATGGATCTATCAGTAAGATTCCTGTATGTGTCCACATTCTATGTTCACTGGGCACTAGGTACAGTTGATCGGATGGCTGGACAGGCTGGTCAGCAGCCGGAATGGCATCATATGGCATTATTGTAAGTTGGATTGTATCATTAAGATCCGGTAAAAAACCCATGTGCCTGGACTTGCAGGCCGAAGGTCATGCTAGGACAATCAAGGGGACTTACGCCCATTGGGCTGCCTAGAAATGGGGGGGGGGATACACTCCCCCATGAGGTCAAAATTATCTAATGAGATGTGAGACGGAGTTACAGGCAGAAACTGTCCCAAATTTAGTAACTGCATTGTCACCTCTTGCACCAGGCAATGCATCTGTAGCTTTAACAACAGCATAGAAGAATGCAAAGATGGCAAAACCACAACTCCTTGCTCCTCCAATTCGGCTTAAGTAATGGTAGCAGTTGGTATCGTATGTCTCATTTTCAGGGGGGGGGCAGCAATGTCCCTCACTAAGCTCGCAACTGATTTCGTCTTTGGGTGGATACTCAATACGTCAGACTGTTCAGTGCAAGACTTGATCCATTTCTCTCTGTTCTTAACATGACCAAAGTGTGCAGACACTGCATGTTCCAGATGTACATTTGGTGCGGGTGAGGCACGTATCCTCTGTAGCCATGAAATTTTTAGCATTTGATACATTTCATCACTGTGGTTTAACTGAAATGACAAGAATGATGAAAAATTAATAACTTAACAACTCAGATGTGTTAATAGGTTGCATAAACACAACACTCATTACCATAAAAGTGGAGGAAAACATGCAGTGAGCGCAAAAACATAAACAACAACACGCATCAAAGATACCGTGTTGATGCACAAGGTCAGAATAAACAAAGTCCATGACTGCAACAAAATTCACACAAATATTGATCAAAATAAAACAATAATGTATACCACCTGTAGCAGATTCCTTATTACACACCAGAATACCAAAATTGTAATTAGATAGTTGAAAACCACGTATATAATCACAGAATTTTTGGGGTGGCTTCAGTACAATATTGCATGTACTAGAGCAAAAGTGCAATCTGGTGTTGGCAAGGGGAGGTAATGGGTAAGAGTTACTGTCCTTCGTCTATATATGATATAGACGTTAGACAATTTTCGTCTTTTTGAGAGGGCTAAATTCGGGAGGTAGCAGAGCTAAGTTTCTAAACTTTAATGTGATTGGGGAATGTATTTGAAGGAGAAAGGTATCTGTATATCTCGAAAGCACTTGGTCAGTTTCTCATTGTTGCTGCAACGTGCATTGTGTTTGTTTCCTCTCTCTCTCTCTCTCAATATATATATATATATATATATATATATGGAAAGTGTGAACATATCAAATCAACTGTCACAAATTACGTCATAATGTCACAGACTGCAGAGCTAAATGAAGCATCCAAATGTATAATAAAGCCATCTCATCACACTAATTTTATCTTTTATTAAACGGAATTACTGATTTTCATCATGTCATGAACAAATCATACATTTCTACTAATTTCAAATAAATTAAAAACTCACTGAATAGTTTAAATATTTTGCTCACCAAGGCGTGCAAAGAAATAAATTATTTAACTTCTTTCATGAATTTTATATGTAAGTTCCTCTATAAATATACCAGATTTTACTATTCAGATTTTCACATACAGTGACTATGATCTGGTTCCAAGTAGTATTCGACTGATTCCCTGTTGTTTTAGACTATTATATCCAGTTGAAAGGTTTTAGATTTTAGATTAAAAAACTGAAATATGTCACCATGGGATTGTACTTCTTTGTCAAGACATGTGACCATCACCATGTGGCTTCATCGTTTAACATGGACCAAAGCTCCAGTGACAACCATGGCCCTCAGATGGAGTCATAAAAAAGTTTCAAAGTTCAACCTGCCTTGAATAAATTTTATGGGACCACAATTTGTCAGATGTCCTCTATCCAGAGTTAAAACCTGTAGAATACCATTTTTAATTTATATCAAACTGACGCTATTTTATTGGGGACAAAATTTCGCAGATGTAAACTTGATTACATGTTTCAGCAAAGAGGTAACAATAAGTGTTGTGTCAGCATACATTTCATAGAATTCTAACAGCCACAAAATATACAAAATTAAATCTCCAATAAAATTTTCTGATTATACTAGTGTTCCCACAGGCAATTTTAGGATTGCATTATGCCATTCTATTCCATTCCCACACCAGACCATTTTTCTTTTTCTGTGGCAGGCCACTTTTTACATCCCACCAAGCCTTTTTTCCAACAACTTGCCCTTTTTTTTCAGTTGCAAAATGAACTTTTTTGCGTCTTGTTAACATAATGGTCACTTATGTGCTTGACTTAAATTTGTTATAATAAGCAGCAATACTAGTGCCCAAAGCTTAGGTTAATCACTGTGTCCACAAATTAAGCCCACATGGTGATGCATAAAGGAGCTCTTTGTTTATACATCTGAACTGCTTGTGGCAGTGCATCCACTCACTTAGTGTTTCCCTCAAGCCATTTCACAATGGTACCAAGCCATGCTATTTTTTCCCCATGCCAGGTCATTATTTTCTCATGCATGGCCATTCTTTACCTAGTGCAAGGCCTTTTTTGCCAACAACTTGCCCCTTTTTTTTGTTCCAAAATGCCCCTTTTCGTTTCGTGCAAATATAAACAGTCGCTTATGTACTGGATTTAATTTCAATATTTTTTATGATCATAAGCAGCAATATACCTTTGCAAGTCACTGCTAAATTTACATCATGCCATGATTCATAAAGGTCTTTGCTTACTGGAACTGAACTGCTCATGGCAGTGTGTACACTCACAGGATAATGTTTTCACAAGCAGTTAAGTAGATATGTTTGAAGGGATTATCTTTTCCAACATGAATTGTCTTTGCAGCCAATGGCTGTGTATGGTCAATTTTGCTTATTCTAAATGACATGCTGATTTTTTCCACTTATGCAAGCAGTTACTATAATTAACGTGGGATAGCATTACATCAGAAAGACTGTGTTGTTCTCAAAATGTTTCAGGCCGGTTTAGATTGTTCTGAGTTCATAATTTGACCACATTCATGTAGTTTATTGCTCCAAATTAAAGCTAAAACTCAAATAGAAAATTTCTACTGCCAATTTAGCAACAGACTACTTCATTTTCGAAAGGATGAAATCGAAGGATACACTACATACTACCGGCTGGTTATAGTGTTTTATAAAGGTACATCTAAAGAACAAGTAAGATCCTGCCCTTCAATAAATTAAATCATATATAAAGCCTGGTAAATTTAAGAAATTTCTTATATGTCACCCGTAGTCACTGTAATTAATGATTATTATCACTATTGGTAAAATTTTATATTTCTATGCTTGTACCTAGCTTTGCATTCAATTTTCTTTCAAAGCATTGCTGCCACATGTATCTTCTGCTACCGAAAGATATTTTTTAAAAATCAATACAGAGTAAGACCATATCAAGGATTTTACTCCTGCAACTATTTGTGTGGATACATATGAAACATAGGATTTTTTACAACTTTATTAGGTAACTACTCTGAGACTCATTATTTCCTAATTTTACAATAATAATAATAATAATAATAATAGTATTATTTTTGTTATAATAATAATAAGAAGAACAACAACAACAACAACAATTCATGATGAAATAAAGTGCCCTTTTGAACATGAGATATGTGTTTAAAGTGCCCCTTTGGGAGGATAATTAGCATGTCATTTTCAGATTCTGGGGGAAACACTAAAGACAGTATGTAAATGAAATGCAGAAAAGGGTTTAAATATGTTGTCTTTTTATTTCTTCCCTTGATCAAAAAACAACTGACCTTTTCTCCATTCTTTTTGAACCATCCCTTCTCCCTTTCTAAATCAATCTCCACTTCCATGACATCACCCACATCACAGGTCTGTTTCTGCAGTGTAGAAAAACCTGCCCCATTATATATCCTGAAAATTAAAGAAGAAAATTGGAAACTGAAACTTTCAAACACCAACAGAACTTAGCACTGCTTGTTTTGTAGCCCACAAAGATCGACCTAACAAAAAGAGCATGGACTTTGGCCAGACTGAAACGGTCACACATTCTATTGAATATGTAGAAACTTTTACATTTCACAGCATTTCTCCCATGATAAAAACAGGGGTTAGCCTAATAAATTTGTTAAAAAGTAGGCAGACCATATTTTTAGATAAAGATATTCTCAGTAAATACTGTTAAAAAATGTAACAAGAGACCCCCTTTTTGTTCAGGCCGCCTTTCATTTAGCAAGAAAGCAAAAAACCTTTAACCTTGACCTAATCTAGGGTGTGGATGGACATACAGACACACACACACATGGATGTGAAAGAGATCGCTATATCAAGCTCCTGTCAAGGGGGACAAAAATGGGGCTGGGGAATTATTTGCATAGGGTTATCATTGGATAAATACAGTACTTCAATTCAGCTGTCAAGTCTTAACATTAAACTGATTGAAAACTTTACAATATTTGCCCTGGATGCATTTACAACAGATATTCCCACATTAGAAATATACAGAAACTTTATACCAAATTGTTTTGAGATTTACAAGCTTGAAAGCAAAGAGCATGGTTTTTTGGGTGGGGGTTACATACATGTGACAGAACCAGGATTTCAAACCGGTAGATTTACACATTTTGATCAGTAGATTGGCTTCTAAACCAGTAAATTTTTTATCAGCATAAATTGTATGTGTTTGAAGGGGATTGAAAACAAAACAATTGCATTTTTGCCATAGGTATTCTCGTAATACTATAATGAAACAGCAAGTTTGAACATGAATCAGATTCGGATTTGGATGGAAAATGTTACAATAATAATTAATTAATATGAGTCAATATATTGTCAATTAATGAAAAAGGAAACGTTGTTTATCTTATAGTTCACTTCAAAGATTTTTTTATAAAATCCAATAGCATTTTTAGTCTCCTTCACAAGATCACTGTCTGGTGACCACTGATGACATTCATTGTGAACTGTTTGTTTCACACTTAACAGAATCTTAATAGTTCTCTGGTCCAGACTTCCAATTGAATGACTTTGTATTTTGCGAAGAATGTTGCTGGGTTTGTAATGTTGCTGACTGCTTTCCAATACACCTCCAAGCTATGTTCACAGAAATCAAAATAATGACCCTAGTGTCTGCCAAAATCATTTATTATGGTCGGTCTCTCCATTTTATCTCCCCTCTGCCAAAGATCGGCTGAATTTCGTCAAAGGCTTATTATGTATAATACCTCAAAAAACATCCCGCATTTGGCCTTAAACTCCCCAAATTACAACAATAAGGTAATCAATTAACAGCTTGCTGTGTACACCCGTTAACAGTTCTTTAACAATTCTAGTCCTATTACTCTTCCTTGCATCATCACACCGATCGCTGACCTGGTGGAAACATTTCCGGTCCCCCATAGACTGGTTCTGGCTGCTTTCTCTAATGTGTTGATAGAATGCGTAAAAATATGGTTTGGTTTTTTGTATTCAATTTTTTAAAAAAAATTCTTTAAATTGTCAAAACTGGTAGATTTCAACTATAAAACGGTATGTGCAGTAGACAGCCTTTAAAATGGTATTTTTGGCCTACCGACAGTAGAATCACATGTATGGGGTTAGAGTGGGGTTGTGTTATAAATTCATTCAAGTTACTTTATTGAACAGAACATCCATGTAACTTAGCTGTGCAGATATCAATAGAAAAAATATCCCATACATATACACCTGGGTTTGTTCATGTCTTCTAATTGCATCAATGCTATAATTTAAAACATAGACCTAGAGACACTTTCAAACAGTACCACAAAGCTTGTATTAAAACATGATATCAATTTGAAAATAGTTGGAACATCCAGTAACTGATATTTCTCACTCATTCACTTAGCCAATCACATGAAACAGTTCTTTTACCTGTCTGAAAAGTTTTGAAGTCCACCAGCAACCCACAAACTGACAAGAAAACTTGCATCAAGATTTTAATAAAACAATAAAGGAAACTTGGACCTCAGCAAAATTAGCTTCATACAGGGTTAGAAGTGAAACTGAATCTTAAAATTTGAGGGTTTTTTTATAGGTTTTTTCGAGGTTCTAAAACTTTTTTTGAGGTTCAAAACACAAAGCAGTTACAAGATTATCTTCATGGTGAGCATAGCATTTAATAAAAATTGGCTAAAGCATGCTTTGAGTTCGTTTCCAAATAAAGTGAAAATAAAGATAAAGTGAAAATTAATAAATACGTTTAAAAAAATACCTGCAAGTGCTAAGAAATTTCCAATAAAATGTCCTCTTGCACAGGCAACACATAATTATTAATCTATAAAAGAAATGTAAACATTCATCCAATGTCATATTTAGGCCAGCAGTTTTATTCAGAATCTTAGTTAATACACTGTACATTATATACAATATCCTGTCCTATACGGTTTCTTCAAATGGCTTTTTTTAAGCTCTTGAAGCTTATCATCCAGCTGCTTTCCAAGAGCCTTGTTCTCTTCCACTTTATCCTTTGCAGACCTTCTAAGAGCATTAGATTTTGTGATGAAGGTTATAAAACGTGTATTCTATGCTTTCATGGCAAACTCGTCAGCTGCAGCTATTAATGCATCAATGTCTTTTTCTAGTGCAAGTTTCTTCTTTTTTATTTGCAAGATGTCATCATCTATGGTTTTCCATTTATCTCCTTTCTTTTGTGCTTCTGATTTCTTTCTCTGTTCTTCCAGAAACAAACTGTACTTGTTATAGGATCTAGCACAACTGAGCAACATCTTTGATGTGACTTCTATTTTGTCCACACCTCCTGCGTCTCTCACACTATCTATGATAACCCTTCTTGCAACAAGACCTCTTTCCACTAAATTGACAGTCTCCACCTCTTTATTAATTGAGAAACCTCTTTCTACTGTAGCTTGGCCATGGGACAACAAAAGTAGTAGCTTTACAACCCTCCAGATGTTTGAGTACTCCTTTCTGTTTGCAAGTTGATCGCTGTAAAAAAATACCAAGATGATCCTTGTCCCTGGAAAACAAGCTGAGTGAACCACTCTTTATGCCATTCTCATCAAAAGTAGAAAATTCACTGATAACACCATCACAGCTGTTAATGTCAAACTTCCGCTTCTTTACAAGAACATTCAAAATCCTTTTCAGGCTTGAAATTGCCTATGTCTGACTCCCTAAAATGACTGTGGGGTTCAAAAAGCATAGGTACTTCACTAAGGAATTCTACAGTAGAGACTTGTTTAAAAATGTCTCCATAAAAGTTACCAGTGATAATCTGCAAGCTTCTTTGAAGTTTAGGATCTGTAACTCACTGACTTTCTTCTCTTTCTTTAACTCTGTTACTATTCTTTGTGCAACAAATCCAATCTCAACTTTCTGAATCTACTGGTAGTTTTCAGAATCTTTGATGTTGAAAGAAAGGAAGTCCTTGACAGATGATAAGTAGTTGATCTTGTCTGGTTTAATAAATCTGTTCATTACACTCAATGCAACTGTGATTAAATCGTTGTTGGCAAATGGCAGCATGGGAATATCAGTTTGGTAAGCAGTTAAGAAATGCTCAACTTGTTTTGAAAATGAAATGAAGAAAGCAAGTTTTGCTGGCAAAAAATGATCCGTCATTACAGCATCTCTTACCAACTGAAATGATGTTGTATTTGGATTAGGTAATTTGGCCTTGGTGATGTTTTCAACATACAGTTTTAAGAATGGTAGTAAATCCAATGATCTCTGTGCTACTTTGGCATTCTCCAACCACCTGCGCTTAAAAAATTCTAGAGGAAATATTGAGCTATCCGTCACTCTCTTGAAATCTTCACATCTAGCAGGCGTGTCATGAAAGAGATTGTGAAAAGCTTTCATGACTGTATCTAATTTCCATGTTGTGCTATCCAGTGCTGATTTAAAACATTTTAGCGCTTTCTTGACCGCTATGCTACCCAACGTGTGCATAAAAAATATTTTAAAAAATTGTGGGGTCGGTAGAGCTGTTGATCATTTGTTCTTTTTTGAGGTTTTTTTATAGAGGTTTTCTTCAGTTTTTTTAGGCTTTATTTTTAGGTTTTTGAGGTCAAAATGAAATTTGATGTCTTTTGAGGTTTTGAGGTTTGCTGTGGACCCTGTTTATAAATAAAGAGTTGGGCAATGGGCTTTTCCTTAACTCTGAACAAATTCCCATATATCCCATACAGAAAAGTCTCACCAATTCACATGAGCTTCTCATAATCTGCACATAAGAACCATGTTAGAAACGTATGCAAATTGGGTAGATTTTGCAAGCTCATGTGTGCAGTTTGTTAGATCTTGTGAGCCATTGAAAAACTAACCAATTTTCTCATGTGCAGATTTTGCTCACGTGAGAATTTGAATGTTCTCATGAGAAAGTATAACTTAGAAAATATTCTTTCCCCTTACATCTGACTATGTTTGAAAATAAGGCGGAGTTCTAAATTCTCACGTGAGAAATTGTGACTTCGATTCTGATCAGGCACATTTTAGATTTGTTCTAAGTTGGTTTTTCTCATGTGAGTTATAGATCCATCCCATTCTGCCAGCATTCTATAAAGAATTATGCTTTCAAAAACCAAATCAAATAATAAAATAAAATAAAATCAGATTAAATGTGGTTTTTCGCGACTGAAACCTAATCCATTATCGAGACAATGACACGGGTTATTTCCCTTGTTTACAGTCAGCAGACTGGTTTACTGACCGCAAAATATGCACATAACTTTTTGAAGGTACTACAACACACAACTACCATGGTAGCCTCACTTTCAAATAGGAGCCGTTTTAAAAAAAATTGAAATTGGAACTGTCACAATTTAGCTCGATCGTTAGTTCGGGAAATTTCATTGCAAGCCCAATACATTTGCAGCAACTGATCATAGAAACCAGGAGATAATTTAAAATCATGGAATTATCATGTTGGTGAATAAAATCAAGATGCAGTGTTGTCAGTTATTGACAATCACAGGGGCTCGTATTGTTGCTTACAACTTATCTATCAGTCATACATGTACTATATTATATAGTACATGTATGACTGATAGATAAGTTGTAAGCAACAATACGAGCCCGTGTTGACAATAGGGTGATGAGATTAGAATCCTCGAAGTACTATGGTTCGTGCCCTCAACGTTAATTTTAACGTTTATATTATAATACTGGGAGAAACTATTGAACTCGCCATAAAAAGTGTTCAAATATATCTGCTTCATTTATTCATCGTTATAAACTCTCCAAATTCTTTGCGAGCTACCGTTTTTCCGAGCGTGTCTAAATTTGTCTATTGCCGGATTTATATTGATGGTTCGTGCCCCTGAAATAAAGGCCACGTGACGTAAGATTGGAATGTGATAATTAGGTCAATGTTTACTTTAGAAATCGATCGTGTATGATGTCCCCATATTATTAATATTTGCATATGCAATACAAATCATTTTTTTCAAACGCATATTGACTGCAATAAAACACTTATAAATAATGATGGCAAAAATATAAAAAAAAAACAAAAAAAAAAACATGAAGCATTTTTTAATTTTTTTTTCCCTCAAGTTGTCTGACAAAACTATCATATTTAAAAAAAACTGTAAATTTTAAAAGATTTTTTTTCATGCTATTTCATAGCAAAGATTTTTTTCCCTAAGGCCAAAAAAAAAAAGAAAATGTGTTTCCAGTCGGCCGACAGTCCCTGTTTCTCATTGCCGACCCTAGCACTTTTTCCCAACCACCACACAATTTTATTATTATTATTATTTTTTATTTTTTTATTTTTATTTTTTTTTATTAAAAAAAAAGCACATTTGTGCATCAAATTGAGCCAGTTTTGGCCAGTACTTTGAAGTGCTTGAAATATATTTGCTTTATATATAATTAAAAAAAAAAAAAAAAAAATGTGTCTACCCTAATTTTAAAACCGATACAATAGGAAACAAAACACACATTTTTTTTTTGCCTTATATAAAATATTTCAATGAAAAATTTCATACTAGATAGTTTTTCATTGGATTTATTTTTTCTAACATGTTATAAGAAGTGCATGTTATAATGACCAAATTTTTACATTGCCTTTGTGGTCTAAAAAATCTGTCTTGGGTTTCCCCGATAATCAAAAGGTAAAGAAAACCAACATGTGAACAGCAGCCATGGCTTGAATGGCTAACACTCACGCCAGGGCCACAAAGTGTATGTCATGAGTCAAATTTGCCATTTTCATTGTGTTATTTTCAATTTGATTTGTATTAAGTATTCAAATATGTCCTAATCAGCACTTACTGTTACTGTCAACGAATGCTAGTGACCCAGTTGATTATGTCAGGATCTCAAAACAAGCGTGTGAGGTCACGAGAAACATGGCGCACGAATCAAGGATAAGCATGAAGTTAGGATGGTTGACGATAAATTACATACAAGCTTGTTAATCTCATTTCTGTTTTTGTTAGGGACTGTTTTTCTTCAAGCATATCAAATTCTACAATTGTCTTCATGCAGTGAAGTTTGAACTTTAACTGAGGCAAGTTCAGAAGTCGTATACATGTAGGTATGCTTCTAATTTTTATACTTTTAATTTTTCAAAGAATATGGCAGTGGATCTATTTCAAAGGTTTTAAGGTGTAAAGTGAGTAATTTCATATTGCTTTTTTTTGTGTTTAAAGACGTAAAGTACCAAAAGTTTGACAGATATGATGTTGCAGCTTTCAAACTAAATGGTCATGAATAACACTTACAGATGTTTCTAAGACTAGTGAAGTGATTTTAGAATGTTTAATTAAAAAAAAATGCCATTGCCAAACAGGTATATAGTCACATTTGTTGTCCAGATTACATAGTACATGTTGCTGCATGTAATCTATTTCAGTGTACCTGAATTGTACAAGAAGCAGGGAAGGATTTAGGATTTTATTCTGAGAGGATTTGTTTAGAAGAGGTGGTTCAGTGTAATTCAAATGGCTAACATTCTTGTTTTTCACCTAATAGTGTACGATTTTAACAGATGGGGAGATGGAACCTTTAACTATCTGACAACATCCCCCTCCCCAAAATGGATTTCTATATGGAAGTGATGTAAAAAGTGCCTAAACCCATACAGAAAAAAGTGAAGATTTCCCACATATTCAAGAAAGCGGCTGTGAGAGGTGACTTTGACTGAAGAACTTGCCTTTCTGTGTACCACATATTTGAGAAAGTGGCTGTGAGAGATTCCTTAGACTGAAGAGCTTGCCTTTCTGTGCATCAGCCTGAATTTTCTGGAATCTTTCTTTAATAATACATTGGATATGATCTAGATCATACATCCACTGTCTCCTTAATTTGCTCTGTGTGCAACAATTTTGCAAAGAATGCAGTATGCTTAATTTAAAAAGACATCGTAACAGCTAATGAAATATATTTTGTGTTCAGAGTGTGTTACAAAAGAAATTGGACAGAATATCAGTACATCATGGTACTCTATTGAGAGGTTTCATTTTAACAAACTTTTAAATATTATGATAGAAACTACTGATATATTGCACAAGTGTACAAAATAATGTTTAAATTTGATAAATACAGTTTTAAGCAATTATGATAAATATTGTTTCAAACAATTATGAATTTGTATTCATTCCTTCCCATGTCGTTTCCTTTGATTTATTCATATTTTAGGGGTCCCCAGTGAAACTGTATGATTAACAGCAAACAAGCTGGAGTATGTGTAATGAGTTCTAGAAAGTTTGCATATGTAAAACAAGATACATGGCTCAAAATTGAGATTTTTTTCACTATCCCACAGGATCACCAAAATAATATTTTCATTGATCCTGTCTAAATTTCACTGATCTGGCTAAAACCAAACAGAAGCCAGTTCAGTTTCTAATTCAACATTTATTATTCATTAACATCAACTCAAAACAATAACTGTATTTCACCAACAACACAGTCTCTCCTGTGTCACACTTTAGCCATTAGTGTCCATTTTCCCAGCATCTCTGGTACTTTCTTAGTCTCTTATGTTCATCATATATATGATTACATACCCTTGTCATCTAATTTTTGCCATTTCGGTGGCAGCTGCACACCTTGCAAATACTTCTACATGTTTACAAATGTCAGTGCATAATGCACCGAATGTTTATCAACAACAATATAAATATTAAAACATTGTTTGGTATAATTTTGGATTATTCATTGAGTCAATAAAAGCAACCTTTTCTGATTGGTCAATGCTAGCCTGAGACCCTATACCTTTTGTTATCATCAGTAATGAAATCAGTGCTTGGATGTAGTACACCTAGCTGGTTTCATGTGCATGAAGACCATTGCTTTCACAATAATCACACTAATTTGCTTGATGAGTGAACGAGCGTTTTACACCTGCCCATTTGTGCTGCGATCATTTATTGTTACAGAATGCATGCAATATAATAATTACAATAATTGAAAATCATTATTATCACATATTTATATATGGGTTGTCTTTTTTCTCATGTGAGAAACCTCACAAAAACATGCATAATTGAACTTGAATATGCTCATCTTCTAGATTTTAATATCACTTTGAAAATCTCTTTATTGCTGCTAAATAAGTTTTATTATAGGAACTTGGTTCTTTTTCATTCTTGTCAGAAATATTTATCAAATACAAATCAAATCCTAGTCATTTTTTTTCCTATTGCTCACGTGAGCAAGTTCTTGCTTACATTAACCATTCCTGCTCATGTGATTTTCACATGAGCAGACTTGCTCATGTGAGGAAATGCTTGCTCACGTGAGCAAAATCTTGCTCATGTGACTTTCAGATTTTGTTAGGTTCTATTGCTCATGTGAGTTCTACCTAATTTGCATGTTAAAATGCACATGAGACTAACATGAGTTAGATCTCACGTGAGAATCTTATGTGCAAAAGGTTAGCCAAATTTGGTGTGGGATGGAAGGGAAACTTTAATTCATGTGAATTGCTAAACTTATATACCCCCAAATCATGGATTATTGCTCTATGATGTGGAGAAATTGTGCAACATCTCTACTAGACAGGATTTATAGACTCCAAAACAGGTAGCATGCATCATTTCAGCTTCATCTCACCAATCATTTGTCTGATAGCCTATTTGCTGAACTTAAATGGCAGAACATACATTAAAGGTTTATCTTCAAAAGGCAGTTCTATGTATAATTTCCTATGTATATATAAGTGCCTGAATGGAAATGCACAAGAATATCTCCAAGAAAATGTTCATCTTGCTTCCATGCAGTATCAATTGTTAATTGTAAAGTTTACCGACACAAAGTTTAAAAAGTCAAGAAAAGTTTTCAATACTCTAGTGCAGTACTATGGAATTGACTTCCTTCACGTGTAAAGACAGTTGAAAATATTATGAAAATATTATTTTAGCAGGTACAATAATTATATATATATATATATATATATATATATATATATATATATATATATATATATATATATATATATATAACCTTCCATCATCAGCATGGTAGCCCACAGCTCCAGGTTTCCAACCCGGTAGATTGTTTGGCAGATAATTTGCAGGAACCAGGCCAATACATATTTCTTTTCTTGACCCTGCTGCCATAAGAGCTTCGAAAAACCAGACACAGATATAAAAATAGATTATATTACAATAAGAAAATGTTATATATATATATATATATATATATATATATATATATATATATATATATATATATATATATATATATATATATACACTGTTACGACTCTGTCTTAAAATATGTAACAGTAAAAAGTGAAATCTATAAAATCAAGTAAGATCAACAAGCAATTTATTTCCAGACAATCAAAGTGAAAATTCAAAAGACACTTACAATTTGTGAGCTAAATTCCAAATAATCCTAAATGTCCTAATCACAAGTCCAAAATAACAGAATGTTCCAAATTAATTTAAATAGCTTTGAATGTCCTGATGCACCACAAAGATGTAATCCAGAATGTATTTGAATTAGTTCACATAAATCCCAAAATCATGTATTAACCCAAAAGGCAATGAGCACTGTTGTAAATAAATAATTCTTATCAAATTATATCTGATTTCAACAACACAACTGTAAATACTAAAATAGATTCCTTACAGATTGATATTTAGAACAGGAATGATTTTCTTTACCAAAATCTGTATATAAATACACATGCCTACAGGACCTATAACGCATAAGTCTAATTGCAAAATTCCTATACAAATACTGGCCTACCTGACACATGTCACAACTTGCAAGCATTGACAAAAGTTAAGTATGTATTTTCAAATAACCATACAACTTACAATCATAAACAAAAGTTAATTATGTAAACATCATACATAACACTTCCCCTCATAACAAAAAAAGAAAGATTTATGCAATAAAACTTTCTTTTAAATATGCATCTGATACTGTATTAATCAAAATTACATAGGAAGATGTGTTATGAATGACACTCAGCTGAATTACACAAAATATACACAGAATAAAGCAATATAGTACTTCTATACACGTGAGAGTGCACCTGCGATCACATTATCTTTTGCCCTGATGTGTCGAATGTCAATATTGTATTCTTGCAGTATTAAACTCCATCTAAAAAATCTCATATTTTTATCTTTCATTTTTTTAATGAACTGGAGAAATACAATAACTGGAGAAAGAGCCAACGTAACATACACTTAAAAATGTTGTAAAGTCAATATCAAAGCCAAACGTCCCTTCTCAATTGTGGAATAATTTTTCTGGTGCTTGTTTAGTGTTTTAGAAAAATAGCACACAGGATGATTCACACAATTTTTTGTCTTCTTGAATCAATACTCCCTACATCACTTGCATCAACAGTCATTTTAAATAATTGGCTGAAATTTTGGTGCAGAAAGAAGTGGAACATTCGCATGGCCTTTAATTTATCAAAAGATTCCTGAAACTGTTCAGACCAATGAAACTTGGATTTCTTACTCAACACATTTGTCAAAGATTTGGCAATTATGGAAAAATTGTAACAAAATTTCCAGTATCAGTTGCTTTTTACAAACAGGCACAGGGAATTCAGAGAAAGCCTTGACCTTAGCTTCTACTGGTTTAACTTGACCTTGTCCCAAAATATGTCCTAAAAATGTGACGCAAGCATGGCAAAACTCACTTTTGCTCAAATTAATTGTCAGATTTGCATCTGAACTGAGTCAATCAAAGAATTTCTGAAAGGTTTCCAAGTGATTTTCCTAAGTGTCACTGTAGATGATGATGTCATCGATGTACGCATCACAGTTATCTAGACCAGATGTTATCATGTTCATAAGATGCTGGAATGCTCCTTGAGAATTTTTCATACCAAAAGGCATCACTTTATATTGATAAAGCCCATCTGGAGTTACAAATGCTGAAATTTTGTTTGCTCTTTCCGTGAGTGGAATTTGCCAGAATCCTTTTAAAAGGTCAAACTTGGTGACGTATTTTGCATTTCCAATTTTATCAATGCAATCATCCATTCTTGGTACTGGATATGAATCCGTTTTGGACACTGTTGACTTTTCTATAGTCAGTACACCTGCGGAATGTATTATCTGGCTTAGGCACATGAATACATGGTGAACTCCAGTTACTTTTACTTGGTTCTATAAAATCATTCTCCAGTAAATATTGAATTTCTTTTTTCAAATATTCCTGTTTGAGAGTATTCATCCTGTAAGGATGCTGTTTCACAGGTGTAGAATCTACAATGTCAAATTGTATGATAAATTGTATTTGTTCATGTAGGAACATCAGGAAGCAAGTGCTCATACTCATATAATAGCTGTTTTAGTTTACTCCTTTCCTTTTGTTGTAGATGTGATGATTTCTGGTCCAGATTGTTTAATATTTCTGAATTCTGAAGTTTGATTAAACCAGAGTCACTACAGTCAGATTGTATTTCATCATTGACATCCTCACTGTGTGGAATAGGTACAACCAAATTGATTGAATAATTAAATGGGCAATCTCTGTCAAAATACTCCTTTAACATATTTATCTGACAAAGTTGTTTCTGTTTCCGCCTCCCAGGAGTATTAATGATATAATTCAAGTCATTTACTTTCTTTTCAACTGTATAAGGACCAATACAATTTAGCCCAAAGGCAATTTTGAGGTATGGACAAGAGAGGCAGAACTTTTTCACCAGGCTGAAAAGTCCTTTCCTGTGTATTTCTGACATACCTTAATTTTAGTTTTGACTGAGTAGTGTGGAGATTAGTCCTTGCTACTTCACAAGCCTTTGACAACTTATATTTAAAATCAAGAAGATTAGTCATTGGATCTTCACTTGAAAAAAGTTTCTCTTTTAATAGCTTCCATGGTCATATTCTTCAAAGTTTGATGAAATCTTTCCAAAGTGCCTTGACTTTCTGGGTTATAGGCGGAAGATTTAAACTGTTGGATGCATAACTCATGCATAACTTGTTGGAAAATTCCAGACATAAATTCGACCCTTGATCAGACTGGACAGATTTAGGAAGACCAACGAGTGTGAAAAAAAAAACTTTACCAAAGCTTTTACAATGGTTTTAATTTTAATATTTCTCAAAGGAATTGCCTCTGGAAATCTTGTAGACGCACACATTATAGTCAACAAGTATTGGTTGCCAGACTTGGTTTTAGGTAAAGGACAGACACAGTCTACCATTATTCTACTGAGTGGTTCATCAAAAGCAGGAATAGATTGCAGATGAGTCTTAGGTATCTTCTGATTGGTTTTCCTACCATTTGACAAGTGTGACAAGATCTGCGGTATTTAGAAACATCAATTTTAAGTTTCAGCCAATAAACATGATTCAAGATCTTGTGATAAGTCTTATTGAATCCTAAATGATCAGCTAAGGGAGTTTCAAGGGATAGACTAACAATTTTCTGTCAATATGACCTTGGAATGACAATTTGAGAGCTCACTGACCACTTGTCACCAGCGGGTACCTCGCGTGGTCTCCATTTTCTCATAAGGACCCCATTTTTTTCACAAAGTAACAATCTGGGACTTGTGTGACTTCAGTTTCACTAATAGCCCTCTGAAACAATCGGGAGATCACAAGATCTTGTTCCTGTTCGACAACAAGTGATTGTCTTTTATGAGACCCTGATTAAAATAGAGAGAATGAGTTGTAAAAAGAGGATCACTGTAATCAATACCTGTTGATTGCTCAATATCAGAAGAAAAAGTGACCTCATCAAAATATTGACAAATAAATGTGTCAGCTAAAGAAATAATTTCCTGATCAAACTCATTCTTAAGAGCTCTTTTTGCCATAGCTCTGGTAAATGCACAAGCAGGATACAAATCAGGGATTTCAATCTCAACAGGATCAACTCTTTGATCCAAACAAATCTTGTCAGTTACAAGTGGATAAACCACGACCTTATCTCCAACTATGTCATTACCTTGTAAAAAATGGATACCTTCTATAGGTAAAGAAGTTACTGCCCCAACAGTCACAGGTCCTGAAACTAAGTCTGATGCCAAATTGACACAATGGAGAGGAACATTTACAAAGCCGCACTCTACTCCCTGAATAAGAACACTTTCACTAGAAGAAGACTTCTCAGACAAAGGCAAAGTACCTGATAACCAAAGACTCCGAGAAGCTCCTGTGTCCCTTAATATTTTAATAGGGATAGGTTTGGCAGAATCACCAATAAGTGATATAGACCTTCTGACGTGAATGGTTCATAAGTCTCCAAAATAGAATCAGACTGGGGTTGTTTGACCCAGTAATTGTATTGCTTTCAATACAAGACCGTGACCTTGATCTCTTTGAAATAAGAGCATTTGGAATAGATCTGTCACAATTCTGTTGCTTATTTGTCAACCTGTAGCAATCAGAAATGATGTGCCCTTTCTTTTTACAGTACGTGCATGTAGGAAGATATAAGGATTTCTGATCAGTCTTATCAGATGTTTGATTTCTAACAGCTGTGCTGTTTTGAAATTTAGAAGTACTCGTTTGAGACTGAGATGATTTTTACCAGAAAACTGCTGAGAGGAAGACTTACTGACAAATGAAATTTTGTGAGTCAATGAATAATCATCAGCCATGCGAGCAGCATTTTCCAAGTTTCCACTTTCAAGATAGGTCTTAACATCACTATGGATGCACCTCTTGAACTCTTCAATTAATACGAGCTGTCTGAGGTTATCATAATCTTGATCAACCTTCTTGTCTGAGCACCACCTATCAAATAGTTGTTCTTTTTCCCTTGCAAATTCGACATGAGTTTGTCCAGTTTCTTTTCTACTATTTTTAAACTTTTGTCAATATGCCTCAGGTACCAACTCATAAGCCTTCAAGATGTACTCCTTAACCACATCATAATCAGTACTATGTTGTACCGACAGTGTAATGTAGCCTTCACGAGCTTTGCCAATAAGTACTCTTTGTAGTAACAAGGTCCAATGCTCTCTGGGCCATTTAAAGTTTTCAACAATTTTCTCAAAGTGAATAAAGTATTTATCTACTTCTTTTTCCTGAAAAGGGGGTACTAACCTAATATATCTGGTAACATCAAAACCTGAACTTGTGTGTAAAGGGGGTGTGGTGAAGGAGAGTGCTCCACTTGTCAGTTCTAACTCTTTTGACTTATATTGCATTGCCCTATCTTCTCTCTCTCTCTCTCTCTCTCTGCATCAGCATTTCCACCATTTCTTTCTCTCATTCTCTCTGCATCTGCATTTCTATTACCCTCTCCTCTTTCTGAAGCTGAAGCTTTCTTAATTCCAATTCCATCTGGTTTTTTTATAGCTGTAATTCCCTTAATTTTCTATCAAAACCAGATACAGACTTTCCAATCAAACCCAAAGCACTATTATCTAAAATTTTCTTTCCTACCAAATACAGGATAAAAATATTCTTTATCTCTTGTTTTGTCAAAGACACTTTCGCTTCAGAAAGATCATAATGTCTGGCAAGCTCAAGCAACTGGTCCTTTTTCATAGACTCTAACCTTACCTTGGTAGGACTTGAAACAAAGTTCTCAACCTTAGATGACATTGTGAATGTTTGTTGGTTTCACTAAAGATTTCTCAAATGTGTGAAATAAAAATCTTTACCAGGGAGGATGAAAATTCCGAAACAAAGTTAATTTAAATTTCAAAGGCAATTTTTATATCTCTAATATGTTTAAAAGAAATTTGATCCCGGAACGGCCCCCAATTTCTGTTATGACTCTAGGTCTTAAAATATGTAACAGAAAGAAAGTGAAATCAATAAAATCAAGTAAAATCAACAAGCAATTTGTTTTGTTTCTCTTTCACTGAAAGACTTTGCAATGATTTTTTATTCCCAAGTTGTATTTTATAACATCGGGAAGAAAGCCTGTTCATCCCTTGAATTTGTTCCATTGATTATTTCATGAATCAAGGTCTAGGAAGACATATAAAATGGAATACTTACTGATAGAACACTTGCTGTTCTCCTTGGTCAAGGGTTTTGGTGCAAGAAACTGACCCACAGTTATAGATGAAGATTGTGTGTCATAGCTGAAAAACAAAACTGAAAGTTGAAAAACAAAGAGGGAACATCTCTTATGTGTTCCATTCTGCTTTCATTTGTAGCTATATCATTCAATTATTTGCAAAGGTAGTAAAATAAAAACAAAAATATAAAACATGAACAGAATATGTGAAAGATAATCAGTACAAGCATTAAAACAACATACGACATAGAGAAAAAGCATTTAAGATAAATATGCAGTACAGTGTATTACAAATTTATGGATAGAGTAAATAAATATGCATGGATGAAAACGGTACAAGATATTAAAGCACAACACACCAAGATAAAAGATATATGTGTCTGAAACTAAACAAAAATGGAAATAGAAACATTGCTAGTAGGCTACCATCCCGATTTAGAGTTTTTATGTAAAATAATGTCTTCTAAAGTATATATCAATGTTACATGCATTTAGATCTACTTACTTATGAATGTTGCATTAGCAAAACTGAATAATATTCAACATATTTCTCAGTAATGAGAGTCTGTTGGCTTATCATATCATCTTTTCAGTTGGGTCATCAATTCATCTTTTTCAGTTGGGTCATCAATTCATCTTATTTTCAGTTGGGTCATCAATTCATCTTATTTTCAGTTGGGTTATCAAATCATTTTGTTTTAGTTGGGTTATCAAATCATCTCTTTTAGTTTGGTTATTAGATCATCTTCTTAAGTTGGGTTATCATATTATTTTAGACTATTTCTGACAGAGTGGTACCTCGTATTAAAGAACAGCAAGAAAGGTAGGAGTGGTACCTCGTATTAAGGTTAGAGATAACTCTAAATAAAGAAAATGATACAGCAAAATGTGGTATCTTTTCAATCTTGTTAGCTGCTGAAACCAAACTATGAACAACTGATCATATGAATACCCTATGATCATAAGTTTCATGCAATCTTCCTTTCACGTACTGATGCTGATATAGTCATCCCAGTTAAAGATATCAGTGCTCTTTCTGTTAGTGAAATTATCTGTATGCTAGTATTTTTCAGTCAACTATTTTTCCTGAACAGACTACATTTCATGCCTGATAATTGCTATTTTTCACAATCCATCCCAAACATTTTTCTATCAGTTCAAAATCTTAGTGAAAACACTGGTTATGCTGCAGAAACCAATGTGAACAGACTGACATATGGATAGGTAACATGACTAATTTAGGGCTCCATGCCAAATTAATCCACCAGCAGAGCCCTGAGTAACCACTTTTGCAGTGGCGGGAGGGAGGAGGGAGACGTGGAGGGGGTAAATACCAGAGAATTCCTGTTTCATGACAGACTCTGACTTCACGACTTTTAGATGCAAAGTATTGTGGGATTGACTTCAATATCACTTCCTTACTCTCATCAGCTGGCAAATCGGTTTGTTCCTAGAAATAAATATTATGGAAATAATAATAAGAAGAAGAAAAAGAAGAAGAAAATATATGCAAAACACAATTTTTCCCTGCACTCCCCAACTTTATCATACGTGTGACAGAACCAGGATTTCAAACCAGTAGATTTACAAATTTTGATCAGTAGATTGGCTTCTAAAAAGGTATATTTTTTATCGGCATAAATTTTACGTGTTTTAAGGGGATTGAAAACAAAACAAGTGCGTTTTTTTCACATAATATGTATTCTCTTCATATTATAATAAAACACAAATTTTCAACATAAATCCGATTCAGAATCTGATGGAAAATGTTACAATAATACTTAGTTAATATGAGCCAGTATATTGTCAATTAAATGAAAAAGGAAGAGTTGTACATCTCACAGTTCACTGCAAAGAATTTGTATAAAATCCACAGGCATTTTTAGTTTCCTTCACAAGATCACTGTCTGGTGACATTCACTGTGATTGTCAACCTTCACACTTAGCATGCTCTCAATAGTTTTCTGGTCCAGATTTCCCCTTGAATCACTCTGGATTTTCCAAAGAATGGAGAATGTCCTCTCTGTGTCAGCATTGGAATGTGGCAATGATAGGACAACTACACTAAGTCTGGAAAGAAGTTCAAACTTAAGTTTTCCTGTTGCTGGGTTTCTGAGGCTGCTGACTGATCTCCAATATTGCTCTAAGCTCATTTCACCCCGAGGAGGAAGTTCTTGGCTTGGACTTGGGCTTGTTTCTCTTCTAGGCTTAGGTCCAAAAATCTGTTGGCAAGTTTCACCACTGTAATTAATTTTAAACAAATTAGATTTAGACTTGAAATAAACAGTTAAAAAACACATGATTTTAATAATTTATCGCAACTTTAAAATTAAATATTAATACATTTTTATCATGTGTCATGCCTAAGGATTCTTAAAAACTATTGTGTTCCTCCATATACTGTCTTAAAATCCACTTTGCATGAAACATACAGTGCAAACTCAGGACCTTTGCTACTCGCATGCACACACTTAAATTCTGGTATCCAAACGTTGTTAAACTTATTGTAGTATTTCTTAGCTGGTGACTTCTTAACATTGGGAGAAAGCAGACGTTTCGGCATTTTTACATTAATTGAAAAATATATATATACAAGCTGCCCTTAAATATTCATCTTAAACCATCGTGAACAATACAAGAACAATTAAAAGACAACAAATCAAAATACTTACTCAAGTGTTTCTGCCGAGATCATTTTTGGTCGGTCTCTCTATTTTATCTTCCTTCCACGACAGGTCGATCCAGTTTTAATCAAAGACTCACGGTCATCATGGATTACCTTGATCCTTTTATTACTTATAACACCTCAATCAACACCCCTCATTTGGCCTTAAACTCTCCAAATTACAACAATAAGGTAATCAATTAGCCGCTTGTTGTGTACACATGCTAGCTGTTCCTTAACAATTGTAATCCGACTACTCAACCACGCATAATCGCACCTGTTGTAGCACATATGGAACATTTCCAGTTCCCAGTAGACTGGTTCTGGCTGGTTTATCTAATGTGTTGATAGAACGCGTAAAAATATCGGGTTTTTTTTTTTATTAAAAATTGTTTTTCTTGTTGCTTCAGTTCTAGTATTATGGACCGACCATTAAATTTTCAGGGTGGGGTGGCTGTAATTATGTGGAATAAATGCGCAGCTCCAAAATAGCTTGAAAAAATACTCTTGCTCTGATTTGTAGAAAAAAAGAACCAATTCTGTCCATCATAATAGTTGTAAAAATGTTATCTTGAGATTAAAGAAAAAACAAAATGCTGGTTCAAGAGAAATTCCCCCATTCCTCCATAAGATTAAATGGTCGGTCCCTTACCCTTCCATGCTTTTACATGTTTTTTTCTCAAGCTATTTATTTCATTAAAGTTAATTTATTAGGTCAATACGATAATCACTTTGATTTGCTATATAATCTTATTATAGGGTTTAAACTGGTTGACTGTGCTAGAAAGGTGATCCAGGTTTTTAAAAAAATGGTGGAGGGTCATTTGTAGGTGATCTAGTTTAATTTTTTCTTAAAATTAAAAGTAGTAATCACACTTTTTGAAAATGGTGGGGATCGACCCAGCGTTTTTAAAAAATTGTTACAAGTAGTAGTCATAGACGAGTCTTTTTTTAAAAAATGTTTAAATGGTAGTGAGCCGGATTTTTTTTAAAAATATGGTGGATGGTCGTAGTTGTTTAAAAATTCTGAAATTGAGGTGAGCCAGCTTTTCTTGAAAACTTGCTAAAACTGGTTAAAAGTGGTTGACTGAGCTAGGATGGTAAGCTAGCTTTTTTTCAAAGAATAAAAATGGTGGAGGTGCATATAGTGAGTCAGCTTTGTTTAAAATAATAAAAATGGTGGATGGTCAAATGTTAGTTGAAAAATCATTGATGAGCTAGGGATTTTTGTCAAACATATTGAAAACTGTTTAAACCATTTTAAAGTGGTTGACTGGGCTAGGCATGGTGTATTATATGTACTATACATGGGCGCCAGAGTACCACAATGACATGTTTGGCTTTGCATCTGTTCACTTTTTGTCAACATCATTTGACCGTATACATTCTCTTCAAAGCTTTTCTTCTCATAGTACTCCTCATTTCTAACTGTATTGTTATTTTATCCATGTCCCACACTAAAGGAAGCTTACACTGTAATGTGGTTAGGTTAAAAGCCAGAACATTAGAAGAGTTGAAACCGAAACATATTTTATAATAATAATAATTATATAATAATAATAGCCAGTTTCTTTTCATTCATTTTGGGATGTGATAGGAAATTAATTTCTATTCCCCAGGAACATAATAAAAACAAAAATCACAAAACCTTTCAAAATTATATGGTTAACTTGACAGTTCGTCCAAATATTCAGTAAAAAAACTTCACCAAAAACAATTAGAATGCATTATGGTTCAGGATGAATGAATGTTTATGTTACAACAATTTTTGTTTCTTACAAAAGATATATGTGGGTAGCAAATCCTCTATTAAAAACTTCATGGATGGATACATACATACATACATACATACATACATACATACATACATACATACATACATACATACATACATACATACATGCATGCATACGTACATAATATATGTATGCATGCATGCATGAACACATACATACATACATACATACATACATACATACATACATACATACATACATACATACATGCATGCATACATACATAATATATGTATGCATGCATGCATGAACACATACATACATACATACATACATACATACATACATACATACATACATACATACATACATACATACATACATACATACATACATACATACATACATGCATACATGCATGCATGCATACATACATACATACATACATACATAATGATAATTCTATTTGATGTGAAGTCGATTTGCAGTACATCCTGCTTAAATGACAAAATATACTTTTCGAGCAATCTTCCTCATCTTCTTTGTACCTTTTCCTGTTCCAATACGAATCGCTTTGATGAAGAGAATTCTGGTCTACTGCTTAGTAATTATTATGTAACTAACTCCCATTATCATTCCGGATAATATGGAAGGAGAGAGTGATTGGCTACTTTGAATATGTGTCAAACCAATTTTGCTTACAGCTCGATATTGCTACAAACATCATTGTCAAATTGTTTGGTAAGCATATATAAGGTGCAGTTTAAAATAAATTACAAACAAGAACTAGTCTGTCAGAAGACAGCACAGTTCACCTGTCCACTAATGCCAACCGGTAACATCTGACCAAAAATAAACTGTATCAGTATCTTAGGAAATTCTAGATTGCTAGTCAATACACTTGGCATTTTTTTTTTTTATTTCAGCCAATATAAGGATAAGGTCAATGGGATAAAATAAACAATGCCTCTCTAATTGCAATTTACATGATTACTGATTATCATGATCAAGAAACAGAGACATACATGTACTTGCAATGTCAAAAGTGCACAAAACATTGATCAATTTTGAGTAAAGTCATTAAACATGAAATATATGTAACACTCAGCAACTTTTGGAATAATGGTTTTATACATACTATAAAGTATCCACATAAAGGCACATAACCCTTTAGTAAGACTGCTGGAGAAACTGACCAAAAACATAGCTCAAAGTCCTTGATCATTAAATGTAGATCACAATCACCTACTTTTGATGTAGTGATGTAGTACTCAACATAATGCAGATATAGATAAAGTGACGTAACTGAACATTTAACATTGTATGAGACGCTGACCAAATGCCCATTGTAAAAGAAGTCCTGAAGCATGAAATGTGGGTCATACTGACTTGCTTTTGCATCCTAGTTTAGTTATTTTTAAGTTGGATCCGCACACTACACTACAAGACCCTATGAGTGACAGTGCCTGAAAATTTGACCTAAAGCAGTGCAAAACTGAACCAAGGTATGATGGACTGACAGCTAGACAGACGGGCAGGCAGATGAGGTTAACACTATATGCCAATTCCATATTTATTATTAATGATACAAACTCTATTTGTGTCCTCTGAAAGCAAGTCAAAATATTGGCCTCTGGGTAACAGGAAAGAGGATTTTAAAACTCTGATCTGATAAACAAAATAAAAATTGATATACAGTTTGCTATAAATTGTAATACAAATAAGTAAAGTTTGCTTTAAAAGCTAAGGAAATGCTCATGAATACACAGAAGTAAATGTTAAATGCACAGTTTCTGCATATGTATATAGCCAAAACCTTATACAAAAACTTTAGTCAGCTGTCTACAGATAAGAACAGTTAAAAGCAAACTTTAACCTCAAAACATTCCCGATAAATTACAAATAGCTTCAGTAAAACTGGATTTAAACTCAGTATAAAATAAATTAGGCCCATGCTATTAACACAAGTGAAATTTAAATGTGTAGTTCTTTCCTACAAGCAATAAATAAAAACTTAAGCACAAACTTTAACTTGTTGTCTAGTCAGCATATTGCAAAGCATAAACGCAAACTTTAACCAAAAATGTTTCGCATAAATTGCCAAAAAATAATCTGTAAAATTGGGTAATAAATATATTTAATAATGTGAAGCACACGCTATTTAACACGCAGAAGTCAAATTTAAATGCATTTAACACAAAGTTAAACCTGCTGTTTACATAGTGCAAACTTTAAACACACACATATCCCCCAAATTTTCCTCATAAACTGTGGAGGAAAAAAAAAACAGTAAAATTTGGTAAGAAAGAATTATAAAACGCCAGGTATATGCTAATGAACACACAGCAAATAAATGTAAATGCATAGTTTCTTCATATGTTCCATCATAAAAACCTTAAGCACAAGCTTTAATCTGCTGTCTAAATCTGCCGATGATGTTGGCACCACCTCTCTCGTCATTTAATAATCTCTTCTAAACTTCGTGCTGGTGAGCTAAAAGTAATATTTCACCTTCTCTTGCTCTCTGTCGGTCATTTATTATGGAGATGCAAATTCTCCAAAACGAAGGAGGATTCAAATTATTGACAATAGCACTGTGTTAAATCCAACGTAAACATATTGATGAGAATACATGTCATGTATCCACAAATAGGAGATCATATCCGGACGCGTTATGCAGAGTCTGATCACATAATCGTCTTAAGTTATAAAAAAAGTTCCAATAATTAATTAAAATAAACTTCTAGTCTATCAAGATCCAAATCATAATTAGTATAGAACATTGATTGTGGAAACTGCATCATCTCTCATGAATATGTGACATAAGCAGATCCACTAATATCACATACACACTTGAAATGATACAGCTTTCCTGATCAACGTACTATTACAATAATACGTTTATCTTTTTACAGAATATGCTGTCATTGTAGCAGTTTCGATAAGAGAAGTAGTATGCATCATATTTGTTAGTTATTAAAAGTACACTGGTCGATGTGCTGCTGTGAGTATGGATTACATGAAGTATTTCTTTGTTGTACCTGTCTCTGTTTTTGATGAAATATACTGTTACACGAGATTCATTTATGCAAAGTAGCACAGAGTAAGAGTCAGATACTGGCATTATGGACTACCAGACCAAAGCTTATCAAGTTGTTCATTGCCACCATGTAATAATTTTGTAATAGTATGATATACAATCTTGATTTTATCAAATCAAGCCAGAAATGACAAAATAAAATGAGATAGATAAAACTTTAAAGTCTATAAAAAAAATTGCCAAGGTGGAGTTGCTGGATTAACTAAGAACCATAGTGTACAAAAATAAGGTCACATCAATGCAAGAGAGCTGTAGTTTCCTTAGTGGCAGGAATGGTACAGATGAGAGTCTAGTGAAAGACACAGATGTCTGAAAAAATATTGTAAGCGCCAATACTATGTCAAAACCAAGCTCACAAAAACAAAGACTATAGAGGAAGAAGTGAGTTATTGTAGCTGGAGATTGATGAGGAAAAAAATTTTATTTTGAGGATCCTCGAGACAGTAGAAGAAATGGGTGATGGCACTTAAATCGTTTAGTGGGACACAACCACGAGCATACAAACACAACACAAATATCCATTAAAACCTATTGTTGACATTAGATAACGATACACCTAACCAAAGTATAATCAACGATTCCATAGCTCAACTCTGTTTGCACTATAGTTACATTTTGTGTTTGGTGTTCATTTCTCATGCTAGAATACAAAACTTGATGATGATATGCATCCCTGTAACTACCACGCTCTTCCAACAAAAGAGCCTTATCTTGACCTATATTTCATCATTTACTGCCTTTGGTTAAGTTATGCATTTAGCTCACGATCACATGAATTTTTTACATTTTATATGCATACTATCCTTTATATGCTTAACTATCCTTTACATGCATACTATCTTTTACATGCATACTATCCTTTATATGCATACTATCCTTTACATGCATACTATCCTTTATATGCATACTATCCTACCAATAATCATGAAACTTAGTAAGTGCATGCATCTTGATAAATTCTACATTCTTTTTGCAAAAAGAAGTCTCTGTGACCTACATTTTATGCTCAGTGACTTTACTTCAAATTTCGTGTAAAAAGTCCATTCTTGGTTGCTGTTTACATTTATGTTAAAATCATGAAACTTGATAATTGGATGCATCTGTCACTATCAATACCCTTAAAACTGAAGGTCAATGTGACCTACATTTTATGCTTTATTAACATGAGTTACGTATTTGCGTTTGTGATCACATTGATTCATCCATGCTAGACCTATATACATCCAAGCCTACTCGATCAGAAAGCCCTTTCTGACCAGCGCATTTGGAAGAAGGAATATATATGTTTATTCAATTGTAAACTTTCCATATTAATGACTATACATTGCATATTGTGATATGTTACTCTCAGTAGGTTAACTGTGTATTGTACATGTGAATGAGTATTGGAATTAGGTGACTGGACAGCACGCTGCATACTTTTCATATGAGGCCTCACCTGTAGTGACTAATCAAGGTCTTTACTGCTGCATGAACTATGTATTGCTGGCTGTCATTATGTTTACTCTAAGCCTGTAATTTTCACCCTCTAAAATCTGGCTTCTATTGGTGGATAATTGATAATACTTTTCAAGTAGATTTTAAGAATGATTTTAAAACATTAAGACAAAAAAAAATAACATTAATCTGTCTTCAATCAACTTATTACTTCTACTTTGATACGACAGAAAGAATATTCTTTTTTTTGTCCTTTGATAGGATATAAAAGAATGTTCTTTTTTTAATTATTTTATGTAGTTTATGCCCTGTCACAAAAGGCAGGTGGGTGGGTAAGTAGGTAGGTAGGTGCATGGTTTCACAATATGTCAGCACAATACTGGCAATATAGTGTGAATTAAAAGTTCAAATTTTAAATTTTCAAATGATAAAAAGGTAAAATGTAAAGATAAAAGATTGCAAAAAAAATCTTTAGTTGGAAAAGGGGCCAAGATCACTTTAGTCTGAATTTCTTTTCTTCATGAAAATGTTTACAAAGGCTACTGGAGACTACTATAGTATTTGACTACACTCACCCCTCCAAAGGAATCTTTATGAAAAGATGGTGGTAATTGTCCTGCACATGTCACTGGCAGATTTTCTATCAGATTGCAAGTAAAAAGGTATCGCTTTCAAAACTGATAAATTTTTGAATGAACAAACTTGAGAAATCATGGCGGTAAGGTGCATATAAAATCTTAAATGAGGAGATATATTTCTAGATGTCATTTCATTCGTAAAGTAGGACGAGGTATATGTTCGACTGCAGCTCTTGAAAAAAGATCTTATGAAAGGCCATAGGTTCTTTGTATTCTTTATTAAACTGTGTTCATCAGATTTTCGGTGCTTTCAAAAAGAAAAGAAATACTTTATAATTTTACGAAGACTTAAATGTTATGTTCATCTGTTAGTTCCCCCATGCACTCTCATGCCAATAAACAGCCATAGCCTGTAGCATACTAAAGGGAGGGAGACGGAAGGGGGGGGGGGTTGTTGACCCGGGCGCCAAAATAGTTGATAAAAATTCAGGCTTCGTATTCTGGCCCTTTGGGCCATCATTGTCGCCCCAGGCACCATTTACCCTTAGTACACCACTGGCCATGGCAAAAGGAACATTTTTTTGGCATCTCTTAAAATGGGAATGCAGCTTTTCTTTGTTTTTTTTTTTAAATGACAGATTCTACACTTCTCCATTTATTACTAAACATAGAATTCGTTTTGTTGCGAGACACTGAAGCAGACAAAAAGCCAGTCCAATATTTTTGTCCGATTCAGTGGTGCAAAAATGTGGTCCAGAGCCCATAGTGTAAAATAGTAGAACAGACAGATACAGTGGGTTTTTGTAATTTTGTCAATTTCAGTTGTAAAAAGATCTTAAAGAACCTACAGTGAAAGTAGATGGGAGAAACAGCTCAGAACTAAATAATGGATGCAATGTTGTTTAGTTTTGAGTCTTGCTTTTGATCTTGCAATTTTAGACAATTTTAGAAGTGGGTTGAAGTAATCCAATTATTTTATCTTTTATCTCTTTTCTTTTTTCTTCTTATTTCTTTATTTCTTTATTTTATTTTTGTAAATAATTTACTGGCAAAATGTGCTACAGAGCTCTCACTACAATACTACTAGGGATGAGTAACAGAACTGACTGATCTATGGGAAAAACTTTAGTGGTACTATGTCAAACAGCATAGTGTTGAGTATTTTTATCCCAACGCATTATAGGGGAATATTGTGATACCATTCGTCCGTCCATCTATCTACAACCACATCTTCTCTTAAATTGCTGGATGGAAATCACTTAACTTGGTACATAAGTTGCATGCATGATAATCATCTGCGAGAAGGATGTGGTCTTTTGGCCTTCATCATATAGCTCCTGGTAAGAGGTGAATGGTAAAATACAGATAAGTTGCACATTCAAAAATTCAGTCATAGCACGATGACACATCATGTATATAATGGGTTTTAGTTTTAATAGACCTGTATCAAGATTGGGGTTGGGTGAGGTCGGATCTCTGGATATATAATAGAAAGTGTGGGAATTTGCCATGGAAGTAGCTCTTGTTTAACATTTTTATAATGAGAATTTTAACAGGTATATAGGCCTTGACTCGAAATAATCAACGAAAGAGCTTACGGAAAGTATAAAGTCTCAAGATATCAGACTCGCTATCATGCCTGAAATGATTGTGGACTACAACACAGCAAACCGGTCATGTCAGCATCATGCTCACTGATCCAAATGAGTCACTCTATCTCAGACAGCATCTCTCCTCCACCTTTGGGTTACCCAGATGAGATCTTCAATGCAGGCACATACACAGCACCTAATGCCCTGGCATTTATCAACATTCCGCGGCTTTATGTCCACCTCGATCAAATAAACACAACTGAGAGTATTCTTGATGAGAAAAATAGAACCCTGCTACAAGTACTGTCTCCTATGGAAAATCATATTGGCAAAGATTATGTGAGGCTGGCATCTGTGAGCACTCGATACATATTTTACATGAAAAACAACAGTCTGTTAATATGCTGGAGTGCACTATCTCTCTTGTAAATAAACATCAGTTGGTGTTCCGCATACTGAATCTATGTGGTCCTGGCTTGTTTGGTGGCGACCCTGCAAGCATCTTATGGCCATCGCTTCCATTTAGTGGCGACGAATCCTCCACGGAGCTCAAAAAAGGTAGTGACTGCTATGTAGGGAAAATGCTGGCATAAATATCAAAGGCAGACCTTGTCAAGTATGTGATATGGGGCGAGCTGGCGGCCTTCTAGAGCTAATACTCAACGGATGACAGAATCACATGTCAGCAGAACTATTGCGGAAAACATTTCCAGCTTCTATCGCTTGGATTTAACGCTAAAACAATGACAACACTATCATCAACTCAAAAGATGGATTCAACTTTATCAATCTCCAGGTAATCGTGGGCGATGCTTTCGATCCATGTAAACAATGTCGTATGCGGCCAAAGTAAAAGCAGCACTGCCCCTGAGGACGTTTCACACGAAAGTCGGTCAACTTTGCATCTATGCCTGCCGCCGGAGAAGCCATCCGGTGCGAGGGCCTCGACGTCAACACACAGCCAACGGGCTCTCTCACCATGTTTAGCCTGCTCTTCGCCATGAATGTGGCAAGTAATTGGAATCCACATAAGTTAAAAGATGCTTAAGAGCAAGCGACGGGGGAGCATCCAGTAACGACAGAGTGGGAACATGAGTCAGTGGCGCCTGATGATCCTCTCGCCAAAGGAAAAGATGTAGTGGGAAAGCTCGGACAATTATTGTATGACATCAGCAAAATATACCAACCACTGATGGAGTATCTACGCCTATATGGGGTGGTCAACATTAACCAGTTTTTATTAGAGTGGAACAAGGATGCAAAACAGATAGACATTGTCCACTGGGGCTATCCAGAACAACCCCATAAACCAACCCGCGAACAGCTGGGGTTAATTGTGATTGAGCTGTCAGGAAAAAAAATCAAAAGTGCTACAACCCTCCCATAGGACTCTTGGGATCAATAGCTACTACAATGACAATGTTGTATTTAGCGAAATGATCCTACATATTTATTTGGGGGGGGGGGGGGGCCTGGCTGTACATTTTCCGAGGGTAACTTGGAATTTTGACCAAAAAACCTTGGATGTTTGAGGTTTTTCCAAGGTTTTCCTAGGAAAACCTGGGAAACCTCGGACAATACTGATATTTTGTCCAAGGTTTTATAAGCAACCCTTGGTCGGACAATATCTTGTACATTTTAAAAATACCTAGGAAATACCTTGGAAAAAGCCTTGGACATAAGAACTTAGTTTATTTTTGGCTCGATAAAACCTAGGAAATTAGAACTTGGTCATTTTTTAGCTCGGACATAGCTCAGAAATGTAGACTTAGAAAATTATTAGCTAGGACATGGACTTTGTTTTTTTGTATATACTTTTAATTGTGCACTTGGAGATTTCTGTATATTTATTCAGAACTTTTTTTTACAGTTTATTAAAATGAATAATGTTTGTCATTTCCAAAACAACTAACAAGTCTACGATTTGAATTAAAAAATGACTATGAATTATTGTTGATTGATTGACATGGGTTTTACAGTGCACCATCTCAGTTCAGGCAATATAGTGCCAAACGGGAACACAGATTTTGGTTTCACATATCATTTACATGGAGATAAAAATATGAGATGTAGAACCAAAACCTACACACATGCTGGAATCCCAAAGTTAGAGAAATTCTAAGCATTCATACACTTTTAATACTTTTAATCACTTCATACAATCATGTTAGTGTAAAACAGTGGTCCCAGTTCTAACACCCTGTAACCACATGGGACAATTGTAAAACTATATTTTCTAACAACTGAATCTAAAGTAAAGTCTTCAATGCTTAAAGGGACATATGGCATTTTTCTTGAAATTTGCATTTGTATGTAAGTTACAAAAATGGTAGTTGAAAGTACTGGTATAGAAGGATTATAAATTATCATGGTATTAGTGTACAAATTTTCTGAAATATTGCATGGCACTGTTTATTTGTCACATTAGTTACAAGAATAATAATTATAAATATACAACTGAGTCTGAAAAATAGCATGGATGATTGGCATGCCTGTATGAAATGGAGAGGCGGAAACCACCCGTCATTGAGGCGGAAACCACCTGGTTTCCGCCTGGAATGGAAATATTCCAGGCGGAATTGAGCAGGAGACGTGATTTCAGTAAGATTTCAGTCTGACTTACGCCTCTCATCTGAGATGTAATTCTACATTTTTCCGCCTGGCTATGGAGGAAAACACCGAGATTCATGTTCTGAGACGTCATTTTTTCCTTTTAAATTTGTTCAAGGCAGAAATTTGGGTTTAGAATGAGGGTGAACTGGACTTTGAAATTTGCAGAAGGCGAATATTTTTGACTTAGAATTCACAGGAGGAGGATTTCTGTACAAGTTAATAATAAAGAACTTTTACCAGAGCTAACTGAAAATAAGGGCTTAAATATATGGTTTTCCATTTGCAGAGACCTAACCATGAATATATACTTTGAATTTGTTAAGCAAAATTTAATATCTGCAGTAATTATAGAATTACAGTGATGATCATTTTAAATTTGCAAAGTGCACTGTAAAAATACAAACTGGAATTTCTTACATTCAGGACTTTTTTCTTACTGTTCTCTTCTAGAGTGTTTCAAACTCTGTCAACCCCTATCTGTCAACAAGGCATTTGGGTTTGTAAAAAAAAATGTTTTTTAAAAAAATACATTTAAACAGCAGAAGTGTTGCTAAGTAATAAATGCAACATGAATAGGCTAACCAGAGCACAGAAGAAACCGAGTTTGGTAATTATATATCACATAATTTTTGCAAAGTATAAATTTGTACTCGTATTCTAAATACCTTATATGAAATATGAAGATTATCTTTTAATTTCCAGTAATTCAATTTTGTTAAATACTTGATATTATTACCAGATTTATGCTACATTTTTTGATTGTGATAAATTTAAAAACTTTTAATAATAATAATAATAATAATAATAATAATAAACTCCCTCATTATTCACAAATTACAGAAAAGTAAATGTGTTTCATTTTATTTCTTGTATAGTTAATTTCCATACAATATCAATGATTAAATAATGATTTTCTTTTAATCCCAAAGAAAAAAAATCATCATTATTTATAAAATTTCATTCTTTTGAATCTTTATTTTCCTTCTTATTATGATTCATATTATACCTGGCCCTGTTTTTACTGCTGCCAGAAAAAGAAACACAATTGGCAGTTCTTGCTATATTAAATATAAACTTTAATGTATATATCCTGGATTTAATTATTGTTTTCTTTGAGTGAGAGAGGAAGTGATACCCATTCCATCCTGCCTGCATTCTATAAAGGATTATTAGCACAAATCTGGGTAAAAAAAAAATTTAAAAAAAAAAAATTACACACGATGAAATGCAGTTTTCGGCGACTGAGACCATCAGTATCGAGATAGTAACGGCGGTTATTTCCCTTGTTTACGTGACAGTCTCGCTTTCAAACGGGTTCCATTTTTAAATTCGAAGACACGTTTTTGGCTTGTTGATTTTGGGAAATTTCATTGCAAGTAATACCAATACTTGTGCAGCAACTGATCATACAGCCCTGGTGATAACTATAGCGAACCAAGGTCATGGAGTTATCATGTTGGTAAGTACAATCCATGTTGTGTTGTATTTTGCTGGTTTACAGACTGAAGATGATTGGCAGGCACTTAATATCTGTACGCAGTTTTGCCATTAGGATTTAATATGTCAAATGATACGACTTTATAATATTGCGCTACATAATCATTGAGACGATCATTTTGCATATCAGTATAATTTACTGCTACCGCCTAACACATTGCAGTTATCGGTGCAATCTTATTCAGTTATCGACAATAGGGTGACGTTATTACCAAATTAAATTCGAACTGTTATCGCATTCCATTTTCTGTTGGGACTTTTTTTTCTTCTAATAGACAGCAGAAATTTGCACATTTAATCAAAGATGGTCATTTCCCCATACCTCTGAAGAGAAAAATGCGGTTATATATACTCATGTACGATATCGTGGAAATGCCATGGTTCGTGCCCTCAACGTGAATTTTACCACTTATGTTATAATAATGCAACAAACTATTAAAATCGCCACAGAAATTGTTCAACTATATCTACTTAATTTATTCATGGCTGAAATTCTTTGCGAGCAACCTAGGGGTGAAATAATACACCTGTGCCGCGTATCGATACGATACATTATCAATTCTCAGTTTAAAGAATAAGAAGGAAAATGACTAATAATTATTCATGACTGCTGAAGATTAAAGTAACTTATATAGGGTAGATATCGTTTTGTATCGATTCTTCACCTCTTGTATCGATACGTGTATCGCTATGGCAAAAGTATCGATGCATCGATATATCGATGAATCGTTTCGCCCCTAGAGCAACTGTTTCAGCGTGTCAGAATTTTTCCATTTCCGGAACTACTTCAATGGTTTGCGCCACTGAATAAAAGCCACGTGACATAAGATTGGAATGTGACAATAAGGCCAAGGTATATAAATTGATAGTTTATGCTGTCCCTATATTATAAATATTTGCATTTAATATATATTTCACTTTGAAATGTATATTGACTGCAATAAAACACTTACAAATAATGATGACAACAATAAAAAAGAATAAAATTTAATGCATTTTTTAATTTTTTTTTCATATTGCTTTTTGATAAAAATTATCATATTTCAAGATGTCGTGAATTTTTTAAAAGATTTTTTTCATGCTGTTTCATAACAGCTTTTTTCTTCCTTATATTAAAATATTTGTTACAAATTTCAGAATGCATAGTTTTCCTGTAGAATCATTTTTCCTAACATGAGATAAGTTCATGTTACATTAACCAAGTTTTTACATTGCCTTTGCCATCTCAAAAATCTCTGTTGTGGTTTTGCCCACTTACTAAAAGGTAAAGAAAACCAACATGTGAACAGCGGCCCTGATTTGAACAGCTAACACTCATTCCAGGGCCACAAAGTTGTGGCAGATAATGGCATTAGTTGGACGTTTTCATTGTGTTCTCTTTGATTTGAATTTTAGTAAGCCACCTGCTTTGGGTGATCAGCTATAGTAGATCAGTGTATCAGCAACCTACTTTTAATGGTCGGCTATATTAAGTATGTATAATAATGGTGCCACATATGGATGCATTTTCACTCCAAGAAAAATAATAAATGTAGGTTAAGACATCACACTTGTAACATCCTGCATAACCACAGAGTCACAAATGGGTAGACTAAAATTTCATTAAATATGAATAGTCCTAAGAGTTAAATTTTTACATATATAATTGATAAAGTCATTTTTTTTTAAAGTTTCCATTTATGTAGTTAAGTTACTATTTTAGGATCAACTCTGGAGATACGTTGAAGGTGCAGATGACTTCGGCAAAGTAGCCAAACTTCTTTTCCGAAAATTATATACTGTTGAGGAAATGCGAGGAAGAAGTTTGACTGGATCAGCGGCAAACAAAAAAAAAACACCTGCTAGGTCAGCCATAGAGGACCAAACAAAACGCCGGGTTATTTATGGTAAGTATTTGTAATTTTTGGATGAACTTGTAAGGCATTGAGCCCAGAACAGAATATAATCTTGAGTATATTTGTTGTCAGCAATTAGAATGATGGTCCCAAATTCGAAGAACAGTCCGTTATAGAAATATAGCGTTTTAAGGGTTAATACCTTGTTTCAGAAATAAATGTTTTTTTTTTTTATTCAGAACTTAAGGATTCCAAACATGATTTGTAAATTTAAGGCTGCCAATAACAGTAATGTTATATGTGTACTATTTTTTTTATTCGTTACATTTTATATTTTCAACCAATATATATATATATACATATTTTATTTTTTTACAGAATTGATCCAGAAGAAATGGCCATATATCAAAGAGGCGATGATAAACAATAAAATCAGTGAAGTGCTAAAACCATCAAGAAACCGGGATTAATGGATGAATTTTTTAAATTAAAATAGACATTTTGGCATTAAAGGAACATTATGGGCATTGTGGATATTTGGACCTTTTTTAAAATTTAATTTGTATGTGTTGAACAACATTAAAAATAAAATGTTTTCTTATATTATGTAATAATATTTGCTTCATAATTCTTGATCTGATGTTTTATGCCAGGGGGTGTCCTAGGAAACCTCGGACGATATGTCAGAGGAATCCTTGGACGAAATGTTCAAGGAATCCTTG
This sequence comes from Margaritifera margaritifera, assembly GCA_029931535.1. Classification (NCBI taxonomy): domain Eukaryota; kingdom Metazoa; phylum Mollusca; class Bivalvia; order Unionida; family Margaritiferidae; genus Margaritifera; species Margaritifera margaritifera. The sequence continues at coordinate 1,652,829 of JAQPZY010001260.1, forward strand.
GACGATATGTCCAAGGAATCCTCAGAATGCTCGGAAACCATGGACATGTCAGAGGATAATATCATTGGACGCCCGAGGATTCGAGGAAACCTCGGAGTATTGGGTACAGAAAAGCCTTGGTAGTCCGAGGTCAAGCTTGGACACCCTAGAATAAAAAACCTTGGACATAGGTATAAAAAAAAATTTGTCCTTGGACTGTTACCTTGGAAAGTCAGTAACCAATGCTCCAAGGTTTTTCCTAGGAACATTTGTCCAAGGTTTCCTAGTAAACCTCGGAATATGTACAGCCGGGGGGGGGGGGGGACAAAAATTGGAAAAAAAAAGAAAAAACAAATTTCAGACAAAAAACAATTAACAAAGGGATGTAACTACGATCGAAGTTAAATTCAGGATGCAAATGATGCTTATTTTCTACTTTATTCTTCATTTAAATCCATCCGGGCCAACCAAAAAAAAAAAGTTTGTACTGACCTACCGACCCTAATTTTTTTTTACAATGTAACCAGAACCACACATATTTGTTTATTTGGCCTAACCTTTCCTTCGGGGCATGTAGGGCTCTCTATCACACAGCTCACCAGACTTAAAAACCGTGCGATCTTCGAACAAATATGTTTTGTCGCATTGCAGTGATCGGCCAGAGAAACACACATCGCTAAACCTGCGAATAGAAGGCACAGTAGTTGTGACTCTTGGTGAGCCTGTTCACTGACGTATCGAAGACCATGTCATTACCGGGAATAAAGATATTATGGAAACTTCTATTTTCTTTAACATCTTCACTGCCTTGCCAGTACACTACGGCGATTGTTTAGAGGTATACGTGTATCCACAGAGGAGCTACCCCCCTTGGGTCAATTAAACTTTCATATTACTCTACTCACAAAGGAGTTATTATAATGTCGCTATACCCAAAACTTTCAGTTATAGCAGATTCACAAAGCTTTAGCCTGAAAGGATTTGTGAGGCTGAAACTTCCTTAAGGGCTAAGGACAAACGGTGGCGAACTCTGTACAAAATGTACATGTGCACAGTAAACGAGGTGGATGGCACTGGGACTGCATTTAGAGCTGTGTCTGTGGGCACTGGTGTGGTCGGGATCGGCATATTGTTAACACTCATTGCCACCCCTATTATAATTGCCCTTGAAGTCACAGCTCTGGGCTGCGGGCTGATTTCCATGGTAGTAAATTTTATTAGCCAGTGACTCTCCCTGAAGGCCATAAAGCATGACGAATTCCGCGTTCTCGCTGAGACAAAACTCAACATAACATCCAAGCACATATTTAAGTCGCTGCGTGACAATACAATCTCCGAGGAAGAGTTTAAGAATTTCCTCGATGAAATCGACAAATATACGGCCATGAAAAACGAAATACAGGCTCCATCACACAAGGCATACACTTTGACGTTTATCGACGAGGTGGCAAAAAAACAAATTGATAGCCAGAGGAAAACCAGACGCCCGCGACAAGATTATGATGAGTTTCACTGGAATGTCCCAAAATGTTGCGGAAACATCAGGAACAGCGGAAACGACTGGAACAATAGGGCCATAAAAACACTCCGCTCTGTGCTAAAGGGCCAAGCAGAAGGCCTATCACCAGCACATCACCACCACAGAATGTATTGTGTCCACTTTAACGCGATGCTTCATGGCGCAAAAATATTTTTTTTACCACTTCTTGGATGCAGCTTTGTATACAGATATCTGTTCCCACAATAAGCACTGCTGTACTTAGTCTATCCGGTAGAAACGCTTTAATAATGATGCAACCTGTACACATTTTACCTTTGCAATTTTAAATATGGTACGCCTTTAAATCGTAACAGTAATTAAGGTAAAGGGGTTTATATGTGTGATAAAATGTAATGCCACTCATCATCTTAGTCTACTGTATAATGCTTGAGTTATATATAAGTGTTTAACAAAATAGCAATAAATACAATAATTTTCAGCAAAATGTCCCTGTCATATCATTCGTCCGTCCTGATCCTCCGGGAGATCCACTAATTAAAAACCCTATTGGCCCCCCGGAGACCAGGAGAAAGTCCAATTACTTTGCAGGAAACTTCCATGTACATACGATAGAATTCCTCTAGGCCGCACAATACGATTGTATATACATGGTGTTGATTGATTATCATGAGCCCATAGCTTTTTCAAAAAATGAAATACCTGTGTGTTTTAATTTGTTTAAATTAATTACACACTATATCTACCATATAAATCAGTTTTATTACTTTTAAAATACCCTATATTTAATAATTCATGATATTCATCGTAGGTAAAAGCTCTTGAGATATTATTCTGAATAGATCGCCTACTATAAACATTATCTTAAATAAACAACAGTTCTCCAAACATGCCTTGTTTCTTGTGCCATTAATTTACTACCTGCTGTCAAACTCTCTGATGCGCTTAATTACATCGCCCACAGCAAATCGATATGTTAACATTGCTACACAGCAAGGCGATATACCTGCTGGAAAAACTCACCATTGCATTACATCGCCAAAGCAACTATATATGTAAACATCCATGATCCTAAATTGGATAATTTTATAATATATGAACATACAAACACAATAGCATGGATATTTTAATGCTTAAAGTTATAATCTTTACGTTTACTCAATCTCAACATAAAGTATAAAAAAAATATAATAATGTTGTAAATAACACAACTTGTATCAAGCGAAAACTTATCTCACTTTTTTACAAGCATTCTCAAGTAAATTGTTGGTCTTGGCAGTTTACTGTTGGAAACAAGAGAATCTAAGGTCTATATACCTAATTTATTTTAACTGGTGGCACCTGGTAGTCTGTATCAGTTCATTTGCAAATATGAAATTCGACTATGTCTGTCTAGAGTCAAAACTGGTTACGATTTAATAGTTTGAATTGCTTCCGAGTTTCTAGCATTTCGCTCTAAAACTCTAATAGGGTTCAATTCAAACAAGTATGTAGCCAGTTGAAGCGACAACTACCACAATCGACTGTCAAAAAAAACGAAATGAATTCTATCCGAGGATGGTCTAAGTGCATAAACCAGATTCACAGGCATGGGCTAGCAGATGATTTTTACACTCCTCTGGATTAAACATTTTTTCGCTATATTAAGTTGTATATTATTTCATCTATTTTATTTAAATTAATAATAAATGTAGTGATGGTGCCCAAATACCTAGTCGCCTTACACATAACATTTGTACAACCACCAGCCAGGAAGAGGGGGGGGGGGGATGGCGGGGTTGGGCAAGACATCACATTAAAGGTTTCCCAAAATTTTTGGGCAGAAAACACTTGTTAGGGGGCAGGTCAAACAAATCTAAAAATCAATTTACGCCTACTTCTGGTAACGCTCATATATGCTAATATCTAACTTACACTAACGAAAATGAAACTTGAGATGATTTGTAGCAATAAATGAAAGCAACAAAACTTGTTTGGTGTGTAAAACTGAGTTTATTTCCTGTATGAGGGGACATTTAAATTATGTGGATAGATTGATAGATTTGTGTGTGTGTGTATATTTGGGTTAAATCTTGCACAATTATGCACTAGGTTAAATTAATAGTGCATGCATTATTACACTATACTTCTGTATACAAATGGGAGTATATTCACTTTGTCAGTGTAGTGGACAGGAAATATATTTTTTTATTTTGGGCTCATCTGTACACATATAGTCATCTTTAAAATACTTCCGATTTTATAAAGATATAACAATTGCTTTTGTAACTGGCCCATATAAGCATCAAATATAAAAAACAATATGTGTTAATTATAAATGTACCTTGTTTATTTCTGTTTCAATGTTTTCTTTGCTATAAAATGGTTTCAATGTACGTCTTCGGTAAGCCTCGCACAATAATCGACACAATGTATGGCAAAGTTCAGAGCTCATCAGCGAATTTCAAGAATATTTATGCAGGGACTTAACTCACAACAGAAAACAAAAAAATGCGGCTATTGTTTCCGTTGGAACTACATACACTACTTGTTTAATAAAATTGAAGAATTAAGGACTTAAATTTATATTAAGATATAGAAGCTGCAATCTACGAGAACTGATACTTACTGGGCTTAATTCAGCAGAATCTTGCATTTTTCCAATCAAGGAAATCAGTTCACTCGGCTCGATTTCAGATGGCGAAAACAATTTTTTCTCCAAACGTGTATTAGGTGTTTGGACAGTCTTTGATATAGCTGCAGAAATGAACTGTTCAAGATCTGGGCCTTTTTTTATTAACTCGATGTTTGTCCCTTTATCAGTTAATGTTTGGGCATTGTCATTTGCGTTCGAACACATTTTGAATTCATCCTCTAAGTCTCTTTTGAAAACTGCATTTTGCTGTCTAAGGTCGTGGTAAACATTTTTTATTCTGTCTTTCACTTTTCCTACTTCTTCATCAAGTACTTTGTTCAACCATGAACGCTGATCTTCAACTGCTCTCAATTCCTCTCGCTCTGCGTCACTGATACTCCTGCCAAGCGTTTCTACATTTTGTTTAGAAGCATTGATACGTCTCAGCTTGTCCGAGCATTCATTCATCTTTGTCTGTAGGGTCTTTTTCATTTCAGCTGCAGCATCAGCTACAGTTCTTGTAACATGATTATCGTGATTTACCGCTTTGCACATGAAACAAATAAGTATTTTACAAACTCTGCAGAAGAGCTTGATTTCCTCTTCTGGATGTTGATCACAAAATATACGTTCTCGAATTTTGCCTTTCATTTCAGAATCTAGAGTTCCCAAATCACTTATTTTATGATGCCTACTAACTTTCGATTTTTCGTGTACACAACAACATGACTGGCAATAATTCTCCTCGCAATCCAAACATCTACTGCATGCCACACTTTTCGGACCACAAAGGTCACAGGTAAATTTCTCATCAGAATCTGTATCGATGTAAAAATTAGTTTGAAGAGCGGAAACCCCTCCCTTCGGTAACTCCACATTTGTCCTGCAGATGGGGCAATCAAATCGACCGTTGCGAAGGTTAACCCGTACATAATCATCCAGACACTTGTAACAGAAACTATGGTGACACGATATTAGCTTAGGTGTCTTAAAACTGTCCATACAAATACTGCACTCATGACGGCTTGCCGCCATTTTGGAGAATACTTTCGTTTTGTTCGACCAGTAGAAATAGGGCTAGATTAGTCTGGTTCCCTGCTTTTCATGCTACCTGCGTTGCACTCCGCTATACGAATAGCGGAGTTTTAACGCAGGGAGCATACGAAGCAGGGAACCAGACTAGGACTAGATCGGTTTTAGTCAAGTGTATAATCATGTCCATTGAAGTTTTATTGGCCTATTTTTGCATTATAATATAACACAATACAAACAGAAAGCCTTTTAAAAGAATTTATCCCAGCATGCTCCCTCGTGTTTTTAATAATTTATCACCTTATCATGTTACAAGCTAAGGGTTGGTGACCTTGATTGTTACAGTTCGACATACTGACCTAGATACCCAAATCAGTGATAAAATGTGCGATAAAAATAGATTTTCAAGGGAAATCACCATTTATGAAAGGGTACTGATCGATTAATTTCTCTTTATCCATACGTATTAACGATGTATGCTTGTTATCTATTATGAGGGACGAACATATACATGTCCAATATATACATTTGTAATGCATATACACTTTACATCTGTACATGTCCACGCGCCTATCCATCTGACGAAAGCGTGTAACAGAAATATATCACAATAGCTTATATATAACATGTAGCAAGTGTTGAATATTTCTTTAGTAGTAGTAGTAATGGCAGTAGTAGTAGGCACCATGACTTGCAAAACATGAAAATTATTCAACTCATTTGTCATGCAATATACCGCCTTCCTCTTCTTGTTATTATTATTATTATTATTATTATTATTATTGTCAAATCTGAGCCAAAATAGCAATAGAATATTTCTTTAGTAGTAGTAGTAGCCACAATGACTTGCAAAACATGAAAATTATTCAACTCATTTGTCATGCAATATACCGTCTTCCTCTTCTCGTTATTATTATTATTATTATTATTATTATTATTATTATTATTATTATTATCATTATTATTGTAAAATTTGAGCCCAAATAGCAAGGGTAAAAGTTAAACGTCGCATGAAACCCAGATCTTTGAAAGGAAGCAGGACAAGAGAGCAAGTGAAGGTCTTAGACCCCTACCTTGTTGTAGACAATCTTATTACGGAGTAAGTGTTTTTAAAATGAATAGAATATTTTATATAGCGTTTCAATTAAAACAAAAGAATCAAATCAAAAACACAGAATATCTCTGCAATGTAACTTTGAATTTTAAACTTTATACTCCGTGAGAGAGCAGGAAAGTTAGACAGATGGTTGAAAAGTATAATAACCAAATTCATAAATGTCTTTAGAAACTTCACCCGGACTGTCACAATTTCGAAGCAAGCTTTGTAATAATACACAGCCCCCCCCCCCCTTCTCTCTCTCTCTCTCTCTCTCTCTCTCTCTCTCTCTCTCTCTCTCTCTCTCTCTCTCTCTCTCTCTCTGATTAAGAACAAAAATACCTGGATCATTTACGTAGAAAACAAAATTTGCAACAGGAAAATAGAAATATACACTGAAATGAACAACACGTATCAGTTTTATGCAACTGAATCCAAATATGGCAAAGAAACGAGATATTAGTAAATGTTTTTAAAAAATTATCTTGTATACATACTGTTACAAATAAAATGTTAAGACTATTATGAAAAATCATTGAGCGAGCATTTGAATAAAATTGCCATGATTAAAATGTGCTCTTGGTTTAAAATTGAACATAAAATTTATATCTAACCTTTAGATTGGCTGAAACTTCATTCGCCACCCCTGGTTAGTAAACTGAGAAAAGTCTTATGGGCAACTGGAAATAAAACAACTTTAATCTTGACGTGTGGATCACATAATTTTGAGACCCATACATCTCGAGCTTTATACAGGAAAAAGGCATAGTGTGAACTGGTGTGCTGATGGATTATAAATACTAGAATCAAAGCATGCGCAATGAAATTCTCCATAACAAGAGGGATAGCAAAATTGATTCTCTTTTTGCTCTTATTCGATTATTCACTGTTGTCTTATGTAAGTAGCGCCATTTTCGCGCAGTATCGAATAGTGACCTTGTCGAAATATGAATCTTCTAAACTGATCCCAGCAAAGGCAGAGGGCAACGATATTTAACTAGCCAACCAGTTGAATAACTGACAGCTACTTGTCCCTTCCGGCTAGCCAGATGAATGGGTTACATGTTATATGACCGGCTAGCTGGAAAATGGCTGTGTAATAAGCTCATTGAGACGTTAGTTTGTCAATCTGAAAGCAGCTGTAATCCAAATACTTTAGAAATATTTCATTCTGGCCATTGCTAGCCATACCGTTTTGTTTTCTTTCTTTCTTTCTTTCTTGCCCCTTTCGTGGCTGACCAAGATGCCAGATTTCCTTACCTTGTTCATCTGGCGTTTACCGAGATAAAAATCTTCAAATGCTATCAAATGCTGAAGATTACTGAATTTTAAAAGGTCTATTCTCCATTAAAATAAATTTCTTACGTTGTAGGAAAGCTAATAAAGCATGAGTGATATAAAAAGTTTCTTAAGCCCTCGGGAGGAATATTATCTAAAAATAGTATATTGTTCTAACGCATTGATTATGTAGCGCCACAGTTTTAATTCTTTATTATTTCAATCCATATCGTGAGTTATTGCGCCCACATGAACAAGTTAAGTAAACAGGATACTCCGGTTTGGACGTAGATGGTTGGCTAGATTAAAAGTTAATTGGATAATTATTTTTCCGCCGAGTGGTCAACTAGTTACGTGGGTTACAATAAATGGTGTGTGGGTGAATGGCTGGAGCATGGAGGGGGCATGAATATTTTTTTAAGTTTACTGATGTTTAATGGCACATCAACACCTGCAATGTTGTTTCGTGTAAATTCACTTAGGCTTACGTCGTGACGGCCATCTTGTATTCATAAGAAGTCTTTTGGTGAGAACCCCATATCGATATGACCATCCATCTAGGAAGAGTAGCGATAATAAGATTTTCTAGATGGCCTTCATAGCGACCACATTGACGGTCAGATCGGCACCATTTTCATTTTTTGTCCAACAAGACATAATAAGAAGTCTTTTAGTGAAAACTCAATGTTAATACGACCTTCGGTTCAGAAGTAGTAGCGATAACAAGAGTTTCAAAATGGCCGCCATATTGGATGTCAGATCGAAACCATTTACATTTAGGACCAACTAAACATCATAGGAAGTCATTTAGTGGAACTTCCATGTTGATATGAGCACCCATTTAGGAGAAGTAGCAATGAAACTATTTTAAAAAACTGCTGCCGTGGCGCCATATTGGATGTCCGAGGGGAACGATTTTACAAGACTGTTGTATGATTGTGTCTGTAAAGTTTTTGGTGGCAAAATCCTCAAGTAGTTTAGGAGGAGTAGCGGTTGCAGGCATGCGCTATTGGACGCCATAACATCAGATATTCTGGTCTGTAATCAGTAGAGCTCGTGCTCTGTCAATGTATTTATGATCACTGGATACATCTGAATAAACTATGTTTTAAAACTTTCTTTTGCTCGCGTATCGGCTCTTATTAATCGGCTTTTGAGCGACCACCCCCCCCCCCCTTCCTCGTACAGTCAAACTTATAAAGTGACCGACGTATATGCGCAGGCACTATAAATCCATGTCTAACTTGAGAAGGATGTCCAAGGAGCAGATAAGATTAATATTTGAAGCAAATTATTGATATTACTTTTTACATCACATCACGCATTTTGTTTACAAACCGTCGATCACTCCTAGCTCTCAATTACGCATGCACCGAAAGCGTAAAAGGGGACATGATTTTGTCGGTGAAAATTGATTCTTGTCGGGTACACTGTTCTCTTTACAGCCTGTGTTATGGGTACACCATTCGTATGTTATAGTCAGCCGTTTTCTTGAATTAGACTAAGACAGACAGTCCAGTACTGTTGGGCACACTGTTAATTTACAACGTGCATGCTAAGTGCAACATTCTCCTATTATAGACAAACTTTCTTGTATGAAGCTAATCCCAAAAATGGTCAGAGTTTTATACACAATTATCTCAATTATTGAAATGAACATTGTTTTCTAGTGCTTCGACTCTATGGTCTAAGAAAAATGTAACAGAAAGAAAGTGAAAGCAACAAATCAATTAAAAATCAACAAGCAATTTATTTCTAGACAACTACAGTGAAAATTCAAAAGACACTTACAGTAATGTGAATTAAAATCCAAATTATCCAATAATCCTAAGTGTCCTAATCTCAAGTCCTAAATATAGAATGTTCCGAATGAATGATAGTATCCTTGAATGTGTTGATGTGTCAATAGTCTTTAATGTCCTCATCGACAAGTTGTCTTTAATGTGCTGATGTGCCAAAATGAAGTACTCGAGAATATCTTTGAATAAGTTCACATAAATCCCAAAATCATCAATTCAAAATCCAAAAGTCCATAAGCATTTTTATAATCCAATGAATATTTTAAATAATTCCTCTCTCTGAATTTGGAATGATTTTTCACAACTGTAATGGCTCTTTAAAGACTGATGTTAAGGTCGAAACTGAAAAACTGTCCACTAAAACATGGTATATAAAGATAGGTCACATGACAGAATGTTCTAGAATAGTATGGTGTATGTGACTCTTAACACACAACTCTAAGGGAAATTCTACTTTTATCTGTAAACAAAATCAACCTTGATCTAAAATTGAATCAACAACTTGTTTACCACAACCGTCCTTGAACTCAAATACTAAGTAAACAACCTAATTCAAGGACAATAGCTAAACATGTCAACATTATACTTAACATTAAGGTTTGAGCAAATATTAAAATCAAGAAACATTTATAATTCCTAAAATATTTATAATATTATATACACATCATACATGACACTAGATTAAAAAGATATCATCACTTAACATACAGTAAGTGGTTAGAAGTAAGCTCACACCTCCTTATATTCCAAAGCGTTAAGCAAATTAATATTAAATTGGCAAAATGCAGGAGACGGGGTTACAGTTGTAAGTGTGGTATTTAGACTGACACATTGCGCCTACTGAATGGGCGCTTCACCATATCGTGGGGGACTATACGTAGACCGACAAGTTGTTCTCCGCCATTTGTTTATTATTTTCTGACATTACTGGGTGTGGCGGACAACAGTCGTATAGCAAGCAGTAAATTCAATGGTGGACAGTTTGCACACATGCGTTAGCAGCTTGCATTGCATTTAAAAACCCGTGGATTGAAAGGTGATCGATTCGGTGAGGGATTGCTAATAAATAGTGTGTGGTTAGAAAAATTCCATGCAATGGATCGATTGAAGAGGGATTCGACCTGCCTTCTGAGCACAAAGGTCAGGTTACACAACTGAATCAATTCGTTGTGAGCTGCCAGAAGTCCACAATTTCCAAGTGTCGGCTCGTCTTTTCCGAAGCTGCTGTTGTACAGTTGTTCTTCACCGATACCAGTAATGTAAGAAAATATTTTATTTTTTTAAATATGGCGAAGAACAACGTGTTGGTCAACTGATCAACTGACAGCTTATAACACGATAAACACAGAACAAATAATAAGAAACTCTTATAACTGCAATCATGAAGTCAATTGTCTTTGATTTTCCTGTTTTTATCTCTCTATTTCCTTTTCTGACTTTTGAAACCTTGAGAGGTAAGAGTATTCTTCCTTTTTTAATCAACTATTTTAGCGTCGAAGAATCTCCACAGGCCCCGTGGGCTCAGTAATCCTTTGATATCACAAAATAGATGTGTGTGTGTGTGTGTGTGTGTGTGAGAGAGAGAGAGAGAGAGAGAGAGAGAGAGAGAGATGAAATATGTATTTAAGATCTTATAAAATAAAAATGTAATAATCTGTGGCCTTTCTTTAACCTAGTCAGGATTCCAAATTTGTCTGCTCACTGTCTGGTGTTTTATAAACAGTCATTCAGTCATTTGTAAAAGTTCAGTCTGACACACTGTACAAACACGCTTCTGATATCCATTATTTTCAGAGAGAGAGAGAGAGAGAGAGAGGGCAACTCGAATTACGCTTTAACAAAATCAGTTGGCATATTCACAGACATTTTCATGGACATTAGATCAATAGCACTTAAACGATTCCATAAGAGATTACAGGGCCTCATTTTCACTGTATTTCTCAAAACTTTTTATCATATTGAGATTTTGCATTATCTCGCTTATGAGATTTCTGGTAATATTTCGATTTTTGTGAGGGATAGATATACTACAAGGGTTGAAAATAACTCTTTCATTTTCAAATTGCACGCCTTTAAATAATTTTATTCTTGAAATACAACTTGAGGAATCCTTCATTTTTTAGAAAATCCTCAAATTTACCTAAAAAATCAAACAAGACTATTTTCAGTATAATATATATACATATATGCGGATATACATTGGTCACTTTATAAATTTGACTGTACGGGGAAGGGTTGGGGGGTTGGGTTGGGGTTCGCTGTAAAGCCGATTAATAAGAGCCGATACGCGAGCAAAAGAGAGTTTTAAAACATATTTTAGTCAGATGTATCTAGTGATCATAATTACATTTGACAGAGTACGTCGGACACCCTTAGGTGCGCAGGTACAGCGGGCTGCATTGTACCGCAAGTGCGAAATTCCAATTCACCGCTGACCAGTCCGAACGAGCTATCGCTAAATAGTACATTCTCATTGGAGAGTACTACTAACTATTGACAATGTAATTTATAGTGACGACAGGCAGACGATAAATGTCGGTTTAAGAGACATACTTGTACTTTTCAATGCTCCAATGAATATTATTTTTTTCCTTTGTGCATTTACATGTAACACAGTTTCCTAGACAATATTGTATGTATCGTCATGAAACTTGATGTGCGCATTCATCTTTGTCACTTATGTTAGCACCCATAGAAAGTAAAATTTGGTTGTAATGACCTACCTTTCTTGTTTAAGTGGCTATGCTAAGTTTTGGGTTTATGTACACCCGAAGCGAGAGAAACATTACATCGAAAGAATTTCATTCCGGTTTGTTCTTTGGATAGAATTTCGCGCTTTTATCAATTTTAAACGCAAAAGAGGAGTAAATTCTTTAATTTGGATTGATTTCATTGATGGGGAACACAGTAACAACTGTTTCATACAATTTCACTCGCGTCCTCTCTTGGTACTTTTATAAAGTACCAATGCCATTCTTATAACAGGATGATGGCTATCTAGAGTCACGTGACCGCCATTATCACGTTTTGACGTCACGTCGTCATAGTCTTACCCCGCTGGTGTGTATTACACGCAGTGTTTTCACGGCGACTTTATGATATTTACGTAAAACTGTTTTACTTAGAAACATGGCCTGTAAATCCGGAACTGAGATCTCAGATGAATATGTCGAGGGAGACCCTGGAACTGAGATCTCAGATGATGAATATGTAGAGAAAGACTCTGGAACTGGGACCTCATATGAATATATCGACGGAGCAGATCTTCTGCAGATTTCAGAACGTCGTTTTTCCCAGGAAATCAGGTTAGTTTTACCATTGAGTCGAATTAGTTAGTATCTTCATATGAGAGCGTGAGACTTTGACCGGATACGTACATTTTCTCGGGGTCTTGGCAATTTAAATAACCTTGGAGAAGGAAATAGTAGTGCGACATCATGAGGGTCCATATTGACGTCAGTAATAAGGAACTATAAATAATTGTCTGGGTCATAGAAGATCTTGCCCTTGTTTTATAAACATGCCCTTAATTGAATTCTATACTTAAGAAATTTGATTGGTCAATTTTAAGACAGACTTGAGTTTTATCCAGTCTGGATTTCACCAACAAACCCAAAGGACAGGATCTAAACATTTTAAGAACATTAGTGACATTAGGGTCTTTGATTGATCGATTCTAGATTTAAGTTTAAGTTTTAGACTTAAGTTATCTTGTTACAATCCACGTCATGCCTAGATTTCATACACATAACTTAAGTTCAGAATCTGGGTGAAATTTAAATCTGACTTGAGTCAAACCAATCGAATGTCTTAAACTAGTCCTAAACTCGAAGGCGAAATGCGGAATGTGAGTTAAGATTCCTCAAGTGTCATTTTAGCACAATAAAGCGAATTCGGAAATCGAATTCAAATATTAAGGACCGATGGTTAGAACGACTGTTTTAGGATAAATGTAATGCAGCAGGAAAATGCGTCTTATAAACCTATGGTTGTGTTTGACTATTTGCCCATGTCCACAATGTAGATCGATGTTTCATTTGTTGGCGCTAGGGACAGCTTAAAAGTACAAAATGTTGCACTTGTCCTATCCGATTCACTTCCTAACCATTCTTTGAAAACACAATTTATTAACTGTGTCATATTAACATGGACCATAAACCTAACATTGTCAGGAAAATATATGGATAATTAATCTACACAAATTTATATATCGCCTAAATAATTTTCACCCCACAATTAAATTTACCTACACTGCATCCAGTATGCATGTATCATTTCTAGATGTAAATGTGATGAAAAAGTCTGTTAATACTATCTCTACAAATGTTCACGTCAAAGAAACTAATATCCACCCGTATGTGGAATATTCGTCTTGTCATCCCAGGTCATGTAAAAACGGTATTCCTTATAGCCAGGCGAAAAGATACCGACGTATCATTTCAGACGATTGCCAATTACAATATTCTTTGAATGAATTAAAAACATATTTCCAAAGCAGGAATTATCCTATACATGTAATTGAGTCTGCTTTGAGTAAAGTCTGTATTCTTACCCAAAATGATGCTTTAAATACAGCAGAATGTACGAAAGAGAAAAAATATAATTCCTTTCATAATACAATATAATCCTTCATTGCCAAATATAGGCCTTTACATTAATATTAGATATAAAAAAAAACAGCGTCAAAACACTTTACTAGAGCAAGCCAATTCTTGCTTATAGAAGACCTAGGAATTTGCAAGATCTTTTGATCAGAACTAAACCGACAGAAAATATAAAAAGATGTTTTTCATCATCTAAATGCAACAGACGTCGGTGCTCTCAATGTGCAAATATTACAGAAAGTACCTGTTTTAGTAGCTCCAATACGAAAGAATTGTTTTCTCTACGTTATAACACTGACTGCATATCAACTGATGTAATTTATTTGATAACCTGTAAAAAAAAGTGTAACAAGCAATATGTTGGACAAACACTTCAACAAGTTTCTAAGAGAATGAATAATCACCGCTTTCGTAAAAAATTGTATGGATCCTCAGTTCTCCTCTAATGTTTCAATACATTTTAATACAAATAATCATTCTTTACGTGATTTTTTCTTTTGTGCCAATCGATATTGTGCACGGAGAGATGAACAGACTGATTAAAGAAAGTTACTGGATTAATCTGTTTGATACTTTGTATCCCAATGGCCCTAATACTAAGGCATTATATAAAATTGTATAAAATGTTAATAAAAGAATTGATATGTTGTATACATACATACATATATATATATATATATATATATATATATATATATATATATATATATTAGTTATAAAAATATATAATTATATGTATGACTGTTTGTCTCTACATTGTGATTTGACTCATTCAGTTTTCATTAGAGACTCATGTATCTTTCTGATCCCGTTATACATATGATATTTTTATGATAATGCATATCATTTATGACGTTATGTCAATGACGTAATTGTTTATAAATATATAGACGTCATCCGTTTCTTTCGAAAATATTTTGTGCCTGAAGAAGCATATAGTAAATGCGAAACTAATCGCACAAATTTATCGGCGTTTGTGTTGTTTTCTATTTGTTTTTTATTTCAGAGAGAGAGAGAGGATATTTGCTTGCTCCGAGTGAATAACGGATATATTTCATCGAGTGTGTTAAAAACTGAGTTTTTCACCCATATAAAGTGTATGATTTCTTTACCTATTGCATCAAGCATTGTATCTGTTAATTCTATTGCTTTTACTATATATATATATATATATATATATATATATATATATCTATATATATATATATATATATATATATATATATATATATGTATGGTACCTGAATTATTTCTGTTGAGTTTAGTGTCGCACAGAACCATATTTCTATATTGTTTCCGAGCTTCTCTAGAATTTGCTTATAGTTACTTGTTAAGGAGTTTCTGACATACATCATTCATAATGTTCTAATTTCTTGTTTTATAAGATGTGTGTGTGTGTGGGGGGGGGGTTGGTAACCCTGGATGGTTTCCCCTCCAGTTACCAATAAGTAGGATTTCTGTGTTTCCATGATTTACTAGAGAGCCAGAAGCTTTTCCAAAAATCATTGAACTCTTTTTCTAAATGTTTAATGTTTAAATGAATACTTATCTGCAATGAAGTTGGTGTAGTCATCTGCATGCTGGACCATTTTGAGTTCTTTTTCTAGATTTTGTATTTTTATACTTTAAATATTTCTGTTACTACTTCTTTGTATGCAGAGCGCTTCTGTTGCGATTACATATAGCAGCATAAATAGAGAGCGGCCCTAACTAACAAATCTTTATATGGGTAAACTAGTTGTTTTTGCCCCATTCATCTGTACACTTGAATGTATGTTTGTGTATAATATTTTAACCCATGTACAAGAAACTTCCCCAAATCCAAATTTTTTTTAGAATCCATTCTATGTAAATGTGTTATAATTTATCGAAAGCTTTTTCCTGGTCAAAAAAAATCATTGCTCCTCTTTCCCCTCTCATATTTAAGTATTCTATGGTTTTTTTGAATTGTTAAAATATTGTTCTTTATATTCCTTCTTTCTTCACCACAACTTTGATTGTTATTTATTATTAGGTTCATACATTTTTCGTATTCTGTTCGCTAGAATTTTGCTTAGGATTTTATAATCCGTATTGAGGAGTGACATTGGTCTCCAATTTGTAAGGTCCTCATAATCTCCCTTTCCTTTATATAATATTGTTATGATCCCTTCTTTCATGCACTTAGACATTTCTTTCTTAAAATATATATTATTGTAGAGTTGTTCAAGTATTGAAATTGACTTGTCCTTAAAGATTTTGTAAAAATCCGTCGTGAGTCCATCTGACCCCGGCGATTTGCCTTTATTTAGTTGATTTATTACTCATTCTATTTCTTGAGAAGTTATAAAGCCTTCACATGTTTCTTTGTCTTCTTCTCTTATCTGTATAAAACTTATCCCTTCGCCGTATCTTTCTGTTTCTATTATTCGAATATTTTGGGTTGTGTATAGATTTGTACAGTATGTTCGAATTTTTCTTAATATATCTTTTTTATCCTGGTATATAATAGCGCTTCCATGTTCCTTTCTTTCCCTTTTCTTATCTCTTCCCTTTTATATATGAACCTTGCTTTTTTGAATATTTCACTAAACTTTCCAGCTCTTATTTTAATCCCTTTTAGTTTATGTTCTTATATTTAATTATTCTTATCCTTGCTGTTTCTTTTTCCTTTGTGTTTGTTTTCTCCTTGTTTATAATTGTCATAAGTTCTTTTTCCATTATAGCCCTTATTTTCTTTTTCCATTATGTCCTTATTTTCTATTTCGATTATAGCCCTTATTTTCTTTTTCATTATAGCCCTTATTTTCTTTTTCATTGCGCAATATTCTTTCGTCTCTTTTTATATTTTCCTTTAATTCTTCCCATTCTTTAATTATGTTATATATTTCTTTATTTATAGAGTGTTGTAATTTATTCTGTATATTTACATTATATTCTTCATCACCTAATATTGAATTATTTATTTTCCACATCCCCAGTCCCAATTTTTTCCTATTTTTTACCTTTTGGTGTATAGTAGCAGCACTGTGATCGGATATATTTATTTGCTACATTTATTTACGCTGTTTTTCCCCATCGCTGATATGTAATATCTATCTAGCCTACTTCTATGATTATTCCCAAATGTGAAAGTATAATCTATTCTTATCAGGTTGGAAGTTCTATATGCATCTATTATTTTATTATTTTGTAAAAATCTAATATTGGTTTTCTTAACAGTTTATTTTTCCCTGATAGTCCTGAACTTCGGTCTACATCTGCTTCTACCCAGTTAGAGTCACCTGCTATGATGAATTTGTCTATTGAATAATTTTGAATATATTTTGTTAATTTTTCCATAAATTGTATCTTCTTTGCATTGTGTTGTGACGGCATATATACATTTAGAATGTGCCATCCATTTATCTTTAAATGTGTAAGTCTTCCTTTGAAGAATTATTCTGTATCTATCCTTTCCCATAGTTTGGGAAGGGGGAGTTTTTTTTATAAAAAAAAACTACCCCTGTATATATTTCATTTATATTACTATTTATTTCAACGACCGCATTGAATTTCTCTTCTATTTTGGTATGCTTGAAGTGTAATTACATCATATTTCTAAGGGTAATGGAGTGGAGGTTATTTGTATTACCTCCTCCATTTTATCTTCCCCCTTTTCGTTGATTTCTTTGTACTTGACTCATTTCATGTGTTTGTGATTTGGTCCATTTTTTCGGTAGGAAAATCCGATAAGGGGCTAGTTTCCTCTTGTGAAGTTTTGTCCACAAATGTTTGGTTCTTGTAAGACATAGTAGGGATTTTTATCCCTATATGTTGGTTATTTTACTTGTTTTTTTTTTTTTTTTTTTTTTTTTTTTTGTACTTTCTTTATATTTTGATTTTTTCACAAAAGGGTAAGATCGAATTTACAGCAGGTAGAGGCGAAATAAAGAGCATTCAGAAAGTGCATTACATTCGTAGGTTTGTTGTAATGATTATTTTATCTGCAAATATTCAGTTACCGGTTTATTATTTATTTTATGTAACTCATTCAACGACGTATTGCTGTTGCCATCCCAAAGATAACCAAGAATAGAATATATTAAGATAATTAGAATACAGTTAAATTTAAAATAAAACGTTCTTTGACACTTTTTTGATGATTCAATGTGAAATACAAAGCGTAATTAATATGACGCTTTATAGATATGCAGTAGAAAATGGACAAAGAAGGTAAAATAAAAAATGATGGTGAGTATTAAAAGTTAAGGGGAAGTAATTTATTACGTACCTTGAACCCACAATCTTTATACCTGGGCCATGGGCCATTGCATTCCGCTAATAAGATGAGCAACTGATTAAGAAATTAGATAAGTAGAAGAAAATGTGTTCCAAATACCAAATGACTATAATACTGGTTGCATTTTAAAGGTGGATTTAGAGATTTCATTACAATTCCATAACTATTTCAATGATTGCCCATTACGTATAGAGAAATTAATTCCAGATAAAAATGATTTATCTCCCTTGTGAAAGAAGCTGAGTGATGATTACAAGCCAGGGTAGAAAACCGACAGTACAAACATTATTATGCACATTGAACAAAAAAAAGAGAGATTGATCAAACACAACAGCAATTTGAAGCTTTACATACAGTTAGGTTTAAAACTAAGACAAATACCGTTTTGAGTTGTTTGAGCAACAAAAGTGGATTTAAATCCTACATTGAACTTAATACAAGTCTGAGACAAAAAGCACCAAATTATTTCAGACAAGACTTACTCAAACTAATGAATAACAGCGTGTTTGGTAAACAAATGGAAAATCTCAGGAAAAGAACAACAGTAAAAATAGGTACAAATGAAAATACTTTTTTTCAAATGCCGAAAAGATCTATCATGTGCCAGAAGAACAATTATCATCGATGACTTGTCGTTCTTAAGGTTCAAAAGCAAGGAAATAAAATTACCAAAACCAGAATACGGTGGATTTACAGTGTCAGAGTTATGTGTATGGCTAATGTACAAAATGTATGTTGAGACAGAAAACCTTTATAGTAACATGAAGGATGACATCAAGTTCTATGACACCAATGACTATCCAAAGGATAACATATTTGGATTACGACATATAAATAAGGCAATTCCTCTGCTTTTTACGGATGAGTTAAATGGCATTCTAATTAGAGAGTTTTGTGCGTTAAAGTCAGAACTATATTGATTCACAACAGACAATAATGAAAATAAAGGAATACAAAAATTGTGTGATCAAAGAGAATTTAAAATTCGAAATGTACCGAAATTGTTTATTTAATCATAAGACACATTAACAAGAAATGAATTGAATCAGATCATGCAGCCATGAGATGTATAATATCAAAATGAAAAAACGGTATTGTCTTTGACTTTGTGTGAATATTCTCATTTCTTTTGGTTGACTCCCTCAGCACATACTTATGGACATATAAACTTCTGTATCGAAGGCACATACACCTTGTATTGAAAAGGAAAGTCAAATCTCATTAGATTTGTTTCTTTTCTTCTGATTCAAAATATATACAATTCTACTTAAATTTGATCCGTTTATATGCTTTTTATCCTCGCTGTAAACTCTACCGAAGAGCGTGTGTTCAATCTGAAATCATTGATTACAGAGTTGTACTCCTGTACAATCAATTGCAACCATACTGATATTTCAAAACGTTTTCCACTAAATGCCAGCTTGGATAGGTTATTTGTTCTCCTTTAATATCGTAATCATTGCCAAAGTCCAAAATCATGACAAATATTGATTCCTTGATTGGCATCGACAAGTAACTCTAACCATTTGTTTCAAATATTCTTAGCATTTTTCAAGATTACACATTCATCTTTGAGTAAGCACTTTGTATAGTAGGTCTTGTCATCCAGAAAAACTGGAAAGATAATAGCGATATAGTCAGAAACGTTCAGGTGTTCAGTCTTTACCATATTCCGTGCTCATTGTTTTACAACTATTAGTCACTCCACAAATCACTATGATACGAGATTCACGTTAGTTAAAGCTTTTTTTTATTGTAGCAAATATGTACACCTTGCACTTTCGGCGCATGGCACACACTACATCCTGCACGAATGTGCTCAGCATTGAATGCGTCATTTAATGTCTACAGCTTAATTGATTCTAACTGATTGTTATGGGCATCAGACACAAATAAATAAGTATTTTGTGAGTACCTACATTTTCTTTTCTACTGATGTGCAAGTGGATACCTTGTTGCACATAGGTAACTTATTACCAATACCATGCAGCGTAGTATTATGTTTACTCCTCAGATCGAAACAGTTACAATGATGTTTCTTATCGGTGTAAACAATATTAACACTTACGTTACTATTATCTCTGTGCTTTTGTTCTTCATCAAAGAAATATTGTGTACCTTTCCTAAACTATTGCTTAGTTTGAAAACCCTGAGAATAAACCATATTTTACAGACTTTCTAGAGTCACTTAGATCTTTTACATTGCTGAGTTGTATAACATTTCTGGATTACTTTTTTTGGGCTTTCTTGCACAGTATCAAATCATCTTTTAAGCCCATTCTAATAGAATCAAGTGTGAGATTTGTTAAAACTGCAGTTACTGTTTTGTTACTTATTCTTTCCGTAGTGATGTAGTCACAATAGATAGCAAGACCATTTCTGTATTTGCCATTAACATATTACGCAATTGATCCCGAAATAATGGTATCGTACTGTAAACAAATGTGTTCCAGTTAGTTGTCTTGGTTACCATCTTCTACAACTTCAGGGGCTTTTTGTAAGTGTTATGTTGAGTCTCAAATCCTGTGGAGGAGCACTAGGATAAAGTGGACTATGATCTGTTAGTATCTAAAGCTCCAATTTTTTTCTAAGCTTATTACAAAACATTCCAAACTATATCCCTTGAGTAAAATTATGTAAACACGCTAACACACATTACATGTGCATTGAATATCTCCTCGTATTTTACATGATCAGCAGAATGCTGGTGGAAGTCATTCATTTCTTTTTTGGGGTGGGGATGGGGGGTAAACTTTATTTTATATTTAAATTGCACGTACTCATCCGTATTAAGACTGTTTAAAGCCAGAGACATCAAAACATTGTTGTTTGAAGCCAGAGTCATCACATTTTGATTCAAGTAAACTAGTGCCTTTGATCGGTTTTCATTAAAGTCAATTCTTCGCTGTACATATGGCTCGAATTTGATGTGTCAAATTCCCTCTTCGTCAGTTCCATTAGGATAAAATAATGTGTACATATAGTTGCTTACTGTAAATTCTACACCGCTTCTCATGTAATTGCTCCTGTTTGCGATTTATTGTGCTGAAAAGCTCAATAAACTATATGTTTTTCCATATGTCATTTTGTTGCGTATAAAAGTAATACAATCTGATAATGTTCTGAGTATCCAGCTTAGCTAATTCATCAATACTATCTTCCACTACGTCGATTATAAAAATCACTTCTCAATCAATATTGTCTATTGTATCTGTTATAAATTCCTCAACATATGCATCTACCTTGTTGGAAAAGTCAGTAAACAAAACATCTTTTATCGTTTTGATCTTAATATTCAAGTCAGGAATATATAAATCGTTAGTTTTCTTTATATATTTTATCATGTTTTTATACACAATTGTTTTGTTTTGACCTCCTCTATTGTTTTGGTTATTTCGGTGAAATCAGTTATCTTTTGCAACTCTAGCAGTACATACGTGTTAACTGTTATCGTACTGTTAATGTCAATGATTCTTGCGCTGAAGGGATTCATTTGATTTTTACTTTTTTGATCATTTTATTTGATTTTAATATTCAGATCTTTCTGTAGCTGTTCCAATTGTGTTTGTAAAGTTCCATAGTCTTCTAGTGATTTCTTTATCTTCTCATTGTCACTCGGCATATCATGTATATCACTGTTTATTCTCTGCTCTATTATTGCTGGACGTTAGGCATCTCACTGATTTATTCTCCTACTGTTTGCAATTCTTGAATTGCATTGAACACTGTGTTGAATCATTGTTTAAACAGGTCATGTGAATCAAGATTTGTTTATGTTCTCTTCAATCTGTGTTTGCAGCTCTGGGATTTTATCATCTCTCTCTCTCTCTCTCTCTCTCTCTCTCTCTCTCTCTCTCTCTGACACTCTGTTTAATACCTGTTAGTTTATTGTCTTGACATGAAAAGTACATAACTGACCTTTAACCATCTTGCCTTCAAAGGGATGCTACTTATCTCGCTGACATCATCATTGAAAGTAATGTGTAAATATGCGTCTTTTCTAAAGCAATTGAGGTATGCCTTCTTCAGGTTTGAAATCTAGAAATACCACTTGTATTCTCTTAATGTTGTTCTTCAACACATGAAGCTTTGGTCTCACTGTTCTCCCGTCCAAACTTGTAAATCAATTGGCATGATGATACAATTGTTGTTGTTTTCATGTCTAAGTCGTGAAATATTTATATGAGCTCTCTGAAAACTGTTACATTTAGTACAATGTAACTTTTATGCCATTATTTATGATAGTACAATGTTACTTTTATGCCATTATTTGTGATATGTGCCAAATGTTAAATTTGTGTTCGCTCCACCATCGCTCGTCCACAAGTCATCTCGTTTCGGGGCAAAGTCACTTTTGCCATTTCGCTAGTGATTATAAGCTTTATTTTTAATATCACTATGCTCCAAGTCTCACTACTCAAGGGATCTCATTTATTGTGTCATGACGTCACGTTTTTACCCTGTTTATGTTAATGACACGCATGCAATTTCTGCATTTCAATATCAAAGTTTTTGTATCGCTAGTATCTCTGAAATGATGGCTGAAAGATATAGGTTGGTTTCACATGGCAGTTTGTCTTCTCTCCATCATCTAGATTGTTTTCATGGGTTAGATTATAGTTGTGACTGATCACTCATTGAGTTTTAATCTTGAGTTATTGCGACCTTTTTTGTTTACCTGATTTATCCTGATGAAAATTAGTCAAAGAGAATTGAAGGCTGTATCGTATCCATAATGTTACCAATATGTTTTCACTGACTAAGAGGTAATCAGAAGCCGCTCTGTGGATTTGCTTCTTTATCGGAATAGGCGATTCACGGGTATTTTTTCCTGTATTTCTAGCCATTTTGCTGATGAATGAAATCTTTTTCAAAGTAGAGTAGGGTTACTCAGCATTGAGAGGATCTCGTACGCTCACATAGAGAGCAAACATGTTTTTGTGTACAGATTGCAATATGCTTTGGATATGTTTATTGCGTAAACACACAGACACATATACTCAGATCTATATATATATATATATATATATATATATATATATATATATATATATATTGTTACGGAATCATGCCTCCTTTACCTTTTTTTATAATGATTTAATTTACTAATTAATGATCTCTGTTTTTAGTCTGAACTGCGGTTGTCATATGAGATTGTTTTGGATTTTATCAGAACTTGTCAGCTTCAGCACATTGCAGGTTATTTTCATTCGGAATACTTCATCCGGATTATTTGGATTAACATCAGGAAGTGAACTTTAAAACAATTTAGGACTTTTTAGGATATTCTATACGGTAAGTTATTTGAATTCTTTCACTTTGATTGTTTGTTGAATTACTTTAATTCTTTTTATATTTTAGGAAATTAAAGATTTGCATTTTAATCTTGAAAGCTTGTTTGTGTCTTTTATTCTGTTACATTACCCCTAGAGTCGTAACAGGATAAATTGGGGAGCTCGTCTCGGGATTGGAAATTAGAATAATTTCGGAATCCGAATTTAAATATTTTGAAATTTAGATTTAATTAAATATTTTTGAAGTTTTAATATTTCAGAGATTTTGATACTTCGGAAAGTTTTCTTTTTGTGATTTGAATTTCATTGTTTGAACGTTTAGTGGTTTTTTGATTTCCACATTAAGAAATAAAGAGAAACTAACAGGCTTTCATAATGACATCCAGAGTAGAGAGTTTCTTAGCTGATCCTTCCCAGGAGAAATTTGAGTCCTTAAAGAAGGACGAATTACTTGCAATTGCTCAACATTATAGTCTTACTGAAGCGTAGGCTTCCATGTTGAAGCAGGATATTAGAAGTATCTTGATTCAATATTTGGTACAATCAGGTATTTTTGAAGAGGGGGTTTCAAGTGTTCAAAAAAAAAACTCCGTCTTGTTTGGGAAAGAAATTACAGATAGCTAAGGACATAGAGATTGAAAAGATCAAACTTCAATGGGAACAGATGCAGATGCAGGAAAGAAGGGAAGATAAGGAAAGGGAAATACAACGGGAGGAAAAGGAAAAGATTAGGGAAAGGGAGGAAAAGGAAAAGATTAGGGAAAGGGAAGATAAGGAATGGGAAAGACAAGAAAGAAGGGAAGATAAATTAAGAGAGGGAGAAATTCAGAAGGAATTAAGAGATAGGGAGGATAAAGTAATAGATAATGAGATACAACGGGGAATAGAGAAGGAAGTAAGAGAAAATGAGGAAAGAGAGAGAGACAAAGTTAGAGAATTTAGACTAAGGGAATTAGAATTGACCAGCAAAGGGCACTCTCATGACAATCAGGGTTCATACTTTGATTTGGCCAAACATTTGAGACAGGTTCCCCTTTTAGAGAAAAGGAGATAGACAAATATTTTCTCAGTTTTGAGAAAATTGCCGAGAATCTGGAATGGCCAAAAGAGAAGTGGACCTCATTATTGCAGAGTGTGTTAACTGGCAAAGCTAGTGATGTTTATACTGCACTCTCATCTGAACAATCTGCTGATTATGAAGTGGTCAAAGAATACATTTTAAGAGCTTATGAGTTGGTACCTGAAACTCATCGTCAAAACTTTAGAGAATGTAAAAAGGAAACAAATCAAACTCATGTAGAATTTGCTTGGGAAAAGAAACGTTTGTTTACAAGATGGTGTACATCTAAGAAGGTTGAAGGCAATTATGATAATCTTGAACAACTGGTATTGATTGAAGATTTCAAGAATTGTGTCAGTGATAATATTAAGGTGTATCTTAATGAGAAAGGAGTTGAGACTTTAGAAAAGGCAGCCATCACAGCTGATGAATATTCTTCAATACACAAGGTTCCATTGATAACTAAAACTTTTCCTCAACAATCTTATGTTAAGAAATTATTTCAAACTCGTTCAGGAAATTTCAGACCTCAGGGTGATGTGATTGTAAGGAATCAAAATTCTGATAGGGAATATCAGAAAACCTTATCTCTGCCCACGTGTTCATATTGTAAGATGAAGGGACACGTTATTTCTGATTGCTTAAAGTTGCAATTTAGGCCTCAGAATTATAATAGAGCAATTCCAAATGCTCTAGTTATCAAGAAGTCAAGGTCAGGGTCATTTATCAATGATGATATTTGTTTGGAGGCTAGCTTACCTCAGTCTGATTTTATAATGAATAATTACGAACCATTCATGTCGAAGGGTTCTGTGTCACTTGTTGGTGACTTGGATAAGGCTACTCCTAAATAAGATATTAAGAGACACAGGAGCTTCTCAGAGTCTATTGTTAGATAGTACTTTGCCGTTTTCTGAGAAGTCTTCTACTAGTGAAAGTGTATTAATACAGGGGGTAGATTGTGGATATGCTAATGTCCCTCTTCATTGTGTTAATTTGTTATCAGACTTAGTTTCGGGATCTGTGACCATAGGAGCAGTGGCTTCTTTGCCTATTAAGGGCATCCATTTATTACTAGGTAATGACCTAGCAAAAGATAAGGTCGTGGTTAATCCACTTGTAACTAGCAAGCTTAGTATGGATCAACGAGTTGATCATATTGAAGTAGAAATCCCTGGTTTAAATCCAGTTTGTGAAGTTACTAGAGCTATGGCAAAGTATGCTCTTGAGAATATTGTTGTTGAACAGGATGTATTTCCTTTAGCGGACACCTTTTTGGGTCAGGCTTTTCATGAGGTCACTTCTGCTCCTCAATCTAGTATTGATAGTGATACTCTTTCAACTACTATGTCTCATAAAAATAGTCAGGGTGTAATAAGACAAACACTAGATGTCTTACAACAGGGAGATTCTGATATCTCCTGTTTGTTTCAGGGGGCTATGACTGAAACTGAAGCCATGCAAGAAGGTACTTGTTACTTCTTGACGAGTGAAGTCCTTGAACGGAAACAGAGATTGCTTAGGGTAATTGCTGGTGATGAGTGGTCAGTTGGTAAAATAGTAGTTCCTAGATACTATCGTCAGGAATTACTTAGTGTAGTCCATGAAACGTCGTTGTCTGGTCGTTTAGGAATAAATGAGACGATGTTAGGCAACCAATACTTGTCGACGAAGTGTGCGTCTACAAGTTTTACAAAAGCTATTCCTTTGTGGAATATTAAAATTGAGACCATAGTGAGAGTTTTGGTCGGGTTCTTCACACTGTTTGGTCTTCTGAAGATGATACTATATCAGACTTTAGAACGAATTATTGTAACATATTGTTATGAGATGGTATATAATTGGGAATTGTTGTGGAACAGGAAGGGAGTAGGTTAAAGGTCTCCAATTATTGTTGTTTGCTGCGAGGGGTCAGTGTAGGAGTTTTTTTTTTAGTCAGATAATAAAGTATTATTTTTGCTACCTATACCCCAAAAATCCTCTTCAGGTTAAGTATTTTGGTCCTTATACTACTGACAAAAAGTTAGGGAATTTAAATTATTATTAATACTTCTGGGCGGAGAAAGCAGAAACAACGTTGTCATATTAATATGTTGAAACAATATGTAGATAGAAATAGCCATATAAATTATCGATTACTTTAGTAGTACTTGTCTCACACATTGAAGATTTGAATGAAGATGAGAAATCTGAAGAGATGATTTGAAGTCACTACACTTCGCACATACTGCCGCCTGAGATTTACGAATTGAAATAGTTGATAGAAGAAAATGCCGCCTAAGACTATCGAACTGAAATATTTGATAGAAGATAATGAATATTTATTTACAGACATTCTACACGAACCAAATAAAAGTGACTGGAGTTTACCATGTTTCAGTGCAGAAACAAATTAACACTTTCCGTACATGTATAGAGTATAGAAAGTAAATAGAGTCACCGGGACATATTCATTTCCAGTTTCTAGACAGGATTGGAAATGACTAATACATCGCAAGATATTGACCTATTGAAAAGGTTCTACCAAATTTCACTTACGGAGAGAAAGAAAAATTTGCATTCACGACTCCAGAACTTTACCAATACAAAGTCGTACCATTTGGGATGAAGGTTCCCCAAGTTTCCAACGTCTGATGAATATAATAACATCCAAATAGAAATTGCGATTCATACATCGATGATGTCATCATCTGCAACGACATGTGGCAAGATCTAATAGAACCATTCTTCAAGAGATTCAGCGAAGCGAACCTGATCATCAATATTAAAGTGACTTTTATCGTGCCTGTGTTACCTTCTTAGGGCATGATTGTGAGACATGGAAAATTTAGTAAAAATTTAATCGATGATGTATTTTCATCTGTATAATACCACCGTTACACTTTTTTGTATACATGACTGTATTAAGTATTAATTTTCTTTTGATTTAATTACTTTTATGTTGGAAGTAGATATTAAAAAATAAGCTTTTATTGCATAAAATCCTTATTTTTTTTGTTGATGGGTGAGGGTGTTACGGAATCATGCCTCCTTTACCTTTTTTTTATAATGATTTAATTTACTAATTAATGATCTCTGTTTTTAGTCTGAACTGCGGTTGTCATATGAGTGTATATACGACATCCTTTCGATCAATAAGTAGTCACATGATCAATTGCGCGGGAAAATGAAGTCGACCTAGCTCTGTACTTTTAGAAATCAACATTGTGTTTACTCTTTAATATTTCAGTACGCTAGACCTTTGGGTAAATGACGCGTAACCTAGTTCCTGACTGGTTCTTAGAGGGTTGTTATTTTGTAATACCATATTATTAAAGACGGAGAAAGGGTATTCCCTTTTTAAATCTGCGCACTTGTTATGTATATATAGCAACTCATCCAGTGATAAATCATTCTTTACAATTGCTTGAATGAAGAGAGTTTATTGAAATTATTCAGTTCAGTGTGGAATTTATTTCATTAGTAATTCATCTGAATTACTATACAGCTCCGTGGAATTATCGGACATTATTCTAAAACTTGTGAGATTCCAGACTTGCAAGGATTATTTTGGATTTTATCAGAACTTGTCAGCTTCAGCACATTGCAGGTTATTTTCATTCGGAATACTTCATCCGGATTATTTGGATTAACATCAGGAAGTGAACTTTAAAACAATTTAGGACATTTTAGGATATTCTATACTGTAAGTTATTTGAATTCTTTCACTTTGATTGTTTGTTGAATTACTTTAATTCTTTTAATATTTTAGGAAATTAAAGATTTGCATTTTAATCTTGAAAGCTTGTTTGTGTCATTTATTCTGTTACATTACCCCTAGAGTCGTAACAATATATATATATATATATATATATATATATATATATATATATATATATATATATATATATATATATATATATATATATATATATATTTGTGTGTGTGTAAAGCGCCTGACAATACTCCTAGGTCTTGCTTCCTTTTTAGGTACGTGACTATAGTGGCTGATATGATGGAAGAACGTTTCAAATCTGAGGACATGACGGTGCATCTCCTTCAGGATTACTCGTATGATTGGGCTAAGGAACTGACAGATGTCGCATCCTCTGGAAATGGAGGTACTTAAGGAGACAGTTTGTCCATAATTGTCGGCGCTTGAGTCAACACTATCTTCTATGATTATGATAAAAGTCTAATTGTAGCGATTTTAAAGTACCAGCATATTATCTTTTTAAGAGGAATGAAAGTGTATATTCTTTTCATTAAATAATTGTTGGTATTCTGCTTCTACTAAGTCATGAAAATTTACCTCAGATGTTTCATTTTAAAAATTAACCTCCTGACGGGTGAACCTCGACAAGACTGTGTACCGTGGAAGTGTTCACTGACATCGTAACACATTCCTGTCGTGGGGATCGGTTTTTCCACCTCGTGAGCAAAGCTGTTTTTTTTTTATCAACTCGATCAGGAAGCTTTTGAATCATGTGGCACCAGAGAAAATCTCAGGATTTTTTAAAGAATGTGGTTTATATTAGAAGTTTTAACCCTTTTTAATGATTCTACATTTTTACTTTTCATTTTTATATCCTTTCTACAGCATCTTAAATGTTTAGCTTTCCTCTTAGACGAGCATATATTTACATCTATTTTGAAGGGTTTCTCTTCCAAGATATTAGCATTTTCTACCTTTATCTTTTTACTGCGTAAACTTTACTCGGTACTGTATAGCCAGACTTGTGATAATACGTTAAACCATAAACATGCATACATACTCAGTTTAAAATTAATTTCATCAATTCAAGACAAATTTCACCTGAATGTATTTTACTTTCCCGTTCAATGTGAGGGAAACATTTTAACTTTCGCACCATTGAAGCAGAAAACGTTTTATTTCTGTTAAAATTTGTTTTGCAAAATCAACCAAATGTAAAACTTATGCATTGATAAAAAAATTTAAAACATAATTTCAATAAAATATATGACTTTTACAAGTACTGCTATACAAATATCTACCCTTTTCTACATGCAGATTTTCAGCACGGATCCATTTATGCAGCAATCACCAACCATCTAATGGAGCCAATAGTTGACGCGAAAATCTACAACCTTGTCAAGAAAGAGGGACTTGGTAATGATGGACCAGTCACTTTCTTACGCAGGTTAGTTTGTAATAAACTATTTTGTAATAAACTATTTTCTTCGCTCCTATTTGTACTTAAGATAAAATTTAAGATGAATATTGGACTCCAAATATTTATTAAATATTTTCACCAGTGTTCAGTCAGAGAGAGAGAGCACTCATACATATATATATGTATGTGTGTGTGTGTGTGTGTGTGTGTTTTTGTGTGTGTGTACGCTATTCTATTTGCTTGAAAAATCTATCACCATTACCTCTTTTATGTGCATTTTAATGATTTGTTCTCGAGTTAAATCTTAAATGTTGTTTTCCCTCTTATCTAATAAGTTTGAAGGCAGAGATGGAAAGAAGTCACATTCCGAAGGATGCATTCAAGCTCTACTCCACAGCATGGAAGAAACAAACATATGCTGAAGTTGAAATCGAAAAGGCCATGGAGGTAAGTAACTAATTTGTTAAATCATACTATTGTCGACTAGGATCGAGGACAAAATGTGCATTTAATTTTAATTTTTCATTCGAAATGGGCAAAATTATATCCGAGGTTTTTGTAATTATCTATGTATGGACGTATGTACGTACATTAAGAGTTACAATCTCGTGCAGTGGGCTTTTTCAAATAACAAGAGCTTAAGTACCCTTCCAACGGGCAAAGTTTTTGTATGACGAAATGATGCAAAAAAGTTAAACCACTACCTCATCTGGTGACGCCAAACCAAATCTGCTAATATAAATATGGCTGATTTTAAAAAAATTCAAGTTAGAGCACAATTCATTTATATCATATTTTATTCAATCAAATTCAATTATTAATTCTTCTATGAAATAGAACTGACTATCGAGCGAATAAAAAGAAAGGAGGTCTTAGAAGGATGTGTGTAAAATCATTCGCATGTAATGAAAAAAGTAATTATCAAAATTTGTATAGGATTGGATTGACGAATACAGGTATATACAAAATATCATAAATAACATATTAAGGATAACTGCCGTCGTAATAACACTATCATTCTCTAATCGCTTCTTTGATAAAAAAAACCCCTCTTACTCCTTTCTTTCTTTTTTTTTTTTTCTTTTTTTTCGTTTGTTTGTTCTTTTGCATTAGTACAAAAATCCAACCATTCGATGCACTTACAAATTCATCATATGCCTTTACGCGTGTATTTCAGTATTATCATCTGAGGAAGTATAAACTTGAAAACGGTAAACGACAGCTTCAGGCTAATCCATCTGTACTCTCGTCTCGCGCAGAAGCAAGACTTCGGAAGTCCATATTTCGCTATCATTATAAATGTGAAGACGCCCAAGAAGAGTACAAGAAGTTACTTACGATGGAGGAGGCGGCAAGGGGACAACGCATGGCTGTAAGTTCAATACCCGGAAGCATGAACACAGTTTCGATTTTCCCAAAACTTAGGTCCCCGCCCCAACCCCCGAGTCCCACACACACCTTTTGTGGGTATTCATTACAACTTCATAACATTCCTGTAGTATGCCAGAACAACTGTGATTTCCCGACATAGCAAATCCCCATGTTTTGTTATTACCTATTAAGCCAAAACCCGCGATTATTGGGTACAAGGACAGCGGTGCTCCGATCACCGTAGGAGGAATTGTACTTAACAACAGCAATAATCGTAACCTCAAATCTCGAAGAAAAAAAAAACACTTTTAACTGATTTTACATAGAAACACTTGGAAAGGTACAGTCGCTAATGAAGTATGTTAACCTTATACACATTTTGATATTTTGTTCGAAGGGATTGGCATGACCTGTTAGTTGTTAGACATAATACCGGACGAAAAATATTATTGTTGTTGTTGTTGTTATTATTATTATTATTATTATTATTATACCAATCCGGGTCGGCCGCAGTCGTGTATCCGGACAAGGAAAAATAAAATGCACCAATACAAACCATCCCTCACCCCCTTTCAAAATACCTCCCATCCCAAGACGGTAACCAGGAAGTTAGTACAGTAACAACAATCCTGTTACATAGCAATGACAGAAAACAAAAATTTGGTTATATGAAAAAGTAACTGTTCTTGAAATTGTTGTATATATCTGACCTTTGGCTCCGACACAGGGACACCGGAGATGGGGTGGGAGCAAAGAATAATGCCCCTCCGGGACTCCCCTCTAGCATATGGTTACCAAACAGGAAAATTAACTAGTGAGTTCGCAAATTACCATTCACCTGTTTATGAATGAAGAGTTTGTATGGTGTTTTACGTTATAGCAACACTTTAAACTTTATATAGTTCCTAGGCAAGTCGAGTACCGTGCCTTTGCCCAAGGACACACCACGGTAGCTGATCCTGGCTGATCCGATAGTGGGAATCGAACTTGCCTCCTTCTGGTCACGAGTACAAAGCCTTAGCCACAGAGGCACTGCGACACTATTGATATGTATGATGGACACACGTTAAAGCACGATATCCATCACGCTTGTTTTATAAGGCGTGGGGATAATTAATCAGGACATATCCAGGTGGAAATCAGTAGTTTCGAGCTTGAACACCATTTTTGTTTGTTTTATTTAATTCCCAGACGATAAGATCCTACCCAAGATGTGTACAAGAACCCTCCATCCATATGGCTGGAAACCCAGTATGGCACTGATTTATAAGTCTCTCCCCCGACGCCCGTCCCCCCCCCCCCTTTTCTCTCCCTCTCTCTCTCTCTCTCTCTCTCTCCATCGCATGAAATTGTGTGCGTATTTTTCAGGATATAAGGACACCACAGCTGAAGTTTGAGACGCTTGAGAAGAAACATATGATGAACACAGCAGCTGGAATAGGGAAATTTATCGATGTTGTGGAAAAGCTGGATACGGAAAGGTAGAAAAAAAATAACCGGCATTAGTAGTATAGAAGTGGACATTCATGGACCACATAAACAAAATGTAATAACATTTTCAAATCAAATAAATGCATATATCGAACAATTCTAATTCTAGAACTGTCCATTTCGATATTACTGTAACATTTCTGGACGACTCAAACCATCGTATCCACCGAGCACTCATATTTAACTCAAACAAAATAATCCATCGAGTACCTAGAACACAAATAAATTTGTTAATTGTGCATTGAGTGGAGCGCAAAATAATGATTTTAAAAAAATAATGGTTAAAGGGAGATAAATATCTTAATGCTGCAGTTATGCTTTTACGAGACTACTTCCCTGTTTCCCTGTGCAAATAATGCCGATCTTTGACCAGCTGACCCTAGGTTATTTTATTCTTAAATTTGTCAAAATATAAAGAACGAATAAGAAAATTGAGAAGGTCCAAGAACTAAAATAAAGTATTTAACTCTATCTCTTTTGTTTAGAATATCTTAAAAGTTGTGTGCACGTCTTTAAAAGTGTCTGTTCAATGAACGGCATACCACTGAAATTCAGAGGTGCCAAAAGCAGCATATAAAGAAATTAGCATCATTATTACCTGAGAATCTCTTCGTTTTACATAGAAATTTTAAAGTTACTTTCGTACAGTAGATCAAAGACCCTCCGTTGTCAAAAATAAAATATGGTCTCAACGACCAGAAAATATCTAAAATTTGGCCATAAAGTACAAAATCAAAAGTTGCTTTTTAACGCATAAACTTAGGAACTGTAAGTACTTTAGCGAAAAGCAGGTCTTGTGTGGGGTTCATCTACATGAGTCACATTAGTAGCTAGTAAAATAAGACAATACATAAATGTAGGTTTAATACAACCCAACCAAAAAAATAACCAACAACAACACAAAACAACAACAACAACAAAAAGAACAACAAAAAATAAACAAGAAAAACAACATGTGAATGCAAAAGAAACAACTTTTAAAAGTTGAATGACTCCACGCAGGAGCTAGTCTCGCGTATAACTTTCGAATAAGAGCTGTTTGACACAATAGCAACAAAAATAGAATATAAGAAAAATTCATAATTTAAGGAGCTAATTGTTTGAATGCAGAGTGTTGATAAATATGTATACAAGAACAGATGAATTTCAGATTAGACCTAGAGATATGAAAGCAAACGCAACATAAATATCCATTAGAATCTACTGTTGTTCAAAGGCAACCAACGAAAGTACCTGAAGAAATAGAAATGCAAGATTTCAGTCATACAATAAACTCTGAATAACATGAATTGTTTGATGAAATGCAAAGAGTACAAGATTCACTTGCAGATCAGGGAGAAATTGTTCTAAGGTTATTTACCCAACAAGATGAAAGAGTGATTGGAGGGTATAAAGAAACTGTTGCAATTGCAGCCTCAAAAATAAAAACTTTCAAATATAATTCGAACGTCATGAGGTACGGATATCAAGACTTAAAGAAAGAAAAGAAATTAAAAGAAAGAAATACATAATCGAGACAGAAGAAATATATACAAAATGGACTGGACAAAGTTGTAATTATGATGTCAGAACTAGTTGTAAAGATAGATTTATTTTATATATATTAACAATTTCAACATGGATAAAATTAATGAAATAATAATACGTAAACTTTTATTTAAAGGAAAAAGGGCGTACTAATAGCTGCTATCACTACAATGATAGCAATTTGGTAAAGAGTGTTGCTTTTCTACGGTTGGTCCTCTCTACTCCAGGGAAATGATTTTTGACAAAATAAAAAATGGCTTCAAAAATTAAGCCAAATAGTTGCTTGCGTTTGCAGTAAGATATAATAGCGCTGGCCAACTTATTTTTCTTAGCTGATAACGTCATCTTGTTTTGGCATTACTGTTTTTGTTAATTGATTATTTGAGCAAAGTTGTAAACAAAGCAACGAGTAGGAATGAGCAAACATCACGTCTATAGCACGATTACAGGTTCGTTGTTGATTAATGCGATGTCTCTCAAAGGAAGAACAAAGAAGTTTAGGTCTTTCTTTGAAAGAATGTAAACCATCTCAAAAGTAAACTGTACCAGCTCCAGCAACCATTAGTATCAAAATCATGTTTGTTTATTAAGTTGGTATTGTTTTTCTTTGCTATGTTTTGTTTCGTTTTTGTTTGAGAGGGTGGAGGTGGGATAGGGCTTTTAAAATGTCATGTGTCCTCGTGTTATAAACAGCCTTTGGAATACCATCTGTATTACCTCGGTATTCATGGTAGGGTTCAACCCATGTTTAAATGAGTCACTGGAGATTTGTAAATTCATGTATTCGGCTATAGGACTCATTTTCATAACCATCTCACTTGGTAACCAAAAGACACTGCCACCACCAACTGCATAGTCCAGTTTTACATTTGAATCTATTATGTATTGCTGAAATCTTGCTATAAAACTTTCATCTGTTTCATAAACGTGCTCTACTAAAGTCAATAGTCGAATTAACCCTTTAACACTGTCAGATACTGTTGAAAGAGTCTGTGTGAACGATATTCTGTTTCTTACCTGTGCAACTAAAATACAGATTACAAAAGACTTTATACTTTGATTCAATCTTCATATTCCCGTATCTGTTAAACCATTGCTTTATGGCAGGAGGAAGTATCTCAAGCCTGCAGGTTAATATGTGCCAGCTACAGAATGAATTTCTTCAGCTGGCAATGTTCAATAGTACCTGTTGGCCAGTTATATTTACGAGTAAACGCAGCTAACACAACAGCAAGTGTAGGTTATCCGAAACCTTTGTAATCAGTTTATGTTCTTATGGCCCAATATCAATCACGTGTTATTTTTTCCTCTGAGGTATCTCCAGTCATGCTGTAGAGGAAAATGTTTTTAGTTGTTGCACATCACACTATATCGTTTCATATATATGTCATTGCTATTTCATTGTAACTCAGCCTCGTCGGATAAAAGTAATCTACATTCCGATAGCAGTTTTCTCACCTGAAATTAAAGATGCAATTTGGAATACTGATTTCACCAATTCTATTACACGTTGATCAGTTAAATGCCAGTATGAAGTCCTCAACCAGCTGTTACCTACCACACGGACCAGTTTAGTTGATTACGCCAAAATCTCATGTTATACTAGGATCCAGATTTTTTTCATAGAGCCATCACAGTCACATTTTAAAGTGTCGCTGTGAAAAATGAATAATGGCTTGTGTGTAAAAGTTTTAGTTTAAGTGTTGTATTTTTTTGTCTCGATAAATATTTTTAAAATATCTTGGTTTAATGGAGCGTTACATTGAGTTGCAGGTCAACGACAATTTGCTGTACGCGTTAGATTTGTATAAAATATATGAGCTCAATTTATCTACAAGTGTTTCCTTTTTTTACAATCTTTTATTTAAATCAAAAATGAGTGTGCCGAACAATGTTCACCTATATTTCGTATAAGAAATTGACTTTTCTTGTACAAATACATTAATCATCTATTTACTGTTTTCCACACCCACGTGTAATTCTGTGTTGAATTTTCTCTTTAGTCTTTTAATTTCTTCTGTTGTAATACCAGCTTATTATCGTTTATTTTACACAATGTTTGCATCTGTGGTATTTTGTATCTTTTTCCAGTTCCTCTGTCAGATTTTCCCGATGCATGTGTAACATTTTACAAGTACTGATTGTGCTCTGTCGTCGAGACTAGGTGCACCTCGGTGCAACACGTGCATGCATTCTGCTTGATTATATTCAGCCAACAACATCCAATGTTGATTGTACCATTATTTCTGTAGTTTAATTTCAATTACTGCTAGGTGTTAAATGAAAGTTCTGTGAAAACTGAATTAACAAAATCTGTATATCTTCACATTGTGATAGGTGTACTAAATTTTACGTCATCCGTGTGGTGTAAATTATTTCCTTATCAATTTATTTTGGCTAATTGTGTGGTAATTCCTGGTTATTAAAGGTTTGTGGATGCGTTAAAAGTTGATAATGGTGAACATTTTGTGCAGGAGAAAAGCATAATTTATTAAGAAGTTGTGTGATTTGCTACTATACATTCTTTGAATGAAATTTTAAGCAAGTGTAAATGCTCACATTATTGCATCAACGTCTATGCGCTTTTCGTTACCCTGGATGTTGTTCGAGATCTCGCATACCAGCTTGTAGTATTTTACATTGTATATATGTTACAGCTGTTTGTGAATGTAGGTAAGATCAATTTCATATTGTTTAATGTTATCTCGTTTCATGTTTTTTATTATGTCATTTATTACCCATCTAGGACATTGTCTATATTGTTGTCACCTTAGACTTTTTTTTATTTATACCATTTTGTTGTTTAACTGTGATGTTCTGAGATGTGCTTTTTATCAATAGAAATTCACCTGCTCAGTATGATTTATCTTTATTTCCTAATGCGCTGTTTGTTTTTCCACATCTGCCACATTCTAGAAACTTGTTTTCCATCAAAACCTCAACGTTTTCACGCTCTGTAATAGTGCTATATAGTGTGCTTTCTCCATCATTGATTTTAATGTTCTCAAAAGTTTGGCGATTCATAAAATCCTTTCCATGTCACGAGTGCATACTTTTCACTATTCACTCTTTTTGTCTTCCAGATCATTCCAACTTTGTATGTGTGAACTTGTTTGTTAGATAACTTCTGTTCGTACATTATGCCCTTTGTATCATATTCCTTCAAGTCTTCCAGTATGTAAACAACGGGATCACCTAAAATTATCAGCCGGATTTAAACATTTCCTCTCTAAAGTGAAGAAAGTAGCTCTTTACAAAAGTTTTTTATATTTCAAAATTCTAACTGTTTCACTAATTTTGAATATAGGCATTCCAAATGTGTCTGTTGTCAGGTAACCAATTAAATTGATGCATGCTTTTTGATGTGTTTTAGTAATTGTTTCTTTCAACTGGAGTCATGTCTATTGATCTGTGACGAGTGTTATTGAATCCTTCAACAAGGTGTGGGTAAAACGTCAACCTATTTTCTGTTTTCAATTTGAGTGAAATAATTACACATTGTAGTTTTTAAGGTTTTGTTGAATCTTTCAACTACAGTTTCTTTTCTTCTTCTTAGTAAGCTGAAAATTTTTGAATGACTTCCTTTTCCAACAAATCGATTATCTTTTCGGTTGTAAAACTTTTTCCTCATTAAACTGAATCTTTTCAGGCTTTCTATCTTTGAAGATTATTCTCAAAGCATTGAATATGTCATTTCCCTTTTTCGTTTTTTACTTTTCAGTCCAAGCGTACTTCGAGAAAGTATCATTGTTAAAATGTACCAGTATCCATGGTTGTATTTTACATATGCAAACATGTCAAGAATATCTGCTTGTCACTGATGTTGTACTCGTGAAACTGTCATACTCTACACAATGCCTTGAATCAATATCCAACACCATCATCTATAAAATGTAGAACCGAAAAACTATTATTGTTAGCTTTCTTCCCTGATGCTCGTTTTCAACACTCTCATACAGCCACAGCCCATAAACATGGCTATTCCTCCAGAGCTTGAGATACAAAAACATTAGTGAGGTAGTACATGTGACATTAGATATGGCGGGAACCATACTCATTTGACACACACACACACACACACACACACACACACACACACACACACACACACACACAATGTTGACGAAGCTGCCGACGTAAAAAAAAGTTATACAGTTAGTCTACCTACGTTTTCCTATCTTCCAACAACAACATAAACAACAGATCGAATAATGTAGTTTCTAATTTGCGCTTTTAAAACGAATGTCTTTTTTGTATTAGGAAAGTGAAGATTCCTTTCTATCCAATTTCTTTCGCCTATTATGCTAATCATTTACTCCTTTTCTTCATCATTTTGCTCTGTTCCGCTTTGACTCTGATCCAATTTGTCGCTTTCTTTCTTTCTTTCTTTCTCTCCTTCCTTCCTGCTTCAAGAGCCAATCACCACAGACTGCTCCAAGATATCCATGCTTTACTGGACAAAATGGACGTTGAAACCGATGTTAGGAACCTCTTGGCTCAAAACATAAATCGGCGTGAATTTCCTGTCTTTGAGGTATATATATTATTGCAGCAAAATAGGGTAAAATGTAATGTAGACTTGCGAAAATTTGTTTTTGATCAATCGTTTCTAGTGATTGTTTTATGATGCGTGAATAGTAAATGTCTATAAAAAAAATCAAAATCAGGTATTTTAATCTCCATATAAGTATAGGTGTAGAAAAC
The DNA here is from genome assembly GCA_029931535.1 of Margaritifera margaritifera. Classification (NCBI taxonomy): domain Eukaryota; kingdom Metazoa; phylum Mollusca; class Bivalvia; order Unionida; family Margaritiferidae; genus Margaritifera; species Margaritifera margaritifera. The sequence goes on from JAQPZY010001260.1 coordinate 1,691,551, forward strand.
TTCTTAGTCAGAATAAAGACAGGATAAACAAAAACAAAAACGAATTTCGGGTATTATTTTAAGCATTTGTGCTAGTTCACACATAACATTGATTATAATTATGCGCAGTGCAATCAGACTGATCATGACACGTAAAAATTACCAGAATTCATTGTTGAATATTGAAAAGGATATAAAAATGATAATTAAGTGAACTGAAAATAATTGTTTGAGAGTATTATTCAACATCTTATTGGAAGAAACTTAAATAATATAAAGAATAAACTGACCCAGCTAAAATAGGTGTCTCATTGTTATTGGCATGTTTTATAATAATAATAATAATAATAATAATAATAATAATAATAATAATAATAGCAAGATGAATGACAACGACACAATAATGAAGATAAATATCACATTGAAGGCTTGCCTGTAGAGATGAATCACTCTTCTCTTTCAAATTCCATTGAACAAATGAAAGAGTGTGGGACTTCAACAATGACTGATGTTCTAAATGACTTGCTTGACGTCTTAAAGATTTTTTATTATTTTTTAAGACAATTATACAAAGCGAAACAATTATTAAAAAAAGCGAAAATTACATGATTGAGTGTATTTTTCCACATATTATTTGTAAAAAAGGTATTATTTAACATATTATTTTGACAAAGGTAAATGATATAAATTATAAGCTGACCCACCTATAGAATCGGAATTTAACTGAAATTGTTAAATAATAATAATATTATTAATAATAATAATAATAATGACAAGGATAACAACGACAACGATGACGATGATAACTATACTATTAAAGACTTATTTGATACGATGACTCACCAATTTCCTTCAAATATCTTTGAAGAAATGTATGATTGATGGATTGAGAGAAAAAAATATTCTGTTATTTTTTTATTTACGTCAGAGACAAAGTGATACATTTTTTCTTTGCAATTTGTTTTAGGAATTTGATGAGAAGACTGCAAACCAGAAAAATGAGAAAAAGAACTGGCTTAAGAAGTTATATTTGGGGATCAGAAAGAGAAAACAAATTGGTGCGGGTCCAGAGGTCATCATAACCAGAAAGAGAAACAAACAGTGTGAAGGTCCAAAGGTCATCATCTCAGATGAGAGTAACCCCAACCTGGTAACGGAAATAACAATATCTGGTGACCCCAACCTGCTAACGGAAATAACAATATCTGGTGACGATTCAGGTGATATAAAAGAGATAACAACGCCCGATAACATAGTAGATGATAATGAAGACGAAGAATCGGAGACAGAGATGTAAGTATATAAATTATATCGTTTGCAAATTGCGATTATGTTACAGTAGTTATGGCTTGGTGTTTACCTAGGCCATTTGCTTTTACATATATATGATCTTTTTTGGGGGGGGGGGAACGGATCTTCTAACGTGTTATTGGTTATATCATGTTAGAGGAAATGGGAGCTAAGTTCCTTTTCCAATGACACACTGAGACAGCCGATCCGGGATGGGCTGAGCGGGTATCAAACCCGCTACGCTGGCAGTACGATTCCGACGCTCTACCAACTGAGCTACCGAGGCTTCAGATCTCGAGTGAGATATAGGAAGATTATAACAAAGGTTGTCGCAACAGGTGACTAAAGCTAGTTCACAGAAACAATCAATTACAACAGGCTTGTTTACCTATTGTTTTCTGTGTAAGTCAATCACAGTTAGGGTAACGATTGTTTTTTAGGGTAGCGATTGGTTTTTTTTACATAAAGCTATTTCTTTTACTTCGTTTGTACAATAAGTTGGATGGGTCGCCACCAACATAACATGCCACCTGCAGGTATTGACACCGAGACGGAGGAAGTGTAAATCGAATGTGCTACCACTACTGAACTTATTTCGTTTCCCTAATGACACCATGTCTGAGCAAATAAATTTGAGAGTATTCCTTATTGAAGTTATTGTTTTTTTTTAAGGAGACGAAACTGAGAGTTACAAACCTATTTTTTAAAGGATGCAGCTTATCTGATTAGTTTCGCCTGAAAGGGAAATAATCCCAGTACTAATGTTCATAAGAATATTCTTATTAAAATAATTATGCTTTCTGTTTTTTTCCCTCTAAGTTTTGAGATTGATGAAAAAGGAAGAGAGATTAAAATGAAGCCCCAACCACAACCCAAGGCTTCAGATGTACGTGCCCTTGGTAACCACGAGGAACTAAGCAACGGAGCTTATATTAAGGTCAAAGGTTTGTATAAAATGTTTATAATTTTGAGCGTGGGATGTTTTATGAGAGGGAAAAAGTACTTGCATATTTTTGTTATGTCACAGAGACAGGTAAAGTTTTGTTGTAAGTCCGCCTTTACTGTTATTCTTAAGTCATCTTCTCTAACCAAGGGTCGATTAACTTTGTAGCTTTATATTAAGTATTTCAATAATTTGTAGAATTATTTTAGCAAGAAAAAAACAACATCCCACTGAGTGATCATTGGAAAATTGGTATAAAAATAAGTAGACAACAAATTAAATCTTCTTTATCTACAGCTGGCCCGACAAATGAACATTTTGAACTCCCTCATCCCTTAAAGTCTGACTGCGAGCCAGAGATATGTGGGATTTCCAAGATGAACTGCACAATTGATCTTGGCGCAGATACGGACACATCACCCGTACAACCCAAGGTAGGTTCTACACAGGAGAGATATATATATATATAGAGAGAGAGAGAGACAGAGAGAGAAAGAGAGACAGACAGAGAGAGAGAGATTTCATGGATACATCACAAGTACTAAACAAATGTATATATCACAAGACCCATATCATAGAATGTTTTTTTATAACTTCATCGCTTTTTTCTCCTTTTACAGCTGACAAGAAAGGCAAAGAAACTTGAGAAAAAGACACGAAAAGGTAATATTGTAAATGAAAAAATAATCAAACATTTTTTATGGAAGCATTGATTGGTTGATGGAAGCTTTAGTACAATGGTGGATGGGAATGTTTGTAAGAGTGGTTGGTGGTTGGTGGTGTGGGTGGATGAAGCTTTAGTACAATGGTGGATGGGAATGTTTGTAAGAGTGGTTGGTGGTTGGTGGTGTGGGCGGATGAAGCTTTAGTACAATGGTGGATGGGAATGTTTGTAAGAGTGGTTGGTTGTTGGTGGTGTGGGCGGATGAAGCTTTAGTACAATGGTGGATGGGAATGTTTGTAAGAGTGGTTGGTGGTTGGTGGTGTGGGCGGATGAAGCTTTAGTACAATGGTGGATGGGAATGTTTGTAAGAGTGGTTGGTGGTTGGTGGTGTGGGCGGATGAAGCTTTAGTACAATGGTGGATGGGAATGTTTGTAAGAGTGGTTGGTGGTTGGTGGTGTGGGTGGATGAAGCTTTAGTTATCAGGAGGAATAGATGTGTTGATAAAAATAAGAGAACAACTTTTACCTAGATTACTATGCAGTGTTTTTATCGCATTTCCTTCACACATTACTCAAGATTCAATTACAAATGTTTGTGATTTTATTTTATAAATGGTGAACTTTTCTCTATACATTATCATATTACGATAAAGTATTATATTTATTTGTGTCCAGTGATAGAACCTGTGGATAGATGGGACAAAAAAAAGATTAGAAATTGAGCTCATCAATTTACCAAGATAATCTTTAATTGTACCTTGTTTTTAACCGTTTCAATTAATTTCATACCCGATTTCCTCCAGAAAAGTATAAAAACTTTCTTTACAACATGGAGTATTCATTACAAATTCAACAAATCGAAGATGTAATGATAATAAGAAATATAAATCATTTTATCTGTCTATATAATAATAATAATAATAATAATAATAATAATAATAATAATAATAATTATTATTATTATTATTATTATTATTATTATTAATATCATTATTATTATTTGATTGCATCAGTTGTTTAAGTTAATATTTTAAAGAACTTCAAATCATAATCTCAGAGTCCGCAGAAAGCATCAAACAAATCAAAGAATCAAGAGAGGTCAAGGACAAGGGTCGGACAGAAGTCAATGTCGAGAAAAGAAAGGTCGAGGACAAGGTTCAGGAAAAGGTCACTGTCGAGAGTTCTGATTCAGACACTGAACCTCACGTACCAGATGCAGCAGAGGTCAGAACCTTAGCCAATGTGAAGGTCATTGCTATCGAAGACTACATTGCACAAAACAGGGATGAGCTCACCCTTAAAGCTGGTAAGTGCTACTTTCATTTAAGTTTGCCTTTGATTTTATTCCTAATGTAAGGACACTTGACTTGATACCTAAAATGACACGACTAGTTTATACACTAAAATAAATATGGTAGAAACTGCTGATTAAGATTGCCGCACATTCAGACACTTCATCTATATAAATCGCCCTGAATCGTACAATGTAGTTTCCATGACATATACATGTTTGCTGGAAACTGTCTGTTGACATGTGCAATCCGTCAAATGTATCTTCGCTCGCATCTTAGCCTCCCTCTTTCTACAATAAAAAAGACGTTCTGATTCGTTGGGTTGTAGCCAGACAGAGAGCAACAAGTCTTGTATGAATTGCTTGACGTCAAAACGTTTAAATTGTATTTATTGAATAATACGTTCTCACGATTTAAATTAAGCATTGTCGACGGACAAGGTGGCGGTATTATGCGGCTGCTGAGGTGAAGTAAAGCGGAGAACCCGGAGAAACCATTGACCTTGGATGTACTACCACGTACACTCGCACGTGACGAATCCGGGGATCGAACCCAGGACGGCAGAGGTGCGCTATCAACGCTCCATCAAGACCCAGCTTGATATATGTAAAGAATAGCATCTGTTACGAATCAAATGATACAAAAAAGGTCAAAACCGCATGCCAGTACAGACTATTTGATGCAGTGTTTTGATAATGAACTGTTTGGGGCCAAGAAAGGTATCACCAGAGAAAATCCTAGATGACGCTCATTGTGACACAGGCACTAATTTATATACACTGTAACACAAAGTCGTCCACACGACCTGCCAATGCAGTCTCCTTATTTTGTCAAGAGTGAACCTTTCTTGTGTGTATAACAAAAGCATTACGAGAGTAAATTCTTACACGAAGGTCAGTGTGACATAGATTCTTAATTATTTACACTGTAACATCGAATAGCTCCCATGACTTCCAGGTAGCAATTTTTGACTTCTTATTCCCCAATACAAAATAAATCGCTCAACAAACTTGCGACGGGCTATGTTTGTAAATTTAATTTCATCGAGAAAGACAGTAAATCAGCCGGTGTTGATAATTTGGAAATATAGCTTAATCGATGTTTCTGCGAACATGTTTGGATGATGAGATAGACAACCTGGAGTACTTATTTGCCACTGACAATAACAAACTTTTATTCTATCAAACATTCGTGTCTGTGAACAGCGAGTCTACACATTCTCTGTAACGGTCTCATCTATTGTATTTTCTGCCCAAGTGGACAGCAAGACACTGGTAATCCCTTTTTTAGTTCCATGCAGCGACGTTATTGTCGATGATATATCAGACTTGGTGTTTTTCAAAATTGTTATCACGGGAAGGAGTACACACATCATGGTGCGGTTTACAAGAACGACAATATTCTGTGAAACCCTTGTAAAGATTGAAAGGTCATCACTTTTAATTTCTAATTATAGGTAAGAAAATTAAACAGAAGATCCCAGCTAATTCCGATGGCATGGCATACGGATGGATCCGGAAGGGGAAGCTGAGAAGGAAGATTTACGGGTATTACCCAGCCAACTTGGTCGAACTCAAACCAAAGAAGGAAAAGACTGGCATTCGTGGCTTACTCTCTAAGAAGAGAGGAGTTCTGAAAGTCGCTTCCTAATTGTTGTATATGATAGATTTCTACCTACTCATAATTACTCGTACCATAGCTATCATTTGTGTATACTAGATTTCTACTTACCCATACTTACTCGTACCATATCGAACACTTGTGCATGATAGATTTCTACCTACCTATAATTACTCGTACCGTATCGAACATTTATGCATGATAGATTGCTTCCTACCCATATTTATTCGAACCATATCCAACTTGTATGCCTGACAAATTTCTCTCTAGCCATAGTTACTCGTACCGCATGGAGCATTTGTGCATGATATATTTCTACATAACAATAGTTACTCCTAGGTTTTTGACCATTTATACATGGTAGACCTTTTATATTATTCGAAACATATCGAACACTTAATCTTGATATATTCATGCATAGTCGAATAAATTAGACCCACAATTTGTATTGGTATATTGGTGATATAGGGTCTGATCTCACCTATTCATAAAACATTGCAAGTACTGCAGACAGATTTGTCAGCAACATATAAGTGCGCATATCGACTTCATTTAGACAATAACTGGGATTTCTCGCGGCTCTTGAGTTACGGTCGTTTGAAGTGACCTTTCGGCAATTTGTACGGCATATTTCCGTATCAAATCCTATGTTTGACAACTTGTAAATCCACGTGGAATCATGTAATCCAACTTCCTGTCGCCATTTAGAATTACCGGGATACATTGGTGGATAATCGGCTGTCTCATAAATATTGAGCGACCAATCAGATGCGACTTCGCTCATTCGAAATGGTTGCTTTGGTCTTGTGACTCGAGAATCTGTCTATTTGTCACGTGGCTGTTAAGTGATGAATACCTCGTCATGTAACTATTTTCACGGTTCACTATTACAAAATGGATGGATTAATTGACAGTGTCGAAAGCAATTTGGGTTACAATGTAAATTTCATCCGACCATTTTATAATTTGGCACGTTATTGAACCGTGATAAAAGTTACACGAGGAGATATTTATCACACGACAGTCACATGACAAATCCACTGATACTCGAGTCACGTGACGAAAATAACCAAAATATTTTCGAATCAGCGAAAGTCGCATTTGATTTGTCAGATGCGACTTTCGTTGATTCGAATGTATTTTGGTAGTTTTCGTCATGTGACTTGAGTGTCCGTGAATTTGTCATTTGATTGTCACTTGATTAACATATCATTATGTAAATATTATCACTGTTCAATAACGCGCCAAAGTACAAAATGGACGGATTCATTTTACATTGTAACCCAAATTGCTAAGAACACTGTCAATTTATCCGTCCATTTTATAACTTGGTTCATTATTGAACAGTGATAATAGTCACATGCCGATATATTTATCACGTTTCAGTCACGTGACAAATATATCGGATACTTGAATCACATGGCGAAAACAACCAATAAACTTTAGAATCAGCGAAAGTCGCATCTGATTGGTCGCTCGATATTGATGGAACAACGGATTATCTGCTGACGTCGAACTGTAATTTTAAATAGCGATAGGCGCTAGGTTGTGTGATTCCACGTGGATTACAAGCTGTCAAACATTGGATTTGACGCAGAAATATGCCTTGCAGATTACGAAAAGGCCTTTCAACCGACGGTAACTCAAGAACCACGAGAAAAATGACGGAAAGTATCTGAAACCAGTCCATATGTGCACTGGTGTGTTGTGAACAAATCTGTTTGCAATAGTTACAATGTATCATGAATAGGTGGGATCAGATGCCAAATCACGAACATACCAATACCGGTGTGGGTGCTGATTTATCCTACTAATGCAGCACATCCTTGATTAACATGCCATTAGTAATGTCTACAAAACAAACATATGCTTTGCTGTGTATAGGTTAACTTTGACTTAAAATAGATAGCTTGACTCCATGGAAATGGATATATCTGACAACCAATTAAAATACAGATGATTCGGACGTAAATTCTTTAATCAACACCTCAAAATTCGGAAATTTCTCTTGTAGCTATGTAAGACAAATATAATTTTGATGTCAGTAGTCATCTTTGGGCCGGGTCCATAAACTTTTTCTTAAGGTTTAACAAACCAGGTCCACTTTTGGATCAAACTGACCATACATATAGTTTGCTTTAACTCTGCAAAGCATGTACGTTTGCATAGAGAGAGAGAGGGGTGGGGGGGAGTTTAGTAACACTTTGAAGATTTTTACGAGAAATAAACAACAGATTTTATGTTTGTTTTGTGAAACAAATTATTTTATTCAATTCGAGGGTTATAACAGGATCATTCGGGGTTGGATTGTTTTCCTATGCGCTAAATTACGACGCCATCTTGAATACTTTATTTGAAACTGCGGAATCATCATTTAAAACATGTGAATATCAGCGTTAGAAATTTACCGCTTCATCTCAATGGTGTCTCTTTAAGCCCTTTGTGGCAGTATCGATGCCTAGTTGAATCTACCGAGTTATCTTCCTATGACACAAAAATAAAGTCCTCGCACTGAAAAGTTGTGCAAATGAGTGCCAGTTTGGACATTAAGTGTGATCTGAGGTAGGGGGTGCAAAACGATCTCTTTCACCCCTTTCGTTTCAATTGAAAACAAAATTCTGGTACAGGATCTCTGTAATGAATACCATACGTATCATCAGATGATCCCTAGTCGGCTGACGTGTTGTGGCCCTGGACAAGGCACTTGACCCCAATTGCCTCGGCAGGATACAACCTTAATATGTTCGTGTGCCGTCAAAAACCAAACCAACTTACTCTGAGAAGCTTCGTGAGTGTTTTGTCATGTATCTCTCTCGTGAGGAATACTGTTGATAGGGCCTTATAGATGGCACAATTCTGAAAAACACCCATGAGGCGGTCAATTCTTCTCACCAAATTGATGTCACACTAACAACATAGAGAACAATTTGCAAACAAAAATACTTACATGCTGCATGCTACTTTCTAGCCAACAAAAGTTAGCAATTCGGGGCTCTCTACCTCTTTCCATCTATAACCAAATGTTAAACAGAATAAAATCACAGAAAGGTTTAGGTGTTCATGACAATGACTCATTGGACTGCAGCAGTAACATCAAACTGCAAAGATGCAAAAGCAAGCCTTACGAATAGTATTGAACAAATTCCTATGATGCCTACAAAGTTTCACACGGATGTCCTAGTAAAAGGTATTAAATGATTTAGCGCTAGCGTATATCAAAATCCTTAGTGAAACAAATATCTCAAAGTTGGCAATATAGCTTCAGATCATCTTATAAGAGAAAATTCTTCAAAACAATCTTTCAGTCATTCTGAGTTCCAAATATGGAATGACATTTCATTACAATTCATAGAAAAATCGCCTTCTTCAGAAAGCTTAAAGTCAAATTTTAAGAAATTTCTGATGACATCTTGTATAGCAACAAATAATTCCGACCTGACTTTCTCAATCTGCCGCGTTTGCATCATCAACTAATTTCCCACGGGTATCGATCCTGTTATAATTTTTTTCTTCTTTACAGTTTGTGCTTAGTATATACGCTGATAATGTTCCTGAAAAAATCTGATATCTTGGTTTATGCCGATTCATTTGATAGCACACGTGTGTGTGTGCGCGATTGTGTTTGCGTGAGTATATATATATATATATATATATATATATATATATATATATATATGCATGCGTCTGTGTTATGTGAATACGAGTATTGCATAGATCATAAAAACGTCTGTAAATGTGTTATGTGTTCTGCGTATCACGTGATACACAAAAGTAAAAGTGTAGAACAAAGAATGGCAGCATCAGAGAAGATATATTCGATAAAGCTAGACGAAAATGACTTCCCAAGAGCTACATTTCGTTGTTCTCAAATATCAGAACACTCAGTTTGTGAGTTGAAGCGCTGGCTTGAATGTCAAGGATTAGCATCGGTAGGTCTTAAATGCGCAATGGAGATTTTAATGGAATGGAGCGAAATGGAATATCGGCATGCGAAATGAAGTCATAAAAATTATTTTTATTGTATACCTTCGAAATTAATAACATAAATATAAATATTGTGTTTGCAATAATTATAATCGAGATATTGTAATAATTTATATGTTTTGATCATATTGCCTCGAACGGGTAAAAGAGTTATTTTTGGCGAAAAAAATATTCATTGTACGAAAACGACTCATTACGTAAATGTAAATGCGGTATGGAATTATCGTAAACTACACCTTTTTTCTTAATTTTTCCAACTATTTAATGCTGTTTTACTTCAAACTTTATGCAAACATAAGTTTATTTGATTGTTAAAGGTAAAAAGCAGTCATCGCTTTCAATGCTGTTGCATATTAATTTTTGTTGCAAACTGGAAAATTGGCATGCGAAATGAAGCATTGACTATTAATAGTTGCTTATTCTTAAGTTACTCAAAAGATTTTACTCAAGTTATTCAATTGCTAAAAATGTTAATTCATAATGCGAAATGGAATTTCGGCATGCGAAATGGAATCACGTTTGTGAAAGTGAGTATCGGTTTGCGAAATGAAATCATATAACAAATAATGATTTCAATTATTATTTGAAACTAAGTCTATTATATTACTAACAAATTTATCTACTGTAAGCAAAATAATAAAACTAATTACATAATTCCGTTTCGTATGCCGAAATTCCATTTCGCATTACGAATTGACATTTTTAACAATTAGGAAAATTAAACGTGAAATAACGAAAATATTTTTTTTTAAAGTTCATGATTTTGCTGATTGACTAACTTAAGAAAATCAGAAACAATCAGTCCTCAATGCTACAATTTTCATGCCAATTTTCCGTTTTAAGCAGATTTTATTTTACTAAATTATGCAAAAGGGATCGGGCTACAGGTTCTCACAACATTAGATAAGCCCTTCTCCATACAAATATAGTTGTACAAATTAATCAAACATGACAAGCGGCAGAAGAAAAAAAAAGCACAAAAGAAAATATAAAAACACAAAACAACAGCAACAAAAACAAATTAGGTGTGCTGATAATTAAAGGATAAAGGTTCCAAAAAAGGAAAAAAACGAAGAGAGATATCCAAGGCAAGCAAACAGTGATGTTACCAAACTTCGGAAGGAATAGCATGTAGTAAGTAATGCACCTACATCACTATCAATTCGTCATTATACAGTCTGAGAAAGAATAATATTAATAATAACAAGAATATCTTTATATTTAGAATCTAAGGAAGAAACATTAGTCAAGACGCCTCGTATCCTTAATGTACTTTTGAAACAACTTAAAGATATTCAAAGTTTGCTTAGTTGCAAGTTCAGGTGTGCCAAATAGAATAGTGTTTGTAGAGATTGGGACGAGCATTTCATTAAGACTAAGTATCAGATTTTGCCTTTGAACTGTGTATTAAGTGCAAATGAAAATATAATGATATGCACTTTCTGCTTATACCCCACATTTGCATAAGGGATTGTCTATCATGTTATTTTCATACTGATCTTTTTAAGGTCGCTACATTGGTTTTTGATCCTAGTATGACAAATAGAGTATTTGCGATCACCAGAAAGATAATAAGAAGGAAAACTACTGTTAAGCGGGGTAATAGACTTTTAAAATTTTTAGAAATCGCTTTCCGATTTGACATTTTCATGTAGGGTATTCCATATAAGAATAGAAGAGTTAAGGAAAGAGTTTGTTGTTATTTAGAGTCTGGCATTTATTATAGAGAAGTTTTGTCGATTACGTAAATTGTATCTTGACATTTCTCTCACCACATGAGGAAGCAGTTCATTTAAATAACTTGGTGAATCATTATAAATTATTCACTGAAAAGTCCAGGGCTTGTGAGATTTTCTTTCTGAGAGAGGGACCAGCCGCATTCCTCATAAATACTGCGTGCGTGGGCACTTCTAGATAGACCTGTGACTATCTTAGCAGCCTCTAACTTGAATCCCTCTAATCTATCTGACTCTGATTTTGAACATCTATCCCAAACGACATCTGCATATTATAATATAGGCCTAATATATGAGATGTAACTTATTTAGGGATGACTGTAGACCATCTGCTGTCTCTGAAAATAGCACCGTATCATCAGTAAACAATAATAGATAATAAAGACATTTCTTCTAAAATGATAATAGCCTCTATATTTGATTGAAATACAATTTCCAGATCAATAATATAAAGGGAAAACATAAATGGAGAGAGACTTTCTCCTTGAAGAAGCCCAAATGAACAATCGAAATAGTCTGAGTACGAGTTTAAGTGCTTTACACATGACTGCACTGAACGATAAAATTGATCTTATTATCGTTAACATTTTCTCAGTCACTCTGTGTTTTACTGCTATTTGCCATATACTTGTCCTTTTTACATAATCAAATGCTTTTTAAAATCAATAAAGGCACAAAAAAGCGTTTTCTTTTCATCGAGTAGCTTTTGAATAAAAAAATGGCGTCTACTGTACTATTATTATTCTTAAAACCAAATTGTGCATTGGTAATAATATCATATTTAATGGTCCAAGAGGTGAGTCTTTGATTTAATATAGTAGTGACAACTTTTCCTATACAGCTAAGCAATGTTATCCCTCTATAAATATTTGCATCGGATGGATCACCATTTTTAAAAATTGGTATAATAAGACCATTGCTCCAGTTTGAAGGATAAATACCGCTACTAAATATCATTTTAAAAGGTTTCAGCGTGCAATTTGATAAAAGTGGATACGACTCGATACTGTATTTATTCAAACAGTGGCGGCCGACGGGGGTGGGGGGTAACACAATTAACTTTTATACCATCCAGACTTCTAAATAAATACACATTATAGTTTATTTTCGGCTCTACCAAATGTTGAATCAAGAGATTAGAATGTGACTTGGTTATGTTTTAGAAATTTATGAGTGAGCTGGCTGTCTTCTTGTTTCTTTGAAATTTTTTCATTTAGAACATCTTACACGCAATGTTATTAATAATTGTGTAAAGTAGTACAAAGTGTGCTCGTGTTTTCTGGTACCCTACACGAGATGGTAATAATATTTATTTTGTAATGTAGTAAAAAGTGTGTTCAGATGTTCTGGTACCCCTACACGAGATGGTAATAATAATTTTGTAAAGTAGTACAAAGTGTGCTCATGTTTTCTGGTACCCCAACACGAGATGGTAATAATATTTCTTTTGTAATGTTGTAAAAAGTGTGTTCAGATGTTTTGGTACCCCTACACGAGATGGTAATAATAATTTTGTAAAGTGGTACAAAGTGTGCTCATGTTTTCTGGTACCCCTACACGAGATGGTAATAATATTTCTTTTGTAATGTTGTCAAAAGTGTGTTCAGATGTACTGTTACCCCACACGAGATGGTAATAATAATTGTGTAAAGAAGTACAAGGTATGCTCAGATGTTCCGGTACCCGTACGTGAGATGGTAATAATAATTGTGTAAAGAAGTACAAGGTATCCTCGGGTGTTTTCATGCTCCTACACCGGATGGCAATACTAATTGTGTATAGTAGTACAAGGTGTGCTCACACTTTCACATCTATGTTACTGTCCCATCCATGTTAAATTTCCTTTTTCCACCATAACACATCAATTCCACACAAGTATCCTACATATAGTTCCAGATCCCCCCCCCCATAGTACATCGACCCTTAAAATATTCTCCCCATAGCGTCCCAGATCTTCCCCCTCATATTGCCCCTATAAACAACTCGTGCACTTCGCAAGGTTTGTCAAATTATGTTTCATAACTTTAACAGCTGTTCAAAACAAAGAGTTAATAAGAACATGCTACATCTCAACATTGTTGTTCCATAGATTAGATTTCATGGCACTTAATAAAATCTCTGGATGTGTAGTTTTGCGCATTCTGGTAATTATTTTGTCCTTTACGTGTCTTGTGTTTTTCATAAAAGTTTTTAAATTGCTCTCGCGATGCACTAGCTGGCCTAATACAGAACACATGTACTTCCTGATTGAAGTGACTGCAAACTTTCTGAATAATTAAACTAGGATGCTTTGCAGCATAGAAGGGTACTGGAAAAGCTACCTTAATCAACAGTTTCGCACCAGGTAGTACAGTCTAATCTTGACCTGCTGGAGAGACAAAATCGAAATACTGGAAGTGCACGGTGAAAATATGTAGAAGTTGAACGAACTGATCAAAGTCTCCAAAAATGAAACCAGTAAAATTCCATGCTGGAATTACAGCCAATGGCCTGATCTCAAAGTATTAAGTACGGTATCCAATGTCTCCTCTCACCTCACTTTCAATACTGGTACCCTGCTCAATGGTGCATGTTCTGTAAACGCTGCTGACAAAGGCTGATGGTCCTGTTACGTGTGAACAAACCTATTTGTACCTTGTGGCAAAAGTAAACCCTCACAGATCTGAGCTCACCCGTCCCCATCTGGGAGCATACTATTGCAATTAATGATTGGCAACTGGCTACTCAAACTTCAAACTCTTATACAGTAGGGAATATCTTGGCATAAGAGAGAGAGAGAGAGAGAGAGAGAGAGAGAGAGAGAGAGAGAGAGAGAGAGAGAGAGAGAGAGAGAGAGAGAGAGAGAGGGAGGGAGGGAGGGAGAGATGTGGTTATAAGGGCAGCACCTGTTGTATAAAACTATTTTACTGACAAAGGCTTATCAAAGGATTGGGTTACAAGTTTGTATAGCTTTTCCAGCTAATCTTCTTACCAGCCACACCTAAAATTAGTGCATTTTGAATAAACATTGGGTTTCTTCGGAGAGATAAATGAGGTCATCGGACTCAGCATTCGATCTCCCACATTTGTCATATGGTGTACTAAGCATTGCATCTAGTAAAGTATAAGTGCGCCACATTTCCCTTGCACACTGAAGCTTACAAATTACCAGACATATTAAAACAAGACAGTAAAATCGTCCTCATCATATGTGAAAAAGAGAGATTACTATATGTTAGCACTATTTGTTCAAAATATACTTGGAAGTTTCTACAGTTAGACTGATAAATAACCAGTTGTGGAACTAATTCAGAGTAAGTTACCGTCTATACTCGCGTATAGACTGGGTCCAAATGCAAACAACATAGACCCTGATCTGCCGTCGCATAATACTCCGGCAGATCAGGATCTATCTTGTTTGTTCTACTGATTAGTCCTTACAAACTGCATAGACCTAGATCTGCCGGCGCATTATGCGACGGCAGATCTGGGTCTATGCAGTTTGCAGTAGGTAGCAGTTTATAAACGAGTGTATACGATAAACACTCATAACATTTAGATGTATACGAGGAAATCCATTAAAATGTGGAATCTACAAAATTCTTCAAAATGTAAGGTGCGTGCACTTTTAAACTTCGAACACAATTGCATGGCTTCCTGCACAAGAGACATTCTTCTGCTTAGTCTTCCTGAACACTTGTCAGTGGGAAAAAAAATATGTAGGGCAGATAGTGGATGAATATAACTATCACTTAATCACTAAGAGCATTGGGTAATTTTGTATATAAAACAAGACACAACGTATTAAAAAAGATATTTATTGGAATCTTAAAGCTATTTTGGTTTCGAAAGACAAATGACAATTCCTTAAAAAATATACAAATCCAAAATTCATGACAATCCCTTAAAAATACATATAGATATATAAAAACTGGTAAGAACTGAACACGATTTAAGCAGCTGTAATTGTGTACATGTATGTTGAAAAAGAAAATATTTCTGTTGAATTGATGGATCGCCAGCGGTTAATCCAAATCTCGTAAAATATCAATAGTAGACACGAGCATGGTATAGCTCGAAAAGAATGACATGTCATTTTTTACCTTTCCTTAGTACGAGCTAGTGGCTCAGTGGTTAGTGTGCTGTATTCACGAACGAAACGGTTCAGGTTCGAATCCTACCATTGAATCAGACCGAGTTGGCTACTGCGATGTATCCTTAGCCAATTTACATGCTGAGTACGCACAAGATCATTCATCCATACCAAGCAAGCAAAATGAAGCATTCTAATGCCTAATTTGTGAATATTTCAGTGAAAGATCAAACTGACGGGTCATTCTTATCAAGTTTTATTCTGCCATACTGTTGATATGGCTTACTGTTGACACACGTTGATATGTCAAGGATATCGGCCTTGTAACTAATGGGTGCAGTGATCTCACCCATGACAATCCATTAAGTGTTATAAATATTGCAGGCAACATATAAAAGCCTAGGTATTACTCCGATCACATACATATGTACATGTGTTTTTAAGTCTGCTGTTATGACGTGAATACTGAAGATTTAATACATCTCGATCTTGAGTGAGATAAAACAGTCTATCAAGAATAAAAAAAATGTATTATTGTTATTATTATTTTAGACAACACTATTGATTGATTTTCTGTGAACAGTAAGAGAACTTTATAATGTTTTAATACAGTTAATAAAATGTACTTGACATAGTATGCCCTTGATCTCAATAAAATCTACTGGACATAGTATACCCTTGATTTCAATAAAAATTCAACTGCTTCGATTTAAATAAAGATGTGAGACTTTGACAGAAAACAAAATGCTGACGTCAATCGATAGGAAAGGGAACACGTTTAGTTTTCTTGCGCTTTGATGATTATGTGCATTCTGACCCCTTGAAATAGAAATGCATCAATTTGGAAAATTTGTGTATGATCATTCCACCGAATAAATCGATACTAACACTTTGCTATGTTTGTATCACCTGGTTCCCTCCAACAATGAAACACACACACACACACAGAAAGACATCCAAATTAAATATTTTCTTGTTGACTTTTATTTTTAAAAGTAGTTTCATTTAAAGATATAATTGTAAAAGTGTTGTGGTATCTAGCAATAACACACAAGTATCTCACGATAATACGATTTTATCTCATTCAAATGCAGTTTAATTTTTTTAACTGGGACTTTCTATTCCACAAAGAAGAGTACTCATTTTTGCTACATAAATATCAGAGTGTGTGTGCTCATTTTCTGTATACACCTATTTTAAAGTATTCTCTTATTATCCAGATTTTACAGAATTGCAAAAATTACGATAAAAAATATACAAAAGTTACACCAAAACGTTAGAAACATGACTGCCCACTCTACCTAGCACACTCTACTAAGGCTCGGTCATCTATAGACCATAACATACTACCGTATATACTCGCGTATATTATGGGTCCAATTGCAAACAACATAGACTCTGATCTGCCGTTGCATAATGTGCCGGCAAATCAGGGTCTATGTTGTTTGTTCTACTGATTAGTCCTTACAAACTGCATAGACCCAGATTTTTCCCTTAAATATGGCTATACTGCGATGTAGTATGTCTATTTCTATCATTCTCCCAACCACTCACCCAAACCATTAAATACCGTATATATATATATATATATATATATATATATATATATATATATATATATATATATATATATATATATATATATATATGTATAAGTTGAATCAAACTGCAAGCAGCACATACCCAGATCTGACATCGCAGAATCCACCAGCAGATCAGGGTCTATGTTATTTGCAGTTGAATCAGACTCCTATATGAGTATATACGGTAATACGGTACACGTGTACTGTTTACACATGCACCACAAACACAGTTCTGTTTCACGGCTTACTGCTTTATTTACCAGTGTATTGTATGTACTCAAACAGCATACAACCTGATATACCCATGGATAATGTGTTTTCAGATATGGGTATACCAGGGATTTGTACATCCACTTGCCGACTCCGGGGACAAGTTCAAATTCGGCTCAGGCAAACTCAAGTTTCCAAACTTTTCGCCCGCTACAAGTCCAAACAATTGAGAGAGAGAGAGAGAGAGAGAGAGAGAGAGAGAGACCAGAAAGGGGTCATTTATACATTTGTCGTAATTTATATCCTGTCTTTCCAATTATTTCAACATCCATGTTTTTAAGTTTGAAATTATTCGCATTCCATTGGAGTATTACCTGTGATGTCAATCTGAGTTAAATTGCAACTACCGGTACAGTGAAAAACATTATATCGTCGATTGCTAATGTACACGCATGAAAAGTGAGATACTAATATTTTACCCAATATATGTTGCGTATTGCAAGTGTAATAAAGAGTTTGTCATTGTCATTGTCATATTTCGTTCGTAATACTTTATGCTCTGCAAGTTTTATACCCCGCGATCTCGCCACAGTACATATATCAGCACCTTCATTTTGTGTTTATATGTACCGCATTCTTCTATTACTTCACTGACAACAGTTTCTTTCATCTATCATATATCATTTCCATCTTATTGTCAATATCAATATAATGTGAATATTTACTATTTAAAGCAAGTTTTGGCAAAATAAGAAATTTATCAGTTAAATTTTAATGCTAATATCTGTACATATCTTTCAGGTCCTAAACTAGCCTCGGGCAGTTTGTGAGCTTTCCGACTCTAAACAATCGGCTTTGTCAAAAATTGTTTTGATGCATGTCGCCGATTTTTAGGAGAGTAGGTCTTAACTGTTAATAATACAACTCGTGAGATTTCTTTGACATTTGTGTTTGGAAACAAAAAGCACTCGTCTCTAACGATTCACCACCATGAGGAATTCGTTCAAAGCGTGATCGATGTGACAAAAAATGTAGCACCCACAAGCAGTGTTTGTCGTCTGTCTTAACATGATAATTACAGGAGACTGATACATACTTACGCTTGGTAAACAATTAAACAGATAAAATTAAATATTATCAATCTCATAAGTCGGCTTGTCAAATATTTTGATGCATGGATAAAATAAGTGTTTACAAATACTTCAGTTGTGAATATAAATAAATCATTACAAAACATATAGCTTTCATTATTGTTGATCTGGTTCATGAACTTAGGCTGCTATCTTATCTAGGCAAAAAAAAAAAGGAAACTTGAAGAAATTTTGCTCCAACGAACCTGTTTGTATTAAATTTAAACAGGATGATACTATGAAACATGAAAGAAAGTTCCAATCATCGTGGATTAATGAGTATCCCCGGCAGGAATATTGTTATTGGTTGTTCAATTTTTCAGTTCAAGGTCTTTTACCTAAACATCTCTTTCTCTCTCAAAAATAAAACTACTGTATTTCCAAACCCTTTTCTACCTATCCATTTGCATACATATTTACATGTAAATATCTGTTTTGCTCTTCAAACTATATCTGCATTCTTACCATTTCTCATCTATATCTATCTGCATGTATTATTTACATATATATTTTTTTTAACTTTTTTCAACACTGAAATGAATATCGATTGAGACATATAGAGATATATCTAACACTGAAATGAATACCGATTTAGACGTACAGAGATATATCCAACACTGAAATGATGTGAAGAATTGATGCCTGACTCGGCCATAATATCTTATTTGAATGGTTGGTCTGTTGACCATCCTATGGGCAATATGGTGTGACTGTAATATGAGAACTAGTGAGAACACATGCAAGATGATGTATAGTTTATACTTTCATACACTTTGACAGAACAAGAAAAAATACTTAGTCTTGTTACGCCATGTTCTTTTTTGCATCAATTATATGTTACGGATCTTCCATGTGTTACATGCTGGGTGGATGATGTGATGTATGTATTTAGTTTTAATGGGCACTTCTGAATGTTAACATCAATGACTTATTGTATTGTATTGTAAGTTCCAATTGTAATATTTTATTTTAGTTAAAAGTTACCTTATTATAAAACCATACAAACTATACCTCAATTAGATCAAAGTATTGCGAATATATTGTACAGTGTCGGTCTTAGTAAGAGAAATAACTCTTGTGAATAAAATTCTTGTTATGAAACAGAGAAATAACTTGAATAAATTTAAGAACTCTATTAAATCAAAGTATTGAAAATACTGATCGATTGGAGGGTTGAA
The DNA here is from genome assembly GCA_029931535.1 of Margaritifera margaritifera. Classification (NCBI taxonomy): domain Eukaryota; kingdom Metazoa; phylum Mollusca; class Bivalvia; order Unionida; family Margaritiferidae; genus Margaritifera; species Margaritifera margaritifera. The sequence continues at coordinate 1,711,232 of JAQPZY010001260.1, forward strand.
GTGATGCTAAATTACATTTGATGCCAAATTGAACAATCAGATGCCACATTACAACAGTAGAACTAGGCATTCTAACTGCAATACAGTTCATTTTTCAGGGCACAGATTAAAGTGCATTCAAAATGGCGATCCAGTCTCAGACTCTTTGCAACATGGTTTATCATTAGTTCAAGAGCTGGGGAGTGACCATTACTTTCCATTCACACCCACGAAATCATGCCACAGCAAACCTTAGTTCTAAGATAAGAAATTTTTAAAATTTGATTAATGATACAATAGCAAAGAAGCAAAACTATATTGCTGTCCTCCAAAGGGAATGCCCTGTCTCAAATTTCCAGAGATTTAATACACCATGTGTGGGTAAATTCTACAAGCAGTTTGGGCATCATTTCCCCCTATTTTTCACTTGCAGTGCAAACATTAAAAAATGCGCAAGGGTGTACATAAAAAGAGACTTAACTGCACTTAAAATGACCTGACAGACAGGTAAACAGCACCCTGCTCTGATTAGTGCTCTTGGGACCTTACTGATTATCTTTAGACTAGCAAAAATGTTTGGCAAAAGAAAAATTCCAGTCCTGTTGTAGACGTGAATGACCCCATTCCCTCCATTTTCCAACATTTCTAGAATTACCTAACAGTTTATTTCAGCAGAAGTTTATTCCCAGGTTCTACAAACGTTTTGTAAAATCACTTGTCAATTTTTCTTCCCGTATTTTTATTTTTAAAATAATAAATCGTATGTTTCACCAGCTTTGCATTTAGTATTGCTAAATAGTCATTAATTTTATGAGGCCACCATTATCTTGTACCCTAAAACAAGTGCAGTTACTGAATTGCTCATTGAATAATTAAATCAAAATGTAACTACAGACTTTTAATTTTTGCAAAAGTAATATCATGAACATAGTGACGAGAAAAATTAAAACAAAAATCAATTTACCGTCTTTACTCGCGTATAACTCGATACCAACTGCAAACTGCATAGACCCAGATCTGCCGTCGCATAATGCGCCGGCAGATCTGGGTCTATGTAGTTTGTAAGGACTACTCAGTAGAACGATGAGGCGCCATACCATACGCCCACTTGGCCCTACGACAAGGTCCCGAGCTCAAAAGTCCCAAAATTCTGACAGTCTATAACTTTAATCAGAATAAACATAGGTGTACCCTAAATATCACACCTGGGTTTGAGGGTTTTAAGCTTGAGTTTCTTGCCAGAAAAGTTGTCACAATGGGAATTATTAAGCTAAAATTTGTAAAAGGCATGGCGATGAAGGGAACCTAGATAAGTAGAATGAAATCAATGCTGACATTTAAATGTATCTATACAAAACATACGTAAAACCTACTTTGGCAGACACATCCATATATAGAACAAATGCCCATAAAGAACAATACGTATGGGTTCCTTCTCTTATATTTATGCTAACTTTAAACTAAAGCAGAGTACTATGCCCTGGGTACTTTATTGAATTATCTGGGTGAAATACCTGAGAGTTCCTCTGAGACAAGTCTACGACGGGGAACGGACATGACTCGGCGGTTGAGTTTGCGTTTGGACTCATGTGTATTAGAACTAAATTCGTTCTTGCTTGTCAGTGCGGACGATGAGGCAAGATCTTCTGAAGCAAGACTAGGACAGGGAACGGAGATGACTCGGCGTTTGGGTTTAAGTTTGGACTTGTACTTATGTGTCGTAGGACTAAATTCGGTCTTGATTGGCAGTGCCGACACTGAGACAAGGTCCTCTGAAGCATGACTAGGAATGGAAATGGAGGTGACTCGGCGCTTGGAATCCACAACCTGTGATGATATGTAAAAACAAACCAGATAAAAATGTGTACTTGTAGACTGTTATATGAGAAAAAATGTAAGCAATATAATATCATTGGATAAAAAATGATGTGATCTTGAAATCAAAGTAGGATGTTCCACCCATGATGACTGGTTTATAAATACACCATTCCTGGAAAATGTATTACAAAGAAACTACATTAAACATTTTCATACCTCATGGATACTGCTACAATATCTGGAGTCAGCCTATGAAATCTGTATCGGTTATTACTGACCTATCAAATATCATATATCATTGCTTTGCAATAATGGTGATATTGTAAATGAAAAAAAGAAACAAAATAAATTAATGTATTTTAAGTGAGCTTATATGAGAATCATTAGAATATTTAATGATTTTAAGAATTAAGCAAATGATCATTACAACAAGTGATTCAATTTTTCAAAAATACATTTTATTGATGTGTTTACTGATGCTATACATGATAATGCAGCTGAGTGCCACCCGTTCAAAAAGGTAACATGATCTTCCTGAATACTAATTTGGGATGACTAATTATTTGCTATGAAAATTGTAAATATTATTCCAAAATACCGTATACTCGCGTATAATTCGGATCAAAATGCAAAACAACATAATGCGCCGGCAGATCAGGGTCTATGTTGTTTGTTCTACTCATTAGTCCTTACAAACTGCATAGAACCAGATCTGCCGGCGCATTATGCGACGGCAGATCTGGGTCTATGCAGTTTGCAGTTGGTATCGAATTATACGCGAGTATACACGGTGATCAATTGTTGATGTAAAAATAGGGGGATATGCAATTATTAAAGCATAAGCGATTTCGGAAGAAATATGGTATCTGAATGTTATATGCACATCTCCAAACGAATCCCGACATCTTGATTCATTAGAGATATTCCACGTGATTTTTCTTCCTTTGTTTTATATGTGCTATACAAAATGTCTAGATTCAATTAATATACAATGGTTGGATCGTTTCAGGGTCAGCAGTTCAATTGGTAGTGATGAAAGCATATTTAGCAGAATTTACATGGGAAATTTACCATTTTACAATAAGTCTATTTCTTGTCAAAGCTTTACCAAAATAATACAAGACTCTGCTAATTTAATGCTTCATTTTGTAAATTTTGTATGAAGACTTAGGTCCTCTTCCTTGCATCAGTCAACCCAGCACTATAATGCATCATGATGAATGTAATGGTATGTAAACACCTGATTGGGAAACAACGTTTTCTAGTTTTTTTAAATTTGGGAAGCGACTTTTAAAATTAAGTTTAAAACATCTTTAAACTTAATTTACTCAAACTTATACAGGCATATATGGAATCGTCTCTTTTTTAATAGAGATGCCGATACAGGCATATATGGAATCGTCTCTTTTTTAATAGAGATGCCGATACAGGCATATATGGAATCGTCTCTTTTTTAATAGAGATGCCCATAAATTTCCACAGCAAGAAGATTCAGTTTTAATTTATTTAATGGATTCAGCCCAATCTAAGTGTCAGTTTGTTATATATAGCAGTGATATGGAAAAAGGAGTCTACTCTTGTCACCAGAGGGGCTCACTGGTACTGGAGGGTAGTTTAGCTACCTACGAGGGCAACTGAGGAGGAAGGTTGTTAAGCAGGCAACAGTAACCAGCCATTCTCGGCCTTTTACAAAGAACGCAATCTTAATTTCACGATTTTTCGACATTTTAAATCAGACGGAAAATAACAAATTCAAAGTCAAATTATAAAAAATTGGCAAAACAGTGCTCCTTGAAGTGTCACCCTCAATTTTAGCTGCTAACATTAATAATGAAAATTTGCACAAATATATTTTGAACTGACTCTATTGCGTGTCCGACATATTTGCACAGACACTATATAAAATCCATGTCTCTAATTGATGAAGAATGCCGATGGAGCAAATAAGATTAATGTATTTCAAGAAAATTATTCTTAGTTTCCGTTTAAAGCAGACATGTTGCTTTAAAACTGCTGCTTTCTACCTTTCCGCCGATAGGCACAGAAGTGGAAAGGGTACGTGATATAATCCATAAAACTATATTCTTGTCGTGTACACAGCTTATTACTTCATGACAAACGGGTCCACTATACTTTTATTATAATTAAACTTTGTCTTGCATCATGGTGTGAGAGACAGTCCAATATTGTGGGGGCATACCTGTCTATTTACAACGCGCATGCCTGGCACACCATTCTGCTATTATGGTATGCATATCTTTCTACAGACGAGAAAGACAGTCCAATAAGAAAGTACTCTTTTACCTCAGGAAATAAAAACGTCCCAAAATATCCGTATGTACAAAACGAATGTAATAAATGTTCCGCTCTACAGTTATTGAGTACTTCTGAAACCGAGACTTAGTTGTGTTAATTTTCAACAAGCAAAATGGAAAGAATGTTGGTATACCTCTATGCTACTTCATGTGCTGTGACTGAAATTTGTTTAAATGTGGTATAAGGGAAACAACGCGCTCGCCTAAAGCAGACAGATGATCGAAATGGCTGCTCCCATGTGCTCGACATATGAACTTAAACTAGTCTAAAGTGCACTAAAGCAGTTATTAAGAGTAGACAATACTAACTTCTGAAAGTGCAATAAATGAATTATAAAATATCAAAAAAGTAGTAACAAAATTATCGGCTAGTTATTCTTTTTTCAATTTAAATAAAGGGAATTAAAAGTTATTTTAATAATACCTAAGATATACAATGTATTTTTTAATAACCAGGATAACCAGTGGGGAAAACCTAAGAAATTCTTTTTTTTTCATAAATAAAACTGTGTAAAGTATAAAACTGTATAGCGGACAAATTCAACATTTTTTCCCATTGTTTAATGATCTACAGATTACCCATTCTGAATAATTGTGGTGTTTGAATGTTTTTATTTACCGGTAAAGAAAACGTATCGTAATCAATGAGGTGCTCAAACTCCTACTGTAGAAAATGGACAAGTCTGTATGTCTCTCCTACTATTAAATAGACGGTGATGCTCAAATATTTTTAAGATCAATCAATTAAAAGTGTATTTACACTCTAAATTGATATATAGACTCATATTAGCTGAATTATATCAGTGTCTATAACTGTCGGCTACACATTTGTTTATCATACTGAAATTCAGGATTAGATGGTCAGCATGGTTCGAACATTGCAAAAAATGAAGGAAATACTTTTGAGAGTTGCTTCCCTTTCCAAAACATCGGAATTTTTTGTGGGTTTTTTTTCTTTTGTGCGATTGTGACACGTAGGATTGTTTACTCTAAACAATACTTAATAGTGTAAAATGTGGAAGCTAGATCGGTGTCTAGAAAGCAAAAAAGTGCACGAGTCAATTGCAGAAAAAATCGGATAATGTGATCTCCTACATTTGAATCTTTGTGGTGTGTGTTTTTTGCAAGGACGGTTAGCCTCAAGTTGCCTCTGACTTTTTCCACACCATTTTAGATATTTTAGATTTTATGTTGGGTAAATGTCCAAATATGTACAATGGGGTGGGAAAGGTACGAGTCAACGCTGAGTGTCATGAAGGTCGAAATTATATCATCATAGTGATAGAGAAATAAATGGACATGCCTTGTTTTATTGTCTGTACACGAGATAAGCAGATAAACTGTCATAAAATATTTTATGCTTTCAATCAGAAACAAAAATTCGTATTTATCACATGTGTTCAAATTGTTTGAAATTCTTTTACTAAAAAATACGGAAATTCGATACGGGGATTAAAAAATTATTAAGCCAAATATTTTCAAAGGGGTACATTTTTTACAGAGTTCACATATTTATAGGATTTACCATAAAACCTAGCAGTTTTGGTCCTGTTACATCAAAACATCAGACACAGTTTCCAATGAATAAACAGCATGTGAAAGGCATGTACAAATGTCAGATTCAGTAACCCACCTCAACAGAGTATAAATGAAATTTTTCTATGCTTCTGTGAAACCTTATTTGCTTTCTTGTTTCTATTGACTAATTTCAGCCACATGCCATACAAGTTGAGGAGTTATCCAGTAATACAGCTAAATATAAATAAAGGAGTGTCCTCTCACCCACTGCCTTCAGTGCCCTCCTCTGCCAAAAGTGCCCTTTAAGTCCACCCTCCGCCCTTGAAGAGCCATCCCCTCTGCCTCTCTCCAGATCACTAAAAAACCTTCTTTAGTCTGTGTTGTTTTATATTTATTCCACTTAAATTTCTCTTTATTTAATGTAGGATGAACTTATGAATGTGCTTTTGTCTTTTCAACTGACATAAAGATTAATTCTAAATTTCATTATTGACATCAAGTCCTTTTGTCGCAAAAAAAAAACAAAAAAAAAAAAAAAACTAACAAACCTTTTTTCAACAAGTTTCCAATGTGCTAACATGATAACAATCAGTAAATTAAATATAATAATTTTGAAAATAAAGGAATTAAGCAAAAACTAGTTCTCTTTATATTAACGATAAATGCCAATTATAAGCAATGGCAAGCAAGACAGAAAACAAATAATCAGGAATTTCCCAAAACAAATACACTAACAAAAGCACTTACATGATTCCAATGTCTCTCTGTATCATCTGGCAACTTCTTCCATCTTTTTATCATTAGAACACAGGCATTACAGATTTCTCCAATTCGTTTTTCTTTGATGCAGAAACATTTTTCAAAATATGGTTCATATTTATTACTGTCAGTAAATCGTGAACTGGAAGACTTGGTACGACATATACAACATCCATTATTGTTGCGAAGTACTCTTGGTTTGTAATAGCAGAACATTTTCATCAATTTGAAATCGTGAAGGGAAGATTCAAATCTGAAATTTAAATGTAACATTCATAAGTTATGTTAATTTTTTTTATACACATTAGCAAGTACTGGAATGCAAGTACTCATTAGCATTAATCCTGATTGACTACATCATGAGGACCCAAACACAATCACTTGCATGCAGCCACTCACTCCCCAAGAAAAAAAAAAAACAAAAAAACAAAAAAAAAAACACATATTATGTTCATTGCTCAACGGTCAAGTATTTAACAAGATTGAAACTAAGAACATTGTCATTTCAACAATCATACATGGTTTAAAATTAGTTTCTAACCCATTAATTGTAATAAATAATGCACTTAAACTTATGTTATTAATTTTCTGATTCAATAAACGGTCATAAATATAGGTTAATCACTTCCTGTGATTGATGAAAATTATCATACTTCTATAGAAAATCTTAATTTAACATTTATATTCCTTTGGTTTTTATACAAATAATAAATTTCAGTTTAGTTATATTTAAATCACAGTCAGATGTTCGCCTAACGCAAATGTTAAAGAAAGAAAAAAAATCTCCATTTGAGAAATTTAAAGGTGTAAAGTTTTGATAAACTGTCCAAAAAACAATTTTTAACAGAAATGTCATTGAAAATGTTATAATCCACAGATTCTTTGTTTGTCTATCTTGGAACAAAGTTCTTTCGCACTGCCTCCCAAAATCGATATATGCTATCCGAACATGTACATGTATGTTCTTATTGACAGATGATATTTAAAGACAAAGATGAAAACAAAATACACAAATTCGATCTAAACAGTTCAGAATATAATCCAATTTGGGAAAGAGAACCTTAGCAGAAGGACCTTTCAAGTTTGCACAAATGATGTCAATCTGTCTTCAAAATAGGGTTACTATAGACACCGAAATACACTCAAAAGCCAAAATGCAGCGAAATACACATATTTTTACCAAAATACTCACGAAGACGAATGTATTATGATTTTGTATTTGTTTGAATAACAATAAAAAACAAAATAAAACCTTAATTTAAATGATTTTGATTCAAATTATTTACTTTTGACCTATTTATAGGGCAATTCAAGTAATGATGTCAATCGGTTGTACTTGGTTGGACAGGTATGATAAACGGCGAACAATCGTAATACATAAGTGCAAAAAACATAGTGATTATTGTCAAATGCATAGTTCAGGTGAGTTTGTCATTGATTTTATTAGATGAACAGGTTTGATATAATTACAGACACTACTGTTTGTAGCGGCGTGATTTCTTGCATACGTATAATCCTTGTAAGTCTGTCATTATTTAAGATGTTCTACTTACACAAAGCAATTAATGCAGTTAATTAATTAAATCAATTAGATTATTGTTTCAAATTCTTGATTTTGTAAATTACAATCTACTGTCATATAATCAAAAGCAGTGTATAGATACATGTTTCACTATTTTCGTATATTTGGAAAGCTTTTTTTAAAAAAAAATTAATGCTATGTTTTTTTTTGGGGGGGGGTTAAAAACTATATCATTAAAAGTTAAAGTAAATATATAATATAATGTTGGCGAACATTTCTGGTACTTTAATACTTTTCACTTTCATTCTGTGTATGTATTGCGATTCTCCTTTAATCATACCTGCCCAATCAAGTACAACCGAGTGACGTCATTGCATGAATTGTGCTATAAATAGATAAAAAGTAAATAATTCATGTCAAAAACACTTAAATCAAAGTTTATTTTGCTTTTTGTTATTATTCAAACAAATACATTATACATTCGTCTTCATGAGTATTTCGGTTCTTGAATGTATTTCGGTCTATCTAGTAACCGTTCAAAATATGATATTAATAAAAATAGAAAAGCCACTCGAGCTCCGCGTTTTCATTTGGGATAGACTATACATTATAAGAAGTCTTGTAGTGAAAACCCTATGTTGATATGACGATCTGTTCTGGGCGAGTAGCGATGACAAGATTTTCAAAATGGCCGATTTTTTAAGACGGTCGATGTGGTGGACATATTGGATGTCCGGGCGACACCATTTTCATTTAGGACCAACTAGAGGGCATACAAGTCAGAGCAAGTGATTTTTCAAAGACACCTGCCTGGGCCTGTGAGCCACGGTAGCTCAGTTAGTAGAGCATTGGACTCGTAATCCAGTGGTCGCTGGTAGGATACTTTCCCAGGTCAGTCAGGGTCGGCTACCTCAGAGTATCCTTGGGAAGGCACTTAGCTCCAACTTTCTCGCCATGATATAATAAATAATGTGTTTCTGTATTTAGTGTAAACAATATTTATTCAAGAAAATATCTATACTTACAGTTAAAACAAAACAAGCCAATATCTGTGGATTCAGTAGAAAACAGCAAGCTTATTAAAAACTGTCTCCCAGATTACAAAGAAGTTCTAACAATCAAATATTTGCCTACTGAATTGAAGTGGATAGTCAGGGACTGACCCCTCTTCCCCAAAACCAAAAAGATAATAATACTAATAACAATAAGCACGAAACAACGGGAACGTTTCCTAGAGTAATTTTTCTTTACAATTAGATGTTTACAATTATGCCCTGGACTTGGAAACGTCTAAAAACAAATGAGCTTCTGGTCCGTGATAGATCAACATACAAATATACATATCTACTAGTACATGATCAATTCAGCTAAGATATGTGTGATTGTGCTCCGGGTATTAAGCTAAAAAGCGTGATGATAATTTTATGACAGTTTGCACTACAATAAATATATGTATTAATTACATCAGAGTATTGCCGAATAATAATGTCTTATTTGTAAGTCAAGACGGTAATGCGAAAAGAGCATGCCGTCTTAGAGCTGTTTACTTTTGACCATATACAAAAATACATATATACATGATCAATTTTTGTATATGTAATTATTGTAGAGAAAATATAATAGAGTATTTTTATGTATTTGTTTGTATGTATCCTTAGGAAATGTTTGTATTTTCTTTCTCCTTATTCTAAAATAAAAAATGAGAAAAAAAGCAGCTTACTTACGATCAGTATTTTAAATCCAACTTTGAAACGGTATATATGAAGCTGTCTATTTTCTCGACCGTCATGCAAATCACTCAAGACATACTGGTACCCGGAGATGATGATGATGCTGAATTAACGTCGTGTGCTGCTGTTGGTCTCTTATACAAAAACAAGTAACGGCTAACGAAACGACGGCTTACATTGGTGGTTATCTCGTCCAATCAAACGCATCTTATGATCTGTAAATTTGACACACACCCGACCACCCCCGGATGAACATATGCATAGTGTAGCGAGTAAGAGCGTGAAGCTCAATTTTTGTTTTCATTATATTATATAGGTTTATTATTCTTCTTAAGTTTAGGATTTGTATCAAATGTATTTAAGCTTTTTCCGATACAAATATTAAACACATGCCATAATGCATTTCTTTTGTGCTTTCATGCAAAATTTCCTCTTTGGAGAGATGGTTTACAAAAACTTCTATTTGGTTTCATTTTGCACATAATTTTATTTTATTTCATCTTTTGCGGGGGGGGGGGGGGTTCACTCTGTCTATGAATGTCTAAGCAGCTTGCCAGAGCAACTACAATATTTTTAAATCTTTAATCTTCTGATAATATTAGTGCCATACGGAATTCTATTAAAATTGTCATCTTAGATCAACACAAACAAGATCGGTTATCTGTTTTAGAAAAAAACCTCTAAAGGACATAATTTTTAAATTTATAAAGCGGGTATCTAATTGGAACAATATTTAATCAAATTTCCTTAAACAGAGTACTTACCTATCTTAAAATTTAGGACACCAAACCATAAATTACCTGCTGAAACTGGTCGATAGAATAAAATTCCATATGAAGAAAGAAAATGTACCAAATGTTAGAATAAGATTTTAGTTGACGAATTCCATTACCTATTTGAGTGTGAATTCCTTAGATAGGCTAGACTGAATTTAATTAAGAAATAGTATTATATACGTCCGAATACTTTGAAATATCAACATTTAATGACAAATTAAAATAAAACAAATGTGATAAATTTAAGCATATTTGTTAGCAAAATTATGAACTAACTTTTTACAATTTTACTTGTCTTGTTTCGGCTATTTCTAATGATAAGTAAGTCATTTCTCCACTTTTCAAAACCGGTATTAGTCTGTCTCTCTTTAGTGTTTCCCAATCAACTTTTAGGATGGTGCTCTCCTCTTATAGTACCATGCCCTTCAGGGCTTTACAAATTTTATAAAAATTGAACGTCCACTTGGGAAATTTGAGCTTGCCCCAAAATATTACAAAATAATATCGCGACTAAAGTAAAAATATATGGCAGAATAAAAAATTAAAAGCATGTATTAGGAACTGCATTATATTTATTTTACAATATAGAACTTTTATTTTGTTTTAATCTTTGTTTTTACCTTAAAAACATCTACCGATATTTGAAGTTATCAAAAAGATATATGTAAAATAGTACATGTAGATAGATATGTAGATGAGGAAAAAAAGGAAGGGTTGGAAAGCAGATATAGTTAGAAGAACAAAGACAGAGATATACATGTATAAAAATAGACAGATAAATGGATAGGTAGATAAGGGTTTTGGATGTGTGTGTGTGTGTGTGTGTGTGTGTGTGTGAGAGAGAGAGAGAGAGAGAGAGAGAGAGAGAGAGAGAGAGAGAGAGAGAGAGAGAGAGAGAGAGAGATGTTTAGGTAACAGACCGTAACCTTAAAAATTAAACAATCAAGAACAGAACTGTGTTAAATTAATTTTAATCATGTTTAAATATATCATATCATTTTTCTGTATCTTCGTGTCCACTTAAAGTTCAATTGTTCATGCAGATTTAAGTATCCATCCAGGTAGAAAACAAGGTAAAATCAAGTCCCTCACCGAAATATTCCAATAGCGAATCCCGTCTACGTACAAACATTACAATTAAACTATAAAAGATAAAATATAAATATTTACTATTTGTCAAAATTTGCATTAAATAGTAAATATTTATATTATCATGTATGCGCGAGATAATGCGAGACTGACATTGACATTGCCGAAAAGATGAAATGACAGACTTTGACTGTATATCATGTAAAATAAAGCATCGATAGATGAAAGAAACTGCTGGCAGTTATGTAATTGAAGAATACAGTACATATACGCAAAATGAAGGATGTGATATATGTACTATGGCGAGATCGCAGAATATAAAACTTGCAGAGCATAAAACATTAATAACTGAACACGACCTCTCTCTCTCTCTCGTTTGGACTTGCCTGCGGACTATTACCTTGCAAACTTGAGCTTGCCCGAGACGAATTTGAGCTTGTCCCGGGCGTCTGGCAAGTGGATCTATAAAGCCCTGCCCTTTTTTGTGTGTGAACATCTCCAAACCTAAAAGCTATGATAAACTAGCAGGCATACGAGGTTACCTTCCATTTTTTCTAAAATTGAAAGATTTTATATCTGTTTGTACCCCTCCCGTCCGTTCTGTATTATGGGCTTTTTGTTTTTTTTCCTTTAAACAATCGAACAGAATTTTGAGTCATAAAAAGGAGAATATTATTTTTGACTGGGGTTCCTCTTTTCTCTTTGATCGGAAGCACGTTGCCAGGTTTCCATTCGTTCCGTCCCTAGGCACAATTGTATTTCAAAACAGGCTTGTACTCCTCTCCTCAGGCATTACACCTTATGGCTGGTTTCTTCACCCATTTGGAAGGTTTGAAGAAATCCTTGCCATGGATCGATATATTTTGTCTTTTTCATGTATGCAATGTGCTATATAATTGTTGTAAAAAGTGCATTTATCCCTTTCATATGTGTATATATTAGGACTGACATTTCCTTTTAGATCAAATCTGTTATAAGTCGTTTATTTATCAAAATATAGTAAAAACGAAAAATGTATTTAGCTGAAAATCTTAATGCGAAAAGATTATTTATTTTCTTGTACCTAGCGCTAACCAGGACTACAACACACAGGCTGATACCGTCACACGCTCGTTGGAGAAAACACAATAAACTCATATAGCTTTTTGGAGTATCTATTTGTTGCTTGTTTTTTGCACTGACCGCCAGCCAAGACAAAAAAAAAAAAAAAAAAAAAAAAAAAAAAGACTTGTCCTGGCTACACGCTCACATCATAACAAAACACACATCTGTATACATAGCACATACTGATTTTGTACAGGCGGTGAAACTTATTTATTGTATTGTACGGAAAAAAGGTTGCTTCTTGTACTGAATATTTGTGATGTTTGCGCTGCCACTTGCGGGGGGTAGGGCCTTTTCCCCTGTACCATGCTGCCCCTCTGCCAAATTTGAGTGCCCCTCCTCTCCTCCTCTTTGCTGTTTAGAGCTGATTGAGTCCTCTTAATTAGTTCACTATCATCATCTTTATAATTGAACAAAAGGGTTACCAAAGCGAGTTAATGACATTTGACCCTCAGTTAAACGTCTAATGTGAAGCTTACTTACTGATTTTATAATCCAATCTGCCTTAGTGCCCAAGGCAATGCCATTATTGATAATCCCATATGATTTAGTGCCCAAGGCAATGCCATTAGCGGGAGATAGGTATGCTTTGGATCTGAGCGGTGGCAGAAAAACGTGTAAAAAATAAAAGTTTATGACAGGTTTTGATAGTTGCCCGAACATAATGACATTCATGTTGTTTTTTAAAACCCTAAATCAAAGATCACTATTAACTTTGTTAAATAAGATGCCGCCAAAGCAAGCCGCTATTTTAAATTCCAAGCCATTTTAGAAATGGTATATCATAATATATTTTTCGTGGGGTAATGCCATCTTCCATGAACGAATGCATAAATGCATAATTACTCTATTGTCTAAAAGAAAGTTAAGAATACAATGAAGATTTATATACCAAACAATATATACCGAAAGAAACTATAAATGAATATTGTGATAGCATTTATTTCAAACATATAGCCGAAATCTCTAATTAATTTTATAATAAACAAAGAAATCAAAGAAGCAATACAAAAAAAAAAAAAGGAAACTTTCCAGGATCCGATGACTTCACCGCAGATTTCTATTTAAAAAAAGGTAAATAAAATTAACACTAATTTTATAAATGGTATATAATAATAAACTTTTAAATGGGAAATGCCATCTTCCATGAAAGAAGGCATAACAATTTTATTGTATAACGGAAAAGGAGAAATAACAGAACTTGAGACCTATATATTTGCTAGATACAGGCTGTAAAATTTAAAGTAAAATACTAGCCAATAGAATTAAAGACTGTTTGGTTGAAATAATAAATATTAATTATACATAATCAATTATAGTATGTTTTAGATACTACAAACCTTTCTAAATCTATGTGTAATGAAATAGAAAAAAGCTAGTGATAGACTTTTTCTGTGAGCGGATAAATCATATTAATAAAGAAACATTAATAAAAGATAAAGAAAAGGGAGGTTTTAAAATCTACCAGATATAAAACTAAAATTCAAGGCGATATTATACTTTCCATTTCAAATATAAATTTCCTTGTTCAACATTGATTCTAAATTTTGTATTTTCGCATTCTCTAATTAAGTTATGTTTTCTAATTTTCATTTGTATTCCAAAATTTATCGTGACCTCTAATGCTTAAAAGCCATTGTTTAATTTCATTTTGCTTCCTAGGCGGTTCAAGTATTTTCACGAAATTATTGTTCGTATTGATCTCTGTTATATTCCTCAGTATATGTATATTGAAGTCAAAGGATGTCTCTTTCCTTTTTCTAGTTTTTCAAGTCTATTAGCTTGAAAAGCTTCGTTTTTACTTTCTAGGTTGGGTATATGTAACCCGCCTTCCGATTTATTTATATAAAGTATCTTTTTTATATAATGTTCTCCTCCCCACCCCATATTTATATAAAGTATCTTTTTTATATAATGTGCTCCTCCCCACCCAATATTTATATAAAGTATCTTTTTATATAATGTTCTCCTCCCCACCCCATATTTATATAAAGTATCTTTTTTATATAATGTGCTCCTCCCCACCCAATATTTATATAAAGCATCTTTTTATATAATGTTCTCCTCCCCACACCATATATGGTCGATAATTAATTGATATATAATTAATTGATATACTTTATTTAGCTCATTGTTGACGGGGTATATATATATATATATATATATATATATATATATATATATATATATATATATATATGTATATAGATGTGTTCCATTCTATCAAAAGCCTGATTGTATAAAACCATTATCCCTTTCTCTCCTTTCCAGTTTACGAATTCTATTATGCTTTGAATATTTAGGGTGCTATTTTGTAATGGTCTACCTTTCTCTCCACAGCTTTAATTAATATTTATTATTTCCTGTCATAAACTCCAAAGCATACCTATCTCTCGCTAATAGCGTTGCCTTGGGCACTAACGCTTATGGGATTATCAATAATGGCATTGCCTTGGGCACTAAGGCAGATGGGATTATAAAATCAGTAAGTAAGCTTCTCATTAGACATTTAACTGAGGGTCAAATGTCATTAACCCGCTTTGGTAACCCTTTTGTTCAATTATAAAGATGATGATAGTGAACTAATTACGAGGACTCAATCAGCTCTAAACAGCAAAGAGGAGGAGAGGAGGGGCACTCAAATTTGGCAGAGGGGCAGCATGGCACAGGGAAAAAGGCCCCCAAAACGGCAGCGCACACATCACAAACATTCAGTACAAAAGCAACCTTTTTTCCGTCCAATACAATAAATAAGTTTCACCGCCTGTACAAATCAGTATGTGCTATGTACACAGATGTTTTTGTTTTGTTATGATGTGAGCGTGTAGCCAGGACAAGTCTTTTTTGTCTTGGCTGGCGGTCAGTGCAAGAAAAACAAACAATAAATAGATACTAAGAAAAGCTATATGAGTTTTTGTGTGTTTTCTCCAACGAGCGTGTGACGGTATCAGCCTGTGTGTTGTAGTCCTGGTTAGCGCTAGGTACAAGAAAATAAATAATCTTTCGCATTAAGGTTTTCAGCTAAATACATTTTTCGTTTTTACTATATTTTGATAAATAAACGACTTATAACAGATTTGATCTAAAAGGAAATGTCAGTCCTGATATATACACATATGAAAGGGATAAATGCACTTTTTACAACAAATATAGCACATTGCATACATGAAAAAGACAAAATATATCGATCCATGGCAAGGATCTCTTCAAACCTTCCAAATGGGTGAAGAAACCAGCCATAAGGTGTAATGCCTGAGGAGAGGAGTACAAGCCTGTTTTGAAATACAATTGGGCCTAGGGACGGAACGAATGGAAACCTGGCAACGTGAATCTAAACAAGTACGTCCGATCAAAGAGAAAAGAGGAACCCAGTCAAAAATAATATTCTCCTTTTTATGACTCAAAATTCTGTTTTATTGTTTAAAGAAAAAAAAGCCCACAATACAGAACGGACGGGGGGGGGGGGAACAAACAGATATAAAACCTTTAATTTTAGAACAAATGGGAGGTCACCTTGTAGGCCTGCTATGTTATCATAGCTGGAGGTGTCCACACACAAAAAAGGGCAGGGCTTTACAAATCCACTTGCCCCACGCCCGGAACAAGCTCAAATTCGTCTCGGGCAAGCTCAAGTTTGCAAGGTACTAGTCCGTAGACAAGTCCAAACAAGAGAGAGAGAGAGAGAAAAGACGTGTTCAGTTATTAATGTTTTATGCTCCGCAAGTTTTATACTCTGCGATCTCGCCCAAGTACAGATATCATGGCCTTCATTTTGCGTGTATATGTGCCGCATTCTTCAATTACATAACAGCCAGCAGTTTCTTTCATCTATCGATCCTTATAGATCACGATATACAGTCAAATCTGTCATTTCCATCTTTTCGTCAATGTCAAGATCAGTCTTGCATTATCTTGCGCATACATGATAATATAAATATTTACTATTTAATGCAAATTTTTACAAATAGTAAATATTTATATTTTTAATTTATCTTTTATTGTTTAATCGTAATGTTTGTACGTAGACGGGATTCGCTATGGGAATATTTCGATGAAGGACTCAGTTATACCTTGTTTTCTACCGGATGGATACTTAAATCTGCATGATCAATTGAACTTTAAGTGGACACGAAGATACAGAAAAATGATATGATATATTTACACATGATTAAATTTATTTTTACACAGTTCTGTTCTTGATCGTTTAATTTTTAAGTTTACGGTCTGTTACCTAAACATCTCTCTCTCTCTCTCTCTCTCTCTCTCTCTTTATCAAAAATACCAAACCCTTATCTACCTATCAATTTATCTGTCTATTTTTATACATGTATATTTCTGTCTTTGCTCTTCTAACTATATCTGCTTTCCAACCCTTCCTTTTTTTCCTCATCTATATATCTATCTACATGTACTATTTTACATATATCTTTTTGATAACTTCAAATATCGGTAGATGTTTTTAAGGTAAAAACAAAGATTAAAACAAAATAAAAGTTCTATATTGTAAAATAAATATAATGCAGTTTCGTAAAAAAATTATTCTAATTATTTATTCTATCATATATTTTTACTTTAGTTGCGATATTTTTTTGTAATATTTTGGGCTAAAGTCCCCAAGTGCAAGTTAAATTTTATACAATTTGTAAAGCCCTGTAAAGCCCTGAAGGGCATGGTACTATAAGAGGGGAGCGCGATCCTAAAAGTTGATTGGGAAACACTAAAGAGAGACAGACTAATACCGGTTTTGAAAAGTGGAGAAATGACTTACTTATCATTAGAAATAGCCGAAACAAGACAAGTAAAATTGTAAAAAGTTAGTTCATAATTTTGCCAACAAATTATGCTTAAATTTATCACATTTGTTTTATTTTAATTTGTCATTAAATGTTGATATTTCAAAGTATTCGGACGTATATAATACTATTTCTTAATTAAATTCAGTCTAGCCTATCTAAAGAATTCACACTCAAATAGGTAATGGAATTCGTCAACTAAAATCTTATTCTAACATTTGGTACATTTTCTTTCTTCATATGGAATTTTTTTCCATCGATCAGTTTCAGCAGGTAATTTATGGTTTGGTGTCCTAAATTTTAAGATAGGTAAGTACTCTGTTTAAGGAAACTTTATTAAATATTGTTCCAATTGGATACCCGTTTTGTACATTTTAAAATTGTGTCCTTTAGAGTTTTTTTTTCTAAAACAGATAACAGATCTTGTTTGTGTTGATCTAAGATGACAATTTTAATAGAATTCCGTATGGCACTAATATTATCATTTCTATTTTTTAACCATACATCACATCCTCTAACGTTTTGAAGAATTTTTATATGCGTTATCGATTTATGGTATTAAAAAAAAAACTAGAATCAGCATCTGAGAGCATCATTCTATATACCATACTTGATAATTTATTTTCCTTTCCTCTGATGAGTGATAGACAAAAGTTAATCATACACATATTTATAGTGAGGTGTGGGGGATGCCTGCCTAAGTCTGCATGTAACAGACTCAAGTACATGTTAGTAAATTTGTTATTATCCTGACAAATTCACTATGGAATTTTTCTATTAGTTCCAAATTTTCAAATCCCCATATTTCACTCCCATCGGTAAGTATTGGTATAACGGTATTGTCAAATAATTTTAACTGCAGATCTAAAGGAAAATTGGCCTTCCTTATTCTCTTAATCAGTAGATTAAGAGTCTTACGGGCTTGATCAGTAACATGATTCCTTGCCTTGCAACATTTCCTGGATTTTGATAAGAAAACGCCTAGATATTTATAATGAACAACTACTTCATGATTTTGATTCTAGGGTTTATGATAACTTTGATTATTATGGTGTAAAGTCAATTAAATGAATTGCCTACGGGTCTCTTGGTTGTCACTCAAGCTGGAGTTGAGATCTATTACCTACTAGGCAGAGTCAATCATGCATAATAATACCACTTCCTGCCGTCACCCAGTGGCTTAGGACAGGGTAATGTCAGACATTAATCTCATTGTAAAAGGTATGTTTACTCAATGACACTAATTAGGGTATTGATAACAACAATTACCCAAGGAAGAGACTCCAAGAGCACGTCTTTAGCTCAAATAATCAGGTTTTCTGCAGCCACCATTCTTTGATAGTATAGCAGTTTTATTGTTTCGAAATCACTACTTCCTGCTGAGCACCTTCAAATTAGTGCTTTAAATATTAGAGATATGGATATCTTGGAAAGGCAATTAACCTTTCATAATTCTTTGCAAATACATTATTATGATAAATACTGTGCATATTTTGTGCTAATTCTGACTTTGTTGATTTTAAACAAATTTGCAAACGGATGGGACCTAATGTCAGATAAGATAATTAAAAAATATTATAGTTGCTCTGGCAAGCTGCTTAGACATTCATAGTCAGCGTGACAAAACAATCCCAACCCCCCGCAAAAGATAAAATAAAATAAAATGATGTGCAAAATGAAACCAATAGAAGATTTTGTAAACCCTCTCCCCAAAGAGGAAATTTTGCATGAAAGCACAAAGAACTAAATTATGGCATGTGTTTAATATTTGTATCGGAAAAAGCTTAAATACATTTGATACAAATCCTAAACTTAAGAAGAATAATAAACCTATATAATATAATGAAAACAAAAATTGAGCTTCACGCTCTTACTCGCTACACTATGCATATGTTCATCCGGGGGTGGTCGGGTGTGTGTCAAATTTACAGATCATACGATGCGTCTGATTGGACGAGATAGCCACCAATGTAAGCCCTCGTTTCGTTAGGGGTTACTGGTTTTTGTATAAGAGACCGACGGTAGCAAATGTCCGGGTACCAGTATGTCTTCAGTGTTGTGTATGACGGTCGAGAAAATAGACAGCTTCATATATACCGTTTCAAAGTTGGATTTAAAATACTGATCGTAAGTAAGATGCTTTTATTCTCATTTTTCATTTTAGAAACATTTCCTAAGGATACATACAAACAAATACATAAAAATACTCTATTATATTTTCTCTACAATAATTACATATACAAAAATTGATCATGTATATATGTATTTTTGTATATGGTCAAAAGTAAACAGCTCTAAGACGGCATGTTCTTTTCGCATTACCGTCTTGACTTACAAATAAGACATTATTATTCGGCAATACTCTGATGTAATTAATACATATATTTATTGTAGTGCAAACTGTCATAAAATTATCATCACGCTTTTTAGCTTAATACCCGGAGCACAATCACACATATCTAAGCTGAATTGATCATGTACTAGAAATATGTATATTTGTATGTTGATCTATCACGGACCAGAAGCTCATTTTGTTTTTAAACGTTTCCAAGTCCAGGGCATAATTGTAAACATCTAATTGTAAAGAAAAATTTTACTCTAGGAAACGTTCCCGTTGTTTCGTGCTTATTGTTATTAGTATTATTATCTTTTTGGTTTTGGGGAAGAGGGGTCAGTCCCTGACTATCCACTTCAATTCAGTAGGCAAATATTTGATTGTTAGAACTTCTTTGTAATCTGGGAGACAGTTTTTAATAAACTTGCTGTTTTCTGCTGAATCCACAGATATTGGCTTGTTTTGTTTTAACTGTAAGTATAGATATTTTCTTGAATAAATATTGTTTACACTAAATACAGAAACACATTATTTATTATATCATGGCGAGAAAGTTGGAGCTAAGTGCCTTCCCAAGGATACTCTGAGGTAGCCGACCCTGACTGACCTGGGAAAGTATCCTACCAGCGACCACTGGATTACGAGTCCAATGCTCTACTAACTGAGCTACCGTGGCTCACAGGCCCAGGCAGGTGTCTTTGAAAAATCACTTGCTCTGACTTGTATGCCCTCTAGTTGGTCCTAAATGAAAATGGTGTCGCCCGGACATCCAATATGTCCACCACATCGACCGTCTTAAAAAATCGGCCATTTTGAAAATCGTGTCATCGCTACTCGCCCAGAACAGATCGTCATATCGACATAGGGTTTTCACTATAAGACTTCTTATAATGTATAGTCTATCCCAAATGAAAACGCGGAGCTAGAGTGGCTTTTCTATTTTTTACTAATATCATATTTTGAACGGTTACTAGATAGACCGAAATACATTCAAGAACCGAAATACTCATGAAGACGAATGCATAATGTAATTGTTTGAATAATAACAAAAAGCAAAATAAAATTTGATTTACGTGATTTTGATACGAATTATTTACGTTTTATCTATTTATAGCACAATTCATGCAATGACGTCACTCGGTTGTACTTGATTGGGCAGGTATGATTAAAGGAGAATCGCAATACATACACAGAATGAAAGTGAAAAGTATCAAAGTACCAGAAATGTTCGCCAACATTATATTATATATTTACTTTAGCTTTTAATGATATGGTTTTTTATAGCATTTAATTTAATTTTTTTTTAAAAGCTTTCCAAATATATGAAAATAGTGAAACATGATACACTGCTTTTGATTATATGACAGTAGATTGTAATTTACAAAATCAAGAATTTGTAACAATAATCCGATTGATTTAATTAATTAACTGCATTAATTGCTTTATGTAAGTAGAACATGTTAAATATTGACAGACTTACATGGATTATACGTATGCACCGCTACAAACAATACTGTCTGTAATTATATCAAACCTGTTCATCTAATAAAATCACCTGAACTATGCATTTGACAATAATCACTATGTTTTTTGCACTTATGTATTACGATTGTTCGCCGTTTATCATACCTGTTCAACCAAGTACGACCGATTGACGTCATAACTTGAATTGCCCTATAAATAGGTAAAAAGTAAATAATTTGAATCAAAATCATTTAAATTAAGGTTTATTTTGCTTTTTATTGTTATTCAAACAAATACTTGAAAGGTCCTTCTGCTAGGATTCTCTTTCCCAAATTGGATTACATTCTGAACTGTTTAGATCGAATTTGTGTATTTTGTTTTTACATGCATGTACATGTTCGGATAGCATATATCGATTTAGGCGAGCAGTGCGAGAGTTCTTTGTTCCAAGATAGACAAACAAAGGATCAGTGGACTATAACATTTCCAATGACATTTATGTTAAAAATTGTTTTTTGGACAGTTTATCAAAACTTTACACATTTAAATTTCTCAAATGGAGTTTTTTTTTCTTTAACATTTGTGTTAGGCGAACATTTGTCTGTGATTTAAATATAACTAAACTGAAATTTATTATTTGTATAAAAACCAAAGGAATATAAATGTTAAATTTAGACTTTCTATAGAAGTATGATAATTTTCACCAATCACAGGAAGTGATTAACCTATATTTATGACCGTTTATCGAATCAGAAAATTAATAACATAAGTTTAAGTGCATTATTTATTACAATTAATGGGTCAGAAACTAATTTTAAACCATGTATGATTGTTGAAATGACAATGTTCTTAGTTTCAATCTTGTTA
The DNA here is from genome assembly GCA_029931535.1 of Margaritifera margaritifera. Classification (NCBI taxonomy): domain Eukaryota; kingdom Metazoa; phylum Mollusca; class Bivalvia; order Unionida; family Margaritiferidae; genus Margaritifera; species Margaritifera margaritifera. The sequence continues at coordinate 1,733,301 of JAQPZY010001260.1, forward strand.
AATACTTGACCGTTGAGCAATGAACATAACATGTTTTTTTTTTGTTTTGTTTTTTTTTTTGTTTTGTTTTTTTCTTGGGGAGTGAGTGGCTGCATGCAAGTGATTGTGTTTGGGTCCTCGTGGTCTAGTCAATCAGGATTAATGCTTATAAGTACTTGCATTCCAGTACTTGCTAATGTGTATAAAAGAATTTAACATAACTTATGAATGTTACATTTAAATTTCAGATTTGAATCTTCTCTTCACCATTTCAAATTGATGAAAATGTTCTGCTATTACAAACCAAGCGTATTTCGCAACAATAATGGATGCTGTATATGTCGTACCAAGTCTTCCAGTTCAAGATTTACTGACAGCAATAAATATGAACCATATTTTGAAAAATGTTTCTGCATCAAGGAAAAACGAACTGGAGAAATCTGTAATGCCTGTGTTCTAGTGGTAAAAAGATGGAAGAAGTTGCCAGATGGTACAGAGAAACATTGGAATCATGTAAGTTCTTTTTTAGTGTATTTGTTTTGGGAAATTCCTGATTATTTGTTTTCTGTCTTGCTTGCCATTGCTTATAATTGGCATTTATCGTTAATATAAATAGAACTAGTTTTTGCTTAATTCCTTTATTTTCAAAATTATTATTTTAAATTTACTGATTGTTATCATTTTAGCACATTGGAAACTTGTTGAAGAAAGTTTTTTTTTTTTTTTTGCGACAAAAAGACTTGATGTCAATAATGAAATTTAGAATTAATCTTTTTGTCAGTTGAATAGACAAAAGCACATTCATAAGTTCATCCTACATAAATAAAGAGAAATTTAAGTGGAATAAATATAAAACAACACAGACTAGAGAAGGTTTTCAGTGATCTGGAGAGAGATTCAGAGGAGATGGATCTTCAAGGGCGGAGGGTGGACTTAAAGGGCATTTTTGGCAGAGGAGGGCACTGAAGACAGTGGGTGAGAGGACACTCCTTTATTTATATTTAGCTGTATTACTGGATAACTCCTCAATTTGTATGGCATGTGGCTGAAATTAGTCAATAGAAACAAGAAAGCAAATAAGGTTTCACAGAAGCATAGAAAAATTTCATTTATACTCTGTTGAGGTGGGTTACTGAATCTGACATTTGTACATGCCTTTCACATGCTGTTTATTCATTGGAAACTGTGTCTGATGTTTTGATGTAACAGGACCAAAACTGCTAGGTTTTATGGTAAATCCTATAAATATGTGAACTCTGTAAAAAATGTACCCCTTTGAAAATATTTGGCTTAATAATTTTTTAATCCCCGTATCGAATTTCCGTATTTTTTAGTAAAAGAATTTCAAACAATTTGAACAATTTGAACACATGTGATAAATACGAATTTTTGTTTCTGATTGAAAGCATAAAATATTTTATGACAGTTTATCTGCTTATCTCGTGTACAGACAATAAAACAAGGCATGTCAATTTATTTCTCTATCACTATGATGATATAATTTCGACCTTCATGACAGTCAGCGTTGACTCGTACCTTTCCCACCCCATTGTACATATTTGGACATTTACCCAACATAAAATCTAAAATATCTAAAATGGTGTGGAAAAAGTCAGAGGCAACTTGAGACTAACCGTCCTTGCAAAAAACACACACCACAAAGATTCAAATGTAGGAGATTACATTATCCGATTTTTTCTGCAATTGACTCGTGCACTTTTTTGCTTTCTAGACACCGATCTAGCTTCCACATTTTACACTATTAAGTATTGTTTAGAGTAAACAATCCTACGTGCCACAATCGCACAAAAAAAACCCACAAAAAATTCCGATGTTTTGGAAAGGGAAGCAACTCTCAAAAGTATTTCCTTCATTTTTTGTAATGTTCGAACCATGCTGACCATCGAATGCTAATTTCCGTATGATAAACAAATTTGTAGACGACAGTTATAGACACTCATATAATTCAGCTAATATGAGTCTATATACCAATTTAGAGTGTAAATACACTTTTAATTGAATGATCTTAAAAATATTTGAGCATCACCGTCTATTTAATAGTAGGAGAGACATACAGACTTGTCCATTTTCTACAGTAGGAGTTTGAGCACCTCATTGATTACGACACGTTTTCGTTACCGGTAAATAAAAACATTCAAACACCACAATTATTCAGAATGGGTAATCTGTAGATCATTAAACAATGGGAAAAAAATGTTGAATTTGTCCTCTTTAGCTCCGCTATACAGTATCATACTTTACACAGTTTTATTTAAAAAAAAAAAGAATTTCTTAGGTTTTCCCCACTGGTTATCCTGGTTATTAAAAAATACATTGTATATCTTGGGGTATTATTAAAATAACTTTTAATTCCCTTTATTTAAATTGAAAAAAGAATAACTAGCCGATAATTTTGTTACTACTTTTTTGATATTTTATAATTCATTTATTGCACTTTCAGAAGTTAGTATTGTCTACTCTTAATAACTGCAAAAGTGCACTTTAGACTAGTTTAAGTTCATATCTCGAGCGCATAGGGAGCAGCCATTTCAATCATCTGTCTGCTTTAGGCAGCGCGTTGTTTCCCTAATACAACATTTAAACAAATTTCAGTCACAGCACATGAAAGTAGCATAGAGGTATGCAAACATTCTTTCAATTTTGCTTGTTGAAAATTAACACAACTAAGTCTCGGTTTCAGAAGTACTCAATAACTGTAGAGCGGAACATTTATTACATTGGTTTTGTACATACGGATATTTTGGACCGTTTTTATTTCCTGAGGTAAAAGAGTACTTTCTTATTGGACTGTCTTTCTCGTCTGCATAAAAGATATGCATACCATAATAGCAGAATGGTGTGCCAGGCATGCACGTATTGTAAAATGGTAAATTTCCCATGTAAATTCTGCTAAATTTGCTTTCATCACTACCAATTGAACTGCTGACCCTGAAACGATCCTACCACTGTATGCTAATTGAATGTAGACATTATGTATAGCACATATAAAACAAAGGAAGAAAAATCACGTGGAATATCTCTAATTAATCAAGATGTCGGGATTCGCTTGGAGATGTGCATATAACATTCAGATACCATATTTCTTCCGAAATCGCTTATGCTTTAATAATTGCATATCCCCCTATTTTTACATCAACAATTGATCACCGTGTATACTCGCGTAAAATTCGATACCAACTGCAAACTGCATAGACCTAGATCTGCCGTCGAATAATGCGCCGGCAGATCTGGTTCTATGCAGTTTGTAAAGACTAATGAGTAGAACAAACAACATAGACCCTGATCTGCCGGCGCATTATGTTGTTTTGCATTTTGATCCGAATTATACGCGAGTATACGGTATTTTGGAATAATATTTACAATTTTCATAGCAAATAATTGGTCATCCCAAATTAGTATTCAGGAAGATCATGTTACCTTTTTGAACGGGTGGCACTCAGCTGCAGTATCATGTATAGCATCAGTAAACACATCAATAAAATGTATTTTTGAAAAATTGAATCACTTGTTGTAATGATCATTTGCTTAATTCTTAAAAACATTAAATATTCTAATGATTCTCATATAAGCTCACTTAAAATACATTAATTTATTTTGTTTCTTATTTTCATTTACAATATCACTATTATTGCAAAGCAATGATATATGATATTTGATAGGTCAGTAATAACCGATACTGATTTCATAGGCTGACTCCAGATATTGTAGCAGTATCCATGACGTACGAAAATGTTTAATGTAGTTTCTTGGTAATACATTTTCCAGGAATGGTGTATTTATAAACCAGTCATCATGGGTGGAACATCCTACTTTGATTTCAAGATCACATCATTTTTTATCCAATGATATTATATTGCTTACATTTTTTCTCATATAACAGTCTACAAGTACACATTTTTATCTGGTTTGTTTTTACATATCATCACAGGTTGTGGATTCCAAGCGCCGAGTCACCTCGATTTCCATTCCTAGTCATGCTTCAGAGGACCTTGTCTCAGTGTCGGCACTGCCAATCAAGACCGAATTTAATCCTACGACACATAAGTACGTGTCCAAACTTAAACCCAAGCGCCGAGTCATCTCCGTTCCCTGTCCTAGTCTTGCTTCAGAAGATCTTGCCTCATCGTCCGCACTGACAAGCAAGAACGAATTTAGTTCTAATACACATGAGTCCAAACGCAAACTCAACCGCCGAGTCATGTCCGTTCCCCGTCGTAGACTTGTCTCAGAGGACCTCTCAGGTATTTCAACCAGATAATTCAATAAAGTACCCAGGGCATAGTACTCTGCTTTAGTTTAAAGTTAGCATAAATATAAGGGAAGGAACCCATACATATTGTTCTTTATGGGCATATGTTTTTTATATGGATGTGTCTGCCAAAGTAGGTTTTAAGTATGTTTGTATACTCCATTTAAATGTCAGTATTGATTTAATTCTACTTCTCCAGGTTCCCTTCATCACCATGCCTGTTACAATTTTTAGCTCAATAATTCCCATAGAGTCAACTTTTCTGGCAAGAAACTCAAGCTTAAAACCCTCAAACCCAGGTGTGATATTTAGGGTACACCTATGTTTATTCTGATTAAAGTTATAGACTGTCAGAATTTTGGGACTTTTGAGCTCGAGACCTTGTCGTAGGGCCAAGTGGGCGTATGGTATGGCGCCTCGTCGTTCTACTGATTAGTCCTTACAAACTGCATAGACCCAGATCTGCCGGCGCATTATGCGACGGCAGATCTGGGTCTATGCAGTTTGCAGTTGGTATCGAGTTATACGCGAGTAAAGACGGTAAATTGATTTTTGTTTTAATTTTTCTCGTCACTATGTTCATGATATTACTTTTGCAAAAATTTAAAGTCTGTAGTTACATTTTTAATTTAATTATTCAATGAGCAATTCAGTAACTGCACTTGTTTTAGGGTACAAGATAATGGTGGCCTCATAAAATTAATGACTATTTAGCAATACTAAATGCAAAGCTGGTGAAACATACGATTTATTATTTTAAAAATAAAAATAAGGGAAGAAAAATTGACAAGAGATTTTACAAAACGTTTGTAGAACCTGGGAATAAACTTCTGCTGCAATAAACTGTTAGGTAATTCTAGAAATGTTGGAAAATTTAGGGAATGGGGTCATTCGCGTGTACAACTTGACTGGAATTTTTCTTTTGCCAAACATTTTTGCTAGTCTAAAGATAATCAGTAAGGTCCCAAGAGCACTAATCAGAGCAGGGTGCTGTTTACCTGTCTGTCAGGTCATTTTAAGTGCAGTTAAGTCTCTTTTTATGTACACCCTTGCGCATTTTTAATGTTTGCACTGCAAGTGAAAAATAGGGGGAAATGATGCCCAAACTGCTTGTAGAATTTACCAATACATGGTGTATTAAATCTCTGGAAATTTGAGACAGGGCACTCCCTTTGGAGGACAGCAATATAGTTTTGCTTCTTTGCTATTGTATCATTAATCAAATTTTAAAAATTTCTTATCTTAGAACTAAGGTTTGCTGTGGCATGATTTCGTGGGTGTGAATGGGAAGTAATGGTCACTCTCCAGCTCTTGAACTAATGATAAACCATGTTGCAAAGAGTCTGAGACTGGATCACCATTTTGAATGCACTTTAATCTGTGCCCTGAAAAATGAACTGTATTGCAGTTAGAATGCCTAGTTCTACTGTTGTAATGTGGCATCTGATTGTTCAATTTGGCATCAAATGTAATTTAGCATCACTTCAACCCTCCAATCGATCAGTATTTTCAATACTTTGATTTAATAGAGTTCTTAAATTTATTCAAGTTTTTTCTCTGTTTCATAACAAGAATTTTATTCACAAGAGTTATTTCTCTTACTAAGACCGACACTGTACAATATATTCGCAATACTTTGATTTAATAGAGGTATAGTTTGTATGGTTTTATAATAAGGTAACTTTTAACTAAAATAAAATATTACAATTGGAACTTACAATACAATACAATAAGTCATTGATGTTAACATTCAGAAGTGCCCATCAAAACTAAATACATACATCACATCATCCACCCAGCATGTAACACATGGAAGATCCGTAACATATAATTGATGCAAAAAAGAACATGGCGTAACAAGACTAAGTATTTTTTCTTGTTCTGTTAAAATGTATGAAAGTATACATGACATTTGCAAACTATACATCATCTTGCATGTGTTCTCACTAGTTCTCTTATTACAGTCACACCATATTGCCCATAGGATGGTCAACAGACCAACCATTCAAATAAGATATTATGGCCGAGTCAGGCATCAATTCTTCACATCATTTCAGTGTTGGATATATCTCTGTACGTCTAAATCGATATTCATTTCAGTGTTAGATATATCTCTATATGTCTCAATCGATATTCATTTCAGTGTTGGATATATCTCTGTATGTCTAAATCGATATTCATTCAGTGTTATATATATATATCTGTATGTCTAAATCGATATTCATTTCAGTGTTGGCTATATCCCTATGTCTAAATCTTTGAGCCTAAAACATGGCACCTGTACTGTGCAAATTGACACATCTTTGTTTAGGATGATTTAAGTGTGTATTGCCACCCTTCATCTGAGTGACTAAGTTGTTTCTTCCTTGCAATTCCTGCTTTATACAGATACATGATTCTAACACTCCTGAGTAATTACCTTTTTTATGTGGTAAGCTGACTTAAAACTTGAACTTGCCCTTGGGAAATCTGAGCTTGCCCCAAACATAATATCCCAACATGAGTAAAAAATAAAATATGTGATATTTTAAGGAAATCGCGTTATATCTTTGATGGCACCTTAAAACCATATGCCGACAATAAAAATTATAAAAAATATATATGTAAATAATACATGCAGATAGATATATAGATGAGAATTGGTTCGAATGCAGATATAGTTTGAAGAGAAAAACAGACATATTCATGTACATAGGCATGCAAATGGATAGGTAGAAAAGGGTTTGGAAATACAGTAGTTATATTTTTAAGAGAGAGAGAGATGTTTAGGTAAAAGACCTTGAACTGAAAAATTGAACAACCAATAACAATATTCTGGCCGGGGATACTCATTAATCCACGATGATTGGAACTTTCTTGCATGTTTCATAGCATCATGCTGGTTAAATTTCATAAAAACAGGTTCGTTAGAGCAAAATTTCATCAAGTTTCCGGGTTTTTTTTGCCTGGATAAGATAGCAGCCGAAGTTCATGAACTACATCAGCAACTGTGTGTAATGATTACTGTGTGTAATGATTACTGTGTGTAATGATTACTGTGTGTAATGATTACTGTGTGTAATGATTACTGTGTGTAATGATTTATTTATATTCACAACTGAAGTATTTGTAAACACTTATTTTATCCATTTACTTAACAATTATCATCTAGTCACCTTGAAATCGGCGACATGCATCAAAATATTTGACAAGCCGACTTATGAGATTGAGAACACTTATTTTTATCCGTTTAATTGTTTACCAAGCAGTAAGTATGATCAGTCTCCTGTAATTATCACGTAAAGAACAGATGACAAACACTGCTTGTGGGTGCTACATTTTTGTTACATCGATCACGCTTTGAACGAAATCCTCATGGTGGTGAATTGTTAGAGACGAGTGCTTTTTGTTTCCAAACACAAATGTCAAAGAAATCTCACGAGTTGTATTATTAACAGTTAAGACCTACTATCCTAAAAAATCGGCGACATGCATCAAAACATTTTTTGACAAGCCGATTGTTTAGAGTCGGAAAGCTCACAAACTGCCCGAGGCTAGGTTAGGACCTGAAAGATATCTACAGATATTACCGTTAAAATTTAACTGATAAATTTCTTATTTTGCCAAAACTTGCTTTAAATAGTAAATATTCACATTATCACGTCTGCGCGAGAAAATGCGAGACTGCCCTTGATATTGACTATAAGATGGAAATGACATATGATAGATGAAAGAAACTGTTGTCAGTTAAGTAATAGAAGAATGCGGTACATATAAACACTAAATAAAGGTACTGATATATGTACTGTCGCGAGTTTGGCTGGTATAAAACTTGCAGAGCACAAGTGTTACGAACGAAATACGACAATGACAATGACAAAGTCTTTATTACACTCAGGTTTCAATACGCAACATATGAGGTAAAATATTAATATCTTACTTTGCATGCGTGTACATTAGCAATCGAAAATATAATGTTTTTCACAGTACCGGTAGTTGCAATTTAATTCAGATTGACATAACTCCAATGGAAGTTCAAACTTAATTACATGGATGTTGAAATAATTGGAAAGACAGGATACAAATTACGATAAATGTATAAATGACCCCTTTCTGCTCTCTCTGTCTCTCTCAATTTTTTGGACTTGTCGCGGGCGAGTCGGGCAAGTGGATTTACAAATCCCTGGTATACCCATATCTGCAAACACATTATCCATGGGTATATCAGGTTGTATGCTGTTTGAGTACATACAATGCTGTTTGAGTACATATAATACACTGGTAAATAAAGCAGTAAGCCGTGAAACAGAACTGTGTTTGTGGTGCATGTGTAAACAGTACATTATTACCGTATTACCCAATATACTCATGTAGGAGTCTGATTCAACTGCAAATAACATAGACCCTGATCTGCTGGTGGATTCTGCGATGTCAGATCTGGGTATGTGCTGCTTGCAATTAGATTCAACTTACACACACACACACACACACACACACACACACACACACACACATATATATACCTATATATATAGATAGATAGATATATATAATGACACCAATAGAATCTAAGAGAGTTATAATTGGTTCCAAGTAGGAATCGAACCCAGGCCGCGAGTAACGGCAACTATCGCTTAGTTAACCTGCACCAGCGCTCAAACTCACACGTCCATGCGCTCATCCCCCCAAAAGGATGGAACACGGTCGAAGGTAAGGCCTCGAGGTGCACGAAAACTCACCCGCGAGACAAACGGAATTTAACATTCAGCTATATACACAAACCCACTGGATTTATAATGAGAAATTCAATGAATATACATTAAATTATATTTTAAAGATGGTAGCTCAGTACAAAATCTCCCGTCAGGCCTTCTACTATTCTACAATGTACAGAAGCAATCTACAGCATGCATATAACAAGAAACATCAACAGAAAAAATATTTATGCTGGCAGTAATATAACATTGATTCATTGCTATAGTATCAATAATCAATCTTTTAAAATTTCTATTTACAGGACTAAAATTTGCTGCTGAATAATCTTCAAGGGTTTGAATGGTGAAGTAATGGTTGATCCACACCTTTTCAAACCTTGTGAACCTTGTCGCATGGAGAAAAGCCCAGTAAAGAAAAAATTACAATACAGCCAGTAGCTAGACGACACAGACATTAATTCCAGCAGTAGCAGCCCCAGTTTTGTGGAGGGAGACTTTTACAGTGAATCAAATCAGAATATACTAGATACGTCACCACCAGAAAATGATGAAGAGACCCCGATGAACATGGACAAATCACAGTACAACTCATTTGAGAAAGTTCCAGGTGTCACTTCCAGCTTCATCCCAATAACTTTGGAGGGATAAGGAGTACAGGCCAGGACAGCAACCAAAACTATACTTAATCAGGGATACATTCTTGCCAATACGACACTATACATAGGAGTATTTTTTAAAAATTTTGTATGTTCTTGCACGCCTCAAATACTGTCTGTCCTGTCAGATGGATAGTTGTTTCTGATCTCATGTATTAAGTTGGATACTTTACATCAATACACTGTGCTGGTTACAAACAAGTATGTATGGAATAACTTGTGTCTGTGTATTACATTATCCTCTCTAAGTCATTTCAATCTAAACTGATCAGGTTACAGAACTTTAATTCATATTTTAGACATGAGAGGACCCAATATATTTTGTTGTTTGTAACAAGAATAAAGAGAAATTTATTTCCATTAGGACCATCACCTAGTTAGCATGAAGAATTAAGTTTCAGCTTTTTGTTCACAATGGCAACACTGAAACTTGTACTAAATGTCTTGTTTGTATCATTTGAATTCAAAAAGTAGAATTAATCGCCCGTGCAGGTGCATTATGCAAGGGCAGATCAGAGGGAGGGGATCTATGCCCTGTGCATTTGAACTTATACACAAATATGATTGGTACCTCATGGTTAGGGTGACATATAGGGGAGATTTATTGAAATGTACGTACCGTCTATACTCGCGTGTGAGCCAATACAAACTGCAAACTGCATAGACCCAGATCTGCCGTCGCATAATGCGCCGGCAGATCTGGGTCTATGTTGTTTGCATTTGGATCGAGATTATACGCGAGTATATACGGTTATATATTGCATCATAATTATATTTAAGGGAGATTTTACGTCACAGCACAAATTCACATTAAGGAGTGAATACCCTCGTATCTATAAAGGTAAAGTGTAATACCCCACTATCTGCTTATTCTTCATGTTGAGCTTTGTGTATTTATTATTAATATTAATAATTTGTTATTATTTATAATTATTTACAATTTATATTAATTACCCACAGAAAATATTGTACAGAATATTTTTGTTTTAATATATTCACACAAATTTGAGGATGGTGTGTTAAGATCTAAGTGTGTCTTGCTGATTTTCTTTACTTATTTATTGTAATCAGTATTTTCATGAACTACATGTAACGTATATACTCGCGTATATTCCGATACCAACTGCAAACTGCATAGACCCAGATCTGCAGTCGCATAATGCGCCGGCAGATCTGGGTCTATACAGTTTGTAATGACTAATCAGTAGAACAAACAACTTAGACCCTGATCTGCCGGCGCCTTATGCAACGGCAGATCAGAGTCTATGTTGTTTGCATTTGGATCCGTAATATCCGCGAGAATATACTGTAGTATGTTATGGTCTTGGCATGATAGTTATCTGACATCTACAGATGACCCAGCCTTAGCAGAGTGTGCTAGATGGAGTAGGCAGTCATCTTTCAAACGTTTTGGTGAGGCTTTTGTATATTTATTATCGTAATTTTTGCAATTCTGTAAAATCTGGATAATAAGAGAATACTTTAAAATAGGTGTATACAGAAAATGAGTACACACGGGCTCTCTGATATTTATGTAGCAAAAATTAGTACTCTTCTTTGTGGAATAGAAAGTCCCAGTTAAATAACTTAAACTGCATTTTTATGAGATCAAATCGTATTATCGTGAGATAATAGTGTGTTATCGCTAGATACAATAACACGTTTACAATTAAACCTTTAAATGAAACTACTTTTAAAAATAAAAGGCAAAAAGAAAATATTTAATTTAGATGTCTTTCTGGGAGGTCATTTTTAGAAATGTGCGTGTTTCTGTGTGTGTGTGTTTCATTGTTGGATTGAACCAGAGAATACAAACATAGCAAAGTGTTAGTATCGATTTATTCGGTGGGATGATCATACACACATTTTCCACATTGATGCATTTCTATTTCAAGGGGTTAGAATGCAGATAATAATCATCAAAGCGCAAGAAAACTAAACGTGTTCCCTTTTTTTCCTATCGATTGACGTCAGCATTTTTTTTTTATGTCAAAATCTCACATCTTTATTTAAATCTAAGCAGTTGAATTATTTATTGAGATCAAGGGTATAATATGTCCAGAACATTTTATTAACTGTATTGAAACATTATAAAGTTCACAGAAAATCAATCAAAAGTGTTGTCTAAAATAATAATAACAATAATACATTTTATTTATTCTTGATGGACTGTTTTACCTCACTCAAGGTTGAGATGTGTTAAATCTACAGTATTTACATCATGTACAATAGTTGTATATATGTATGTGATGGGAATATTATCTAGGCTTTTATATCTTGTCATGGGTGAGATCACTGCACTCATTAGCTACAAGGGCCGATATCCTTGCCATATCAACGTGTGTCAACAGTAAGCAAGAATAAATCTTGATAAGAATGACCCGTCAGTTTGACCTTTCACTGAAATATTCACAAGGACATTGTCCAGGTATTATAATGCATCATTCTGCTTTCTTGGTATGGATGAATGATCTTCTGCGTACTCAGCATGGTAAATTGGATGCATACCTTTATGTAGAGTAGACAATGCCCTAATATCTGTGCTAATGAAAGGCTTTGGTTTGGTTAGACAGTTGAAGTGAAGTGCCTTGCCTAAGGATACATCTCAGTAGCCAACTCGGGCTGATTCGATGGTAGGATTAGAACCTGAACCGTTTCGTTCGTGAATCCAGCACACTAACCACCGAGCCACTGGGCTCGTATTAAGGAAAGGTAAAAAATGACATGTCATTCTTTTCGAGCTATACCAGTCTTGTGTCTACTATTGAGATTTTACGAGATTTGGATTAACCGCTGGCGATCCATCAATTCAACAGAAATATTTTCTTTTCAACATACAGGTACACAATTACAGCTGCTTAAATCATGTTCATTTCTTACCAGTTTTTAGCTATCTATATGATTTTTTTAAGGAATTGTCAAATTTTTTAGATATGTATATTGTTTTAAGGAATTGTCATTTGTATTTCGAAACCAAAATAGCTTTAAGATTCCAATAAATATCTTTTTTAATACGTTGTGTCTTGTCTTATGTACAAAATTATCCAATGCTCTTAGGGATTAAGTGATAGTTATATTCATCCACTATCTCCCCAACATCTCTTTTTGCCATTGGCAAGTGTTCAGGAAGACTAAGCAGAAGAATGTCTCTTGTGCAGGAAGCCATGCAATTGTGTTCGAAGTTTAAAAGTACACGCAAGTTACATTTGGAAGAATTTTGTAGATTCCATAGATACACATTTTAATGGATTTCCTCGTATACATCTGAATGTCATGTGTGCTTACCGTATATACTCGTGTATAATTCGTTACCAACTGCAAACTGCATAGACCCAGATCTGCCGTCGCATAATGCGCCGGCTGATCTGGGTCTATGCAGTTTGTAAGGACTAATCAGTAGAACAAACAAGATAGATCCTGATCTGCCGGAGTATTATGCGACGGCAAATCAGGGTCTATGTTGTTTGCATTTGGACCCGATCTATACGCGAGTACAGATGGTAACTTACTCTGAATTAATTCCACAACTGGTTATTTATCAGTCTCACTGTAGAAACTTCCAAGTATATTTTGAACAAATAGTGCTAATATATAATAATCGCTCTTTTTCACATATGATGAGGACGATTTTACTGTCTTGTTTTAATATGTCTGGTAATTTGTAAGCTTCAGTGTGCAATGGAAATGTGGCGCACTTCTACTTTACTGGATGCAATGCTTATTACAGCATATGACAAATGTGGGAGATCGAATGCTGAGTTCGATGACCTCATTTATCTCTCCGAAGAAACCCAATGTTTATTCAAAATGCACTAATTTTAGGTGTGGCTGGTAAGCAGAAGATTACCTGGGAAAGCTATAAAAACTTGTAACCCAATCCTTTGGTAAGTCTTTGTCAGTAAAATAGTTTTATACAACAGGTGCTGCCCTTATAACCACATCCCCCTCCCCTCTCTCTCTCACACTTATGCCAAGATATTCCCTACTGTATAAGAGTTTGAAGTTTGAGTAGCCAGTTGCCTAATATTAATTGCAATATTATGCTCCCAGATGGGGACGGGTGAGCTCAGATCTGTGAGGGTTTACTTTTGCCACAAGGTACCAGTAGGTTTGTTCACACGGAACAGGACCATCAGCCTTTGTCAGCAGCGTTTACAGAACATGCACCATTGAGCAGGGTACCAGTATTGAAAGTGAGGTGAGAGGAGACATTGGATACCGTACTTAATACTTTGAGATCAGGCCATTGGCTGTAATTCCAGCATGGAATTTTACTGATTTCATTTTCGGAGACTTTCATCAGTTCGTTCAACTTCTACATATTTTCACCGTGCACTTTCAGTATTTCGATATTGTCTCTCCAGCAGGTCAAGATTAGACTGTACTACCTGGTGCGAAACTGTTGATTAAGGTAGCTTTTCCAGTACCCTTCTATGCTGCAAAGCATCCTAGTTTAATTATTCAGAAAGTTTGCAGTCACTTCAATCAGGAAGTACATGTGTTCTGTACTAGGCCAGCTAGTGCATCGCGAGAGCAATTTAAAAACTTTCATGAAAAACACAAGACACGTAAAGGACAAAATAATTACCAGAATGCGCAAAACTACACATCCAGAGATTTTATTAAGTGCCATGAAATCTATGGAACAACAATGTTGAGATGCAGCAAGTTCTTATTCATTTTTTGTTTTGAACAGCTGTTAAAGTTATGAAACATAATTTGACAAACCTTACGAAGTGCACGAGTTGTTTATAGGGGCAATATGAGGGGGAAGATCTGGGACGCTATGGGGAGAATGTTTTAAGGGTCGATGTACTATGGGAGGAAATCTGAAACTATATGTAGGATACTTGTGTGGAATTGATGTGTTCTGGTGGAAAAAGGAAATTTAACATGGATGGGACAGTAGCAGTACCGGAACAACCGAGCATTCCTCGTACTTTTTTACACAATTATTATTACCATCTCGTGTGGGGTAACAGTACATCTGTGCACACTTTTTACTACATTACAAAAGAAATAAATATTATAACCATCTCGTGTAGGGGTACCAGAACATCTGAACACACTGTTTACAACATTACAAAAGAAATATTATTACCATTTCGTGTAGGGGTACCAGAAAACATGAGCACACTTTGTACTACTTTACAAAATTATTATTACCATCTCGTGTAGGGGTACCAGAACATCTGAACACACTTTTTACTACATTACAAAAGAAATAGTATTACCATCTCGTGTAGGGTACCAGAAAACATGAGCACACTTTGTACTACTTTACACAATTATTAATAACATTTCGTGTAAGATGTTCTAAATGAAAAAATTTCAAAGAAACAAGAAGACAGCCAGCACACTAATAAATTTCTAAAACATAACCAACACACTCTAGTTCCTAGGTCACATTCTAATCTCTTGATTCAACATTTGGTGAGCCGAAAATAAACTAAAATTGTTTCATCTTCATAAAGAATGGCACAAAGTTATACTGTGATAGACTCAACAGTTTTCAGAGATGTGATTTAAATATTTCATGAATTTAGCAGAAAAGTAACTATCTCAATATCAAGAGATAATGTGTATTTATTTAGAATTCTGGATGGTATAAAAGTTAGCTGTGTTACCCCCCACCCCCGTCGGCCGCCACTCTTTGAATAAATACAGTATCGAGTCGTATCCACTTTTATCAAATTGCACGCTGAAACCTTTTAAAATGATATTTAGTAGTGGTATTTATTGTTCAAACTGGAGCAATGGTCTTATTATACCAATTTTTAAAAATGGTGATCCATCCGATGCAAATAATTATCGAGGGATAACATTGCTTAGCTGTATAGGAAAAGTTGTCACTACTATATTAAATCAAAGACTCACCTCTTGGACCATTAAATATGATATTATTACCAATGCACAATTTGGTTTTAAGAATAATAAATAGTACAGTAGACGCCATTTTTATATTAAATTTTTTTATTCAAAAGCTACTCAATGAAAAGAAAACGATTGTCTGTGCCTTTATTGATTTTAAAAAGCATTTGATTATGTAAAAAGGACAAGTATATGGCAAATAGCAGTAAAACACAGAGTGACTGAGAAAATGTTAATGATAATAAGATCTATTTTACCGTTCAGTGCAGTCATGTGTAAAGCACTTAAACTCGTACTCAGACTATTTTGATTGTTCACATAGGCTTCTTCAAGGAGAAAGCCTCTCTCTATTTATGTTTTCCCTTTATATTATTGATCTGAAAATTGCATTTCAATCAAATATAGAGGCTATTATCATTTTAGAAGAAATGTCTTTATATCTATTATTGTTTGCTGATGATACGGTGATATTTTCAGAGACAGCAGATGGTCTACAGTCATCCCTAAATAAGTTACATCTCATATATTAGGCCTATATTATAATATGCAGATGTCGTTTGGGATAGATGTTCAAAATCAGAGTCAGATAGATTAGAGGGATTCAAGTTAGAGGCTGCTAGGATAGTCACAGGTCTAACTAGAAGTGCATGTTTATGAGGAATGCGGCTGATCCCTCTCTTAGAAAGAAAATCTCACAAGCCCTGCACTTTTCAGTGAATTATTTATAATGATTCACCAAGTTATATAAATGAACTGCTTCCTCCTGTGGTGAGAGAAATGTCAAGATACAATTTACGTAATCGACAAAACTTGTCTATAATAAATGCCAGACTCTAAATAACAACAAACTCGTTCCTTAACTCTTCTATTCTTATATGGAATACCCTACCTGAAAATGTCAAATCGGAAAGCGATTTCTTAAAATTTTAAAAGTCTATTACCCCGCTTAACAGTAGTTTTCCTTCTTATTATCTTTCTGGTGATCGCAGATACTCTATTTTTCATACTAGGATCAAAAGCCAATGTAGCGACCTTAAAAAGATCATTATGAAAATAATATGATAGACAATCCCTTATGCAAATGTGGGGTATAAGCAGAAAGTGCACATCATTATATTTTCATTTGCACTTAATACACAGTTCAAAGGCAAAATCTGATACTTATTCCTAATGAAATGCTCGTCCCAATCTCTACAAACACTATTCTATTTGGCACAGCTGAACTTGCAACCCGTTCTAGGCAATATGATCAAAACATGTCAATTATTACAATATCTCCATTATAATTATTGCAAACACAATATTTATATTTATGTTATTAATTTCAAAGGTATACGATCAAAAAAAATTTTATGACTCCATTTCGCATGCCGATATTCCATTTCACTCTATTCCATTAAAATCCCAATTGCGCATTTAAGACCTACCGCTGCTAATCCTTGACATTCAAGCCAGCGCTTCAACTCACAAACTGAGTGTTCTGATATTTGAGAACAACGAAATGTAGCTCATGGGAAGTCATTTTCGTCTAGCTTTATCGAATATATCTTCTCTGATGTTGCCATTCTTTGTTCTACACTTTTACTTTGTGTATCACGTGATACCCATAACACATAACACATTTACATGACGTTTTTATCGATCTATGCAATACTCGTATTCACATAACACAGACGCATGCATATATATATATATATATATATATATATATATACTCACGCAAACACACACACACACACACACACATGTGAGATCAAATGAATCGGCATAAACCAAGATATCAGATTTTTACAGAAACTTTATCAGTGTATATACTAGGCACAAACTGGAAAGAAAAAAAAATTATAACAGGATCGATACCCGTGGGAAATTAGTTGATGATGCAAGCGCGGCAGATTGAGAAAGTCAGGTCGGAATTATTTGTTGCTACACAAGATGTAATCAGAAATTTCTTGAAATTTGACTTTAAGCTTTCTGAAGAAGGCGATTTTTCTATGAATTGTTATGAAATGTCATTCCATATTTGGAACTCAGAATGACTGAAAGATTGTTTTGAAGATTTTCCCTTGGAAGATGATCTGAAGCTATATTGCCAACTTTGATATATTTGTTTCACTAAGGATTTTGATATACGCTGGCGCTAAATCATTTAATACTTTTTACTAGGACATCCGTGTGAAACTTTGTAGGCGTCATAGGAATTTGTTCAATACTATTCGTAAGGCCTGCTTTTGCATCTTTGCTGTTTGATGTTACTGCTCCAGTCCAATGAGCCATTATCATGAACACCTAAACCTTTCTGTGATTTTATTCTGTTTAACATTTGGTTATAGATTGAAAGAGGTAGAGAGCCCCGAATTACTAACTTTTGTTGGCTAGAAAGTAGCATGCAGCATGTAAGTATTTTTTTTACAAATTGTTCTCCATGTTGTTAGTGTGACATCAATTTGGTGGGAAGACTTGACCGCCTCATGGGTGTTTTTCAGAATTGTGCCATCTATAAGGCTCTATCAATAGTATTCCTCACGAGAGAGATACATGACAAAACACTCAAGAAGCTTCTCAGAGTAAGCTGGTTTGGTGTTTGACGGCACACCAACATATTAAGGTTATATCGTGCCAAGGCAATTGGAGTCAAGTGCCTTGTCCAGGGCCACAACACGTCAGCTGACTAGGGATCATCTGATGATACTTATGGTATTCATTACAGAGAATTTTGTTTTCACTTGAAACGAAAGGGGTGAAATAGATCGTCAGATCACACTTAATGTTCAAACTGGTACTCATTTGCACAACATTTCAGCGCGAGGACTTTATTTTTGTGTCATAGGAAGATAACTCGGTAGATTAAACTAGGCATCGATACTGCCACAAAGGGCTTAAAGAGACACCATTGAGATGAAGCAGTAAATTTCACATGTTTTAAATGATGATTCCGCAGTTTCAAATAAAGTATTCAAGACGGCGTCGTAATTTAGCGCATAGGAAAACAATCCAGCCCCAAATGATACTGTTATAACCCTCGAATTGGATAAAATAATTTGCTACACAAAACAAACATAAAATCTGTTGTTTATTTCTCGAAACAAATCTTCAAAGTGTTACTAAACTCCCCACCCCCCTCTCTCTCTCTCTCTCTCTCTCCATGCAAACGTACACGCTTTGTAGAGTTAATGCAAACTATATGTATGGTCAGTTTGATCCAAAAGTGGACCTGGTTTGTTAAACCTTTAGAAAAAGTTTATGGACCCGGCCCAAAGATGACTACTGACATCAAAATTATATTTTTCTAACATAGCTACAAGAGAAATTTCCGAATTTTGAGGTGTTGATTAAAGAATTTACGTCCGAATCATCTATATTTTAATTGGTTGTCAGATATATCTATTTCCATGGAGTCAAGCTATCTATTTTAAGTCAAAGTTAACCTATACACAGCAAAGCATATATTTGTTATGTAGACATTACTGATGGCATGTTAATCAAGGATGTACTGCATTAGTCGGACAAATCAGCACCCACACCGGTATTGGTATGTTGGTGATTTGGCATCTGATCCCACCTAATCATGATACATTGTAAATATTGCAAACAGATTTGTCCACAACACACCAGTGCACATATGGACTGTTTTCAGATACTTTCCGGCATTTTCCTCGTGGTTCTTGAGTTACCGTCGGTTGAAAGGCCTTTTGGTAACCTGTAAGGGATATTTCCGTGTCAAATCCGATGTTTGTCAGCTTATAAATCCACGTGGAATCAAACAACCCTAGCGCCTATCGCTATTTACAGTTCGACGTCAGCAGATAATCCGTTGTTCCATCAATATCGAACGACCAATCAGATGCGACTTTCGCTGATTCTAAAGTTTATTAGTTGTTTTCGTCATGTGATTCAAGTATCCGTTGATTTGTCACGTGACTAAAACGTGATAAATATATCGGGATGTGACTATTATCACTGTTCAATAATGAACCAAGTTATAAAATGGACGGATAAATTGACAGTGTTCTTAGCAATTTGGATTACAATGTAAAGTGAATCCGTCCATTTTGTACTTTGGCGCGTTATTGAACAGTGATAATATTTACATAATGATGTGTTAATCAAGTGACAATCAAATGACAAATTCACGGTTACTCAAGTCACATAACGAAAACTACCAAAATATATTCGAATCCACGAAAGTCGCATCTGACAAATCAAATGTGACTTTCGCTGATTCGAAAATATTTTGGTTATTTTCGTCACGTGACTCGAGTATCAGTGGATTTGTCATGTGACTGTCATGTGATAAATATCTCCTCGTGCACCTTTTATCACTGTTCAATAACGTGCCAAATTACAAAATGGTCGGATTAAATTTACATTGTAACCCAAAGTGCTTTCGACACTGTCAGTTAATCCATCCATTTTGTAATAGTGAACTTTGAAAATAGTTACATGGCGAGGTATTCATCACTTAACAGCCACGTGACAAATAGACAGATTCTCGAGTCACAAGACTAAAGCAACCATTTCGAATGAGCGAAGTCGCATCTGATTGGTCACTCCATATTTATGAGACAGCCGATTATCCACAAATGTACCCCGGTAATTTTAAATGGCGACAGGAAGTTGGGTTACATGTTTCCACGTGGATTTACAAGTTGTCAAACATAGGATTTGATACAGAAATATGCCGTACAAATTGCCGAAAGGTCACTACAAACGACCGTAACTCAAAAGCCGCGAGAAATCCCAGATATTGTCTAAAAGAAGTCGATATGCGCACTTATATGTTGCTGACAAATCTGTCTGCAGTACTTGCAATGTTTTATGAATAGGTGAGATCAGACCCCATATCACCAATATACCAATACAAATTGTAGGTCTAATTTATTCGACTATGCATGAATATATCAAGATTAAGTATTCGATATGGTTCGAATAAATATAAAAGGTCTATCATGTATAAATGGTCAAAATGGTAGGAGTAACTATGGTTATGCACAAATGCTCCATGCGGTAAGAGTAACTATGGCTAGAGAGAAATTTGTCAGGCATACAAGTTGGATATGGTTCGAATAAATATGGATAGGAAGCAATCTATCATGCATAAATGTTCGATACGGTACGAGTAATTATAGGTAGGTAGAAATCTATCATGCACAAGTGTTCGATATGGTACGAGTAAGTATGGGTAAGTAGAAATCTAGTATGCACAAATGATAACTACGGTACGAGTAAGTATGAGCAGGTAGAAATCTATAATATACAGCAATTAGGAAGCGACTTTCAGATCTCCTCTCTTCTTAGAGAGTAAGCCACGAATGACTGTCTTTTCCCTCTTTAGTTTGAGTTCGACCAAGTAGGCTGGGTAACCCGTAAATCTTCCTTCTCAGCTTCCCCTTCCAGATCCATCCGTATGCCATGCTAGCGGAATTAGCTGGAATCTTCTGTTTAATTTTCTTACCTATAATTAAACATTAAAAGTGATGACCTTTCAATCTTTACAAGGGTTTCACAGAATATTGTCGTTCTTGTAAACCGCACCATGATGTGTGTACTCCTTCCCGTGATAAATATTTTGAAAAACACCAAGTCTGATATATCATCGACAATAACGTCGCTGCATGAAACTAACAAAGTGATTACCAGTGTCTTGCTGTCCACTTGGGCAGACAATACAATATATGAGACCGTTACAGAGAATGTGTAGACTCGCTTTTCACAGACACGAATATTTGATAGGAAAAAAGTTTGTTATTGTCCATGGCAAATAAGTATATACTGGTTGTGTATCTCATCATCCAAACATGTTCGCAGAAACATCGATTAAACTATATTTCCAAATTATCAACACCAGCTGATTTACTGTCTTGCTCGATCAAATTAAATTTACAAACATAGCCCGTCGCAAGTTTGTTGAGCGATTTATTTTGTATTGGGGAATAAGAAGTCAAAAATTGCTACCTGGAAGTCATGGGAGCTATTCGATGTTACAGTGTAAATAATTAAGAATCTATGTCACACTGACTTTCGTGTTAGAATATACTCTCATAATGCTTTTGTTACACACATAAGAAAGGTTCACTCTTGACAAAAAACGGAGACTACATTGGAGGACTTTGTGTTACAGTGTATATAAATTAGTGCCTGTGTCACAATGAGCGTCATCTAGGATTTTCTCTGGTGACACTTTTCTTGGCCCCACACGGTTCATTATCAAAACACTGCATCAAATAGTCTGTACTGGCATGCGGTTTTGACCTTTTTTGTATCATTTGATTCGTAACAGATGCTGTTCTTTACAGATATCAAGCTATGCTTGATAGAGCGTTGATAGCGCACCTCTGCCGTCGTGGGTTCGATCCCCGGATTCGTCACGCGCGAGAGTACATCGTAGTACATCCAAGGTCAATGGTTTCTCCGTGTTCTCCGCTTAACTTCACCTCAGCAGCCGCATAATACCGCCACCTTGTCCGTCGACAATTCTTAATTTAAATTGTGAGAACGTATTATACAACAAATAAAAGTTAAATGTTTTGACGTCAAGCATCTCATTGAAGACTTGTTGCTCTCTGTCTGGCTACAGCCCAACGAATCAGAACTTCTTTTTTAATGTAGAAATAGGGACGCTAAGATGCGAGCGAAGATATATTTGACGGATTGCACATGTCATCAGACAGTTTCCAGCAAACATGTATATGACATGGAAACTACATTGTACGATTCAGGGCGATTTATATAGATGAAGGGTCTGAATGTGTGGCAATCTTAATCAGCAGTTTCTACCATATTTATTTTAGTGTATAAACTAGTCGTGTCATTTTAAGTATCAAGTCAAGTGTCCTTACATCAGGAATAAAATCAAAGGCAACTTAAACGTAAGTAGCACTTACCAGCCTTAAGGGTGAGCTCATCCCTGTTTTGTGCAATGTAGTCTTCGATAGCAATGACCTTCACATTGGCTAAGGTTCTGACCTCTGCTGCATCTGGTACGTGAGGGACAGTGTCTAAATCAGAACACTCGACAGTGACCTTTTCCTGAACCTTGTCCTCGACCTTTCTTTTCTCGACATTGACTTCTGTCTGACCCTTGTCCTTGACCTTTCTTGATTCTTTGATTGGTTTGATGCTTTCTGCGGACTCTGAGATTATGATTTGAAGTTCTTTAAAATATTAACTCAAACAACTGATGCAATCAAATAATAATAATAATAATAATAATAATAATAATAATTATAATAATAATAATAATTATTATTATTATTATTTTTATTTTTATTATATCGACAGATAAAATGATTTATATTTCTTAATATCATTACATCTTCGATTTGTTGAATTTTTAAAGAATACTCCATGTTGAAGAGAAAGTTTTTATACTTTTCTGGCGGAAATCGGGTATGAAATTAATTGAAACGGTTAAAAAGAAGGTACAATTAAAGATTATCTTGGTAAATTGCTGAGCTCAGTCCCTAATCTTTTTATTGTCCCATCTATCCACAGGTTCTATCACTGGACACAAATAAATATAATACTTTATCGTAATATGATCATGTATAGAGATAAGTTCACCATTTATAAAATTAAATCACACAAATTTGTAATTGAATATAGCATAATGTCTGAAGGAAATGCGGTAAAAACACTGCATAGTAATCCAGGGAAAAGTTTATCTCTTATTTGTATCAACGCATCCATTGCTCCTGATAACTAAAGCTTCATCCACTCACTCCACCTACCACTCTTACAAACATTCCCATCCACTATTGTACTAAAGCTTCCATCAACCTATCAATGATTCTATAAAAAATGTTTGATTATTTTTTCATTTACAATATTACCTTTTCGTGTCTTTTTCTCAAGTTTCTTTGCCTTTCTTGTCAGCTGTAAAAGGAGAAAAAAGCGATGAAGTTATAAAAACATTCTATGATATGGGTCTTGTGATATATAAATTTGTTTAGTACTTGTGATGCATCCATGAAATCTTTCTCTCTCTCTCTCTCTCTCTCTCTCTCTCTCTCTCTCTCTCTCTCTCTCTCTCTCTCTCTCTCTCT
Source organism: Margaritifera margaritifera (assembly GCA_029931535.1). NCBI lineage: Eukaryota > Metazoa > Mollusca > Bivalvia > Unionida > Margaritiferidae > Margaritifera > Margaritifera margaritifera. The sequence continues at coordinate 1,756,816 of JAQPZY010001260.1, forward strand.
CTCTCTCTCTCTCGTGTACAGCCTACCTTGGGTGGTACGGGTGATGTGTCCCTATTTCCGTCAAGATCAATTGTGCAGTTCATCTTGGAAATCCCCCACATCTCTGTCTCGCAGTCAGACTTTATGATTTGAGGGAGTTCAAAACGGCCAGTTGTCGGGTCAGCTGTAGATAAAGAAGATTTTATTTGCTGTGTACTTATTTTTATACCCATTTTCCAGTGATCACTTAGTGGGATGTTTGTTTTTTTGTGTGCTAAAATAATTCTAGAAATTATTGAAATACTTTATATAAATCTACAAATTGAATCGACCCTTGGTTAGCGAAGATGACTGAAGAATAACAGTAAAGGCCGATTTACAACAAAACTTTACCTATCTCAGAGACATAAAAAAAAAAATATGTAAGTGCTTTTTCCCCCTCACAAAACATCCCACGCCCAAAATTATAAACATTTTATACAAACCTTTGACCTTAATACTAGCTCGGTTGCTTAGTTTCTCGTGGTTACCAAGGGCACGTACATCTGAAGCCTTGGGTTGTGGTTTAGGCTTCATTTTAATCTCTCTTCCTTTTTCATCGATCTCAATACTTAGAGGAAAAAGAACAGAAAGCATAATTCTTTTAATAAGTATATCCTTTTCAACATTAGTACTGGAGTTATTTCCCTTTCAGGCGAAACTAATCAGATAAGCTGCATCCTTTAAAAAATAGGTTTGTAACTCTCAGTTTCGTCTCCTTAAAAAAACAATAACTTCAATAAGTAATACTCTCAAATTTATTTGCTCAGACATGGTGTCATTAGGGAAACGAAATACGTTCAGTACATTTTTTGTACGGCTAATAAGCACAGTTGAACTGAACTTCTATTTATATATTTTTTCCTCGGCAAGGGACGAAGATTCAAATAAGTTAGCTAGGATAACGCAGTGGTAGCACATTCAATTTATACCTCCTCCGTCCCGGTATCAATTCTTGCAGGTGGTGGCATGTTATATTAGTGGCGACCCATCCAACTTATTGTAGAAACGACGTAAAATAAATAGCTTTATGTAAAAAAAAAACAATCGTTACCTTAACTGTGATTGACTTACACAGAAAGAAATAGGCAAACAAGTCTGTTGTAATTGACTGTTTCTGTGAACTACATTTAGTCACCTGTTGCGACAACCATTGTTATAATCTTCCTATATCTCACTCGAGATCTGAAGCCTCGGTAGCTCAGTTGTTAGAGCGTCGAAATCGTAATGCAAGCGTAGCGGGTTTGATACCCGCTCAGGCCATCCCGGGTCGGCTACCCCAGTGTGTCATTGGAAAAGGAACTTAGCTCCCATTTCCTCTAACATGATATAACCAATAAGATGTTAAAAGTGCCGTTTACCCCCCCCCCCCCCGCCAAAAAAAGAAAGATCTGAAGTATGTGTGTATATATATATATATATATATATATATATATATATATATATATATATATATATATATATATATATATATATATATATAAAAGCAAATGGTCTAGGTAAACACCAAGCCATAACTACTGTAACATAATCGGAATTGTCAAACGATATAATTTATATACTTACATCTCTGTCTCCGATTCTTTGTCTTCAATATCATCTACTATATTATCGGGCGTTGTTATCTCTTTTATATCATCTGAATCGTCACCCGATATTGTTATTTCCGTTACCAGGTTGGGGTCACCAGATATTGTTATTTCCGTTACCAGATTGGGGTCACACTCATCAGCTATGATGACCTTTGGACCTTCACACTGTTTGTTTCTCTTTCTGTTTATGATGACCTCTGGACCCACACCAATTTGTTTTCTCTTTCTGATCCCCAAATTTAACTTCTTAAGCCGGTTCTTTTTCTCATTTTTCTTGTTTGCAGTCTTCTCATCAAATTCCTAAAACAAATTGCAAAGAAAAAATGTATCCCTTTGTCTCTGACGTAAATAAAAGAATAACTGAAGATTTTTTTCACTCAATTAATCATTCATACATTTCTTCAAAGATATTTGAAGAAAATTGGTGAGTCATCCTATCAAACAAGTCTTTAATAGTATAGTTATCATCGTCATCGTTGTTATCCTTATTATTATTATTATTATTATTATTATTAGTTAACAATTTCAATTAAATTACGATTCTATAGGAGGGTCAGTTTATTATTTATATCATTTACCTTTGTCAAAATAATATGTTAAATAATACCTTTTTTAAAAATAATACGTGGAAAAATACACTAAAACATGTAATTTTCACTTTTTTAAATTATTGTTTCGCTTTCTATAATTGTCTTTAAAAAAATAATAAAAAATCTTTAAGACGTCAAGCAAGTCATTTAGAACATCAGTCATTGTTGAAATCCCACACTCTTTCATTTGTTCAATGGAATTTGAAAGAGAAGAGTGATTTGTCTTTCCAGGCAAGCCTTCAATGTGATATTTATCTTCATTATTGTGTCGTTGTCATTCATTTTGCTATTATTATTATTATTATTATTATTATTATAAAACATGCCAATAACAATGAGACTCCTATTTTAACAGGGTCAGTTTATTCTTTATATTATTTAAGTTTCTTCCAATAAGATGTTGAAAAATACTCTAAAACAATTATTTTCGGGTTACTTAATTATCATTTTTATATCCTTTTCAATATTCAACAATGAGTTCTGGTAATTTTTACGTGTCATGATCAGTCTGATTGCACTGAGCATAACTATCATCAATGTTATGTGTGAACCATCATAAATGCTTAAAATAATACCCGAAATTCGTTTTTGTTTTTGTTTATCCTGTCTTTATTCTGACTAAGAAGTTTTCTACACCTATACTTATATGGAGATTAAAATACCTGATTTTGATTTTTTCTGTACACATTTAATATTCACGCATTATAAAACAATCACTAGAAACGGTTGATCAAAAACAAATTTTCGCAAGTCTACATTACATTTTACCCTATTTTGCTGCAATAAGAATCGAAAATATACCACAAAGACAGGAAATTCACGCCGATTTATGTTTTGAGCCAAGAGGTTCCTAACATCGGTTTCAACGTCCATTTTGTCTAGCTGAGCATGGATATCTTGGAGCAGTCTCTGGTGATTGAAGCAGGAAGGAAGGAGAGAAAGAAAGAAAGAAAGCGACAATTTGGATCAGAGTCAAAGCGTAACAGAGCAAAATGATGAAGAATAGGAGTAAATGATTAACATAATAGGCGAAAGAAAATTGAATAGAAAGGACTCTTCATTTTCCTAAATAAAAAAAGACATTCGTTTTATTAGCGCAAATTATAAACTACATTATTTGATCTGTTGTTTTTGTTGTTGGAAGATAGGAAAATTCAGGTACACTAACTATATAACTTTTCTTTACATCGTCAGCTGCGTCAAAATTGTGTGTGTGTGTGTGTGTGTGTGTGTGTGTGTGTGTGTGTGTGTGTGTGTGTGTTTAAATCATTTATCATATACCAAAGCGCTGTTTGCACGTCAGGCATAATGTTCCACACAACCTTATTTATATATGCGTCCATAGCGGAAAACGTTCAGTTTTTGATGGAAAACAAGTTTCTAGAATGTGGCAGATGTGGAAAAACAAACCGCGCATTAGGAAATGAAGATAAAACATACCAAGCAGGTGAATTTCTATTGATAAAAAGCACATCTCAGAACATCACAGCTAAACAACAAAATGGTATAAATAAAAAACAGTCTAAGGTCACTACAATATAGACAATGTCCCAGATGGGTAATAAATGACATAATAAAATACATGAAACGAGATAACATTAAACAATATGAAATTGATCTTACCTACATTTACAAACAGCTGTAAAATATATACAATGTAAAAATACTACAAGCTGGTAAGCGAGATCTCGAGCAACATCCAGGGTAACGAAAAGCGCATAGACGTTGATGCAATCATTTGAGCATTTAAACTAGCTTAAAATTTCATTCAAATAATGTATAGTAGCAAATCACACAACTTCTTAATAAATTATGCTTTTCTACTGCACAAAATGTTTACCATGTACAACTTTCACGCATCCACAAACCTTTAATAACCAGGAATTACCAAACAATTAATAAAATTAATTTGATAAGAAAACAATTCACACCACACGGATGACGTAAAATTTAGTACACCTATCACAGTGTGAAGATACACAGATTTTGTTAATTCAGTTTTCACAGAACTTTCATTTGACACCTAGCCGTAATTGAAATTAAGCTACAGAAAAAAATGGTACAATCAACATTGAATGTTGTTGGCAATATCTAATCAAGCAGAATGCATGCATGTGTTGCACCGAAGGTGCACCTAGCCTCGACGACAGAGCACAATCAGTACTTGTAAAATGTTACACATGCATCGGAGAAATATGACAGAGGAACTGGAAAAATATACAAAATACCACAGATGTAAACATTGTGTAAAACAAACGATATTAAGCTGGTATTACAACAGAAGAAATTAAAAGATGAAAGTGAAATTCAACAGAAAATTACACGTGGATGTGGAAAACAGTAAATAGATGATCAATGTATTTGTACAAGAAAAGTCAATTTCATATACGAAATATAGGTGAACATTGTTCGGCACACTCATTTTTGATTTAAATAAAAGACTGTAAAAAGCAAACACTTTATCGTAGATAAATGTAGTTCAAATATTCTTTTAAAAATCAAACGCGTACAGCAAATTGTCTTTGACCTGCAACTCAGTGTAACGCTCCATTAAACCAAGATATTTCAAAAATAGTTATCGAGACAAAAAAATACAACACTTAAAATAAAACTTTTACACACAAGCCATTATTCATTTTTCACTGCGACACTTTAAAATTTGACAGTGATGGCTCTAAGAAAAAATCTGGATCAAAGTACAACATGAGATTTTGGCGTATACAACTAAACTGGTCCGTGTGGAAGGTAACAGCTGGTTGAGGGACTTCATACTGGCATTTAACTGATCAACGTGTAATAGAATTGGTGAAATCAGTATACAAAATTGCATCTTTAATTTCAGGTGAGAAAACTGCTATCGGAATGTAGAATACCTTTATCCGACGAGGCTGAGTTACAATGAAATAGCAATGACATATATATGAAACAATATAATGTGATGTGCAACAACTAAAAACATTTTCCTCCACAGCATGACTGGAGATACCTCAGAGGAAACAATAACACGTGATTGATATTGGGCCACAAGAACATAAACTGATTACAAAGGGTTCGGATAACCTACACTTGCTGTTGTGTTAGCTGCGTTTACTCGTAAATATAACTAGCCAACAGGTACTATTGAACATTGCCAGCTGAAGAAATTCATTCTGTAGCAGGCATATATTAACCTGCAGGTTTGACATGCTTCCTCCTGCCATAAAGCAATGGTTTAACAGATGAGGGAATATCAAAATTGAATCAAAGTATAAAGTCTTATGTAATGTGTATTTTAGTTGCACAGGTACGAAACAGAATATCGAGCACACATACTCTTTCAACAGTATCTGACAGTGTTAAAGGGTTAATTCGACTATTGACTTTAGTAGAGCAAGTTTATGAAACAGATGAAAGTTTTATAGTAAGATTTCAGCAATACATAATAGATTCAAATGTAAAATTGGACTATGCAGTTGGTGGTGACAGTGTCTTTTGGTTACCAATTGAGATGGTTATGAAAATGAGTACTATCGCCAAATACATGAATTTACAAATCTCCAGTGACTCGTTTAAACTTGGGTTGAACCCTACCATGAATACCGAGGTAATACAGATGGTATTCCAAAGGCTGTTTATAACACGAGGACACATGACATTTTAAAAAGCCCTATCCCACCCCCACCCCAGCCCTCTCAAACAAAAACGAAACAAAACATAGCAAAGAAAAACAATACCAACCTAATAAAGAAATATGATTTTGATACTAATGGTTGCTGGAGCTGGTACAGTTTACTTTTGAGATGGATTACATTCTTTCAAAGAAAGACCTAAACTTCTTTGTTCTTCCTTTGGGAGACATCGCATTAATCAACAACGAACCTGTAATCGTGCTATAGACGGGAGGTTTGCTCAATCCTACTAATTGCTTTATTTACAACTTTGATCAAATAATGCAATTAACAAAAACACTAATGCCAAAACAAGATGACGTTATCAGCTAAGAAAAATAAGTTGGCCAGTGCTATTATATCTTACTTCAAAGGCAAGCAAATATTTGGCTTAATTTTTTAAGCCATTTTTTATTTTGTCAAAAATCATTCCCCTGGAGTAAAGGGGACCAACCGTAGATAAGTAACACTCTTTACCAAATTGCTATCATTGTAGTGATATCAGCTATTAGTACGCCCTTTTTCCTTTGAATAAAAGTTTTCGTATTATCATTTCATTAATTTTGTTCATGTTGAAATTGTAAATATCTATAAAAATAATCTATCTTTACAACTAGTTCTGACATCATAATTACAACTTTGTCTAGTTCATTTTGTATATATTTCTTCTGTCTCGATTATGTATTTCTTTCTTTTAATTTCTTTTCTTTCTTTAAGTCTTGATATCCATACCTCATGACGTTCGAATTCTATTTTAAAGCTTTTATTTTTGAGGCTGCAATTGCAACAGTTTCTTTATACCCTCCAATCACTCTTTCATCTTGTTGGGTAAATAACCTTAGAACAATTTCTCCCTGATCTGCAAGTGAATCTCGCACTCTTTGCATTTCATCAAACAATTCATATTGTTCAGATTTTATTGTATGACTGAAATCTTGCATTTCTATTCCTTCCGGTATTTGAACAACGGAAGATTCTATTGGATATTTAGGTTGCGTTTGCTTTCATATCTCTAGGTCTAATCTGAAATTCATCTGTTCTTGTATATATATATATATATATATATATATATATATATATATATATATATATATATATATATATATATATATATATATATATACACACACACTCCACATTCAAACAACTAGCTCCTTAAATTATGAATTTTTCTTATATTCTATTTTTGCTACTATTGTGTCAAACATCTCTTATTCGATAGTTATACTCGAGACTAGCTCCTCCGTGGAGTCATTCAACTTTCAAAGTTGTTTCTTTTGCATTCACGTGTTGTTTTTTGGGTGTTTTTTTTGCTTGTTTGTTTTTTTTCTTATTGTTGTTGTTGTTGTTTTGTGTTGTTGTTGTTTTTTTTTTGGTTGGGTTGTATTAAGCCTACATTTATGTATTGGCTTATTTTACTAGCTACTAATGCGGCTTACGTAGATGAACCCCACACAAGACCTGCTTTTTGCTAATGTACTTGCATTTCCTAGGTTTATTCGTTAAATAGCAACTTTTGATTTTGCATTTTATGGCCAAATTTTAAATCTTTTCCTGGTCGTTGAGATCATATTTTATTCTTGACAGCAGAGGGTATTTGATCTACTGTACGAATGTAACTTTAAAATTTGTATGTAAAACGAAGAGATTCTCAGTTAATAATGATGCTAATTTCCTTATATGCTGCTTTTGGCACCTCTGATTTTCAATGGTATGCCGTTAATTTAAATAAGTATTTTTCCAGACACTTTTAAAGACGTGCACGCCACTTTTGTTCTTGAACCTTCTCAATTTTCTTATTCGTTTGTTTTATGTTTTGACAAATTTAAGACTAAAATAACCTAGGGTCAGCTGGTCCAGGATCGGCAGTATTTGCACAGGGAAACAGGGAAGTAACAGCATAACTGCAGCATTAAGATATTTATCTCCCTTTATCCATTATTTATTTTTCAAAAAGAATCATTATTTTGCGCTCCACTCAATACACAATCAAAAAATTTATATGCGTTATAGGTACTCGATGGTATATTTTGTTTGAGAAAAATATGAGTGTTCGATGGATACGAGGGTATGAGTAATCCAGAAATATTATAGCAGTATCAAAATTGACAGTTCTGGGATTAGAATTGTTCGATATATGCATTTATTTGATTTGAAATTGTTATTACATTTTGTTTATGTGGTCCATGAATGTCCAATTCTATACTACTCATGGCGGAGATTTTTTTTCTACCTTTCCGTATCCAGCTTTTCCACAACATCGAGAAATTTCTCTATTCCAGCTGCTGTCTTCATCATATGTTTCTTCTCAAGCCTCTTAAACTTCAGCTGTGGTGTCCTTATATCCTGAAAAACACGCACAAAATTTCATGCGAGAGAGAGAGAGAGAGAGAGAGGGGGGGGAAGGTTGGGGGGGGGGGGGCGGGGAGAGACTTATATATAAATCAGTGCCTACCTGGGCTTCCAGCCATATGGAGGGACGGTTCATGTACACATCTTGGGTAGGATCTTATCGTCTGGGAATTAAATAAAACAAACAAAAATGGTGTTCAAGCTCGAGACTACTGATTTCCACCTGGATAGGTCCTGATTAATTATCCCCACGCTTTATAAAACAAGCGTGATGAATATCGTGCTTTAACGTGTGTCCATCACACATCTCAGTAGTGCCGCGGTGCCTCTGTGGCTAAAGCTTTGTACTCGTGACCAGAAGGAGGCAAGTTCGATTTCCACTATCGGATCAGCCAGGATCGGCTACCGTTGTGTGTCCTTGGGCAAAGGCACGGTACTCGACTTACCTAGGAACTATATAAAGTTTAAAGTGTTGCTATGACGTAAAACACCATACAAACTCTTCATAAACAGATGAGTGGCAATAAGCGAACTCACTAGTTAATTTTCCTGTTTGGTAACCATATGCTAGAGGGGAGTCCCGGAGGGGTATTATTCTTAGCCCCCCCCCCCCCCGTGTCCCTGGGAGGGAGCCAAAGGTCAAATATATACAAGAATTTTAAGAACAGTGACTTTTTCATATAAACAAATTTTTTTTTCTGTCATTGTTATGTAACAGGATTGTTGTTACTGTACTAACTTCCTGGTTACCGTCTTGGGATGGGAGGTATTTAGGAAGGGGGTGAGGGATGGTTTGTATTGGTGCATTTTTTTTTTCCTTGTCCGGAGACACGACTGCAGCCGACCCGGATTGGTATAATAATAATAATAATAATAATAATAACAACAACAACAATAAAAATAATAAATAACGTATACAAGTAAATCTAATAAGGCTGTTTTTCGTCCGGTATTATGTTTAACACCTAACAGGTCATGCCAATCCCTTAAACACTAAATGTCAACATGTTTATAAGGTTAACATACTTTATTAGCGACTGTACCTGTCCAAGTGTTTCTATGTAAAATCGGTTAAAAATGTTTTTCGACGTTTGAGGTTACGGTTATTGCTGTTGTTAAATACAATTCCTTCTACGGTGGTGGGAGCACCGCTGTCCTTGTATTGAAGAATCGCGGGTTTTGGCTTAATAGGTAATAACAAAACATGGCGATTTGCAATGGCGGGAAATCACAGTTGTTCTGGCATACGACAGGAATGTTATGAAGTTGTAATGAATACACACAAAAGGTGTGTGTGGGACGGCGGGGGGGGGGTCCCCTTCCCGCCTCCTCCATCGTAAGTAACTTCTTGTACTCTTATTGGGCGTCTTCACATTTATAATGGTAGCGAAATATGGACTTCCGAAGTCTTGCTTCTGCGCGAGACGAGAGTACAGATGGGTTAGTCTGAAGCTGTCGTTTACCGTTTTCAAGTTTATACTTCCTCAGATGATAATACTGAAATACACGCGTAAAGACATATGATGAATTTGTAAGTGCATCGAATGGTTGGATTTTTGTAATAAGGCAAAAGAACAAACAAAAAAAAAAAAAGAAAGGGGTAAGAGGTTTTTTACCAAAGAAGCGATTAGAGAATGATAGTGTTATTACGACGGCAGTTATCCTTAATATGTTATTTATGATATTTTGTATATACCTGTTTTCGTCAATCCAATCCTATACAAATTTTGATAATTACTTTACTTGCAAATGATTTTACACACATCCTTCTAAGGCCTCCTTTCTTTTTATTCTCCCGATAGTCATTTCTATTCATGAAGAATTAATAATTGAATTTGATTGAATAAAATATTATATAAATGAATTGTGCTCTAACTTGAATTATATTTAAATAAGCCATATTTATATTAGTAGATTTGGTTTGGCGTCACCAGATGAGGTTGTGGTTTAGCTTTTTGCATCATTTCGTCATACAAAAACTTTGCCCGTTTGCGGGGTTCTTAAGCTCTTGGTATTTGAAAAAGCCCACTGCACGAGATTGTAACTCTTACTGTACGTACATATGTCCATACATAGATAATTACAAAAACCTCGGATATAATTTTACCAATCTCGAATGAAAAATTAAAGTTAAATGCACATTTTATTCTCAATCCTAGTGGACAATAGTATGATTTAACAAATTAGTTACTTACCTCCATGGCCTTTTCGATTTCAATTTCAGCATATGTTTGTTTCTTCCATGCTGTGGAGTAGAGCTTGAATGTATCCTTCGGAATGTGACTTCTTTCCATCTTTGCCTTCAAACTTATTAGATAATAGGGAAAAGAAGATTTAACTCGAAAATAAATCATTATAATGCAAAGCAAAGAGGTAACTGGTGATACATTTTTAAGCAAATACAATAGAGCGCACACACACACACACACACACACATATATATATATATATATATATATATATATATATATATATATATATATATGAGTGCTCTCTCTCTCTCCCTCCTCTCTCTCTCTCTCTCTCTCTCTCTCTCTCTCTCTCTCTCTCTCTCTCTCTCTCTCTCTCTCTGACTGAACACTGGTGAAAATATTTAATAAATATTTGGAGTCCAATATTCATCTTAAATGTTATATGAAGTACAAATAGGAAATAGTTTCTTACAGAATAGTTTATTACAAACTAACCTGCGTAAGAAAGTGACTAGTCCATCATTACCAAGTCCCTCTTTCTTGACAAGGTTGTAGATTTTCGCGTCATCTATTGGCTCCATTAGATGGTTGGTGATTGCTGCATAAATGGATCCGTGCTGAAAATCTGCATGTAGAAAAGGGTAGATATTTGTATAGCAGTACTTGTAAAAGTTGCATATTTTATTGAAATTATGTTTTAACAATTTTTATCGACGCATAAGTTTTACATTTGGTTGATTTTGCAAAACAAATTTTAACAGAAATAAAATGTTTTCTGCTTCAATGGTGCAAAAGTTAAAATCTTTCCCTCACATTTAACGGGAAACTAAAATACATTGAGGACAAATTTGTCTTGAATTGATGAAATTAATTTTAAACTGAGTATGTATGTATGCATGTTTATGGTTTAACAGCATATCATCACAAGTCTGGCTATACATACCGAGTAAAGTTTACGCAGTAAAATGATCAAGGTAGAAAATGCTGTACATTTCTCTGAAGAAAGGATATAAAAATGAAAAGTAAAAATGGAGAATCATTAAAAAGGGTTAAAACTTCTAATATAAACCACATTCTTTAAGAAAGCCTGAGATTTTCTCTGGTGGCACATTATTCAAAAGCTTCCTAATCTAGTTGATAAAAAAACAGCTTTGCTAACGAGGTGGAAAAACCGATCCCCACGACAGGAATGTATTCCGATGTCAGTGGACACTTCCAATGTACACAGTCTTGTCGAGGTTCACCCGTCAGGAGGTTAATTTTTAAAATGAAACATCTGAGGTAAATTTTCATGACTTAGAAGAAGCAGAATACCAACAATTATTTAATGAAAAGAATATACACTTTCATTCCTCTTAAAAAGATAATATGCTGGTACTTTAAAATCGCTACAATTAGTCTTTTATCATAATCATAGAAGATAGTTTTGACTCAGGCGCCGACAATTATGGACAAACTATCTCCTTAAGTACCTCCATTTCCAGAGGATGCGACATATGCCAGTTCCTTAGCCCAATAATACGAGTAAGATGCACCGTCATGTCCTCAGATTTGAAACGTTCTTCCATCATATCAGCCACTATAGTCACGCACCTAAAAAGGAAGCAAGGCCTAGAAGTATTGTCAGGCGCTGTACACACACACAAATATATATATATATATATATATATATATATATATATATATATATATATATATATATATATATATATATATATATATATCTGTGTGTATGTGTGTGTGTGTTTACGCAATACACATATCCAAAGCATATTGCAATCTGTACACAAAAACATGTTTGCTCTCTATGTGATCGTACGAGATCCTCTTAATGCTGAGTAACCCTACTCTACTTTGAAAAAGATTTCATTCATCAGCAAAATGGCTAGAAATAAAGGAAAAAATACCCGTGAATCGCCTATTCCGATAAAGAAGCAAATCCACAGAGCGGCTTCTGATTACCTCTAAGTCAGTGATAACATATTGGTAACATTATAAATACGACACAGCTCTAAGTCAGTGATAACATATTGGTAACATTATGGATACGACACAGCTCTAAGTCACTGATAACATATTGGTAACATTATAAATACGACACAGCTCTAAGTCAGTGATAACATATTGGTAACATTTGGATACGACACAGCTCCAAGTCAGTGATAACATATTCGCAACATTATAAATACGGCACAGCTCGAAGTCAGTGATAACATATTGGTAACATTATGGATACGACACAGCTCTAAGTCAGTGATACCATATTGGTAACATTATAAATACGACACAGCTCTTAGTCAGTGATAACATACTGGTAACATTATAAATACGACACAGCTCTAAGTCAGTGATAGCATATTGGTAACATTACGGATACGATACAGCCTTCAATTCTCATTGACTAATTTTCATCAGGATAAATCAGGTAGACAAAAAAAGGTCGCAATAACTCAAGATTAAAACTCAATGAGTGATCAGTCAAAGCTATAATCTAACCCATGAAAATAATCTATATGATGGAGAGAAGACAAACTGCCACGTGAAACCAACCTAAATCTTTCATCCATCAATATTGCAGAGCTACTAGCCATATTTGCGATTTTTAAAAATTTGATATTTAAATGCAGAAATTGCATGCGTGTCATTAACATAGACAGCGTAAAAACGTGACGTCATGACACAATAAATGAGATCACTTGAGTAGTGAGACTTGGAGCATAGTGATATTAAAAATAAAGCGAATAATCACTAGCGAAATGGCAAAAGTGAATTTCCCCCAAAACGAAATGACTTGTGGACGAGCGATGGTGGAGCGAACAAAAATGTAACATTTGGCACATATCATAAATAATGGCATAAAAGTTACATTGCATTATCATAAATAATGGCATAAAAGTTACATTGTACTAAATGTAACAGTTTTCAGAGAGCTCATATAAATATTTCACGACTTAGACATGAAAGCAACAACAATTGTATCATCATGCCAATTGATTTACAAGTTTGGACGGGAGAAAAGTGCGACCAAAGCTTCATGTGTTGAAGAACAACATTAAAGAGAATACAAGTGGTATTTCTAGATTTCAAACATGAAAAAGGCATACCTCAATTGCTTCAGAAAAGACGCATATTGACACATTACTTTCAATGATGATGTCATCGAGATAAGTAGCATCCCTTTGAAAGCAAGATGGTTAAAGGTCAGTTATGTACTTTTCATGTCAAGTAAGTAGCGTAGATGTGAGATATATCTTTACGAGTTCCTAGTGAATGATGAATGAAAACAAAATGTACATACCTAGATGAATGAAAACAAAAAATAGCAGCAACAAAGCTTAGACAAAGTCCAATGACATCAATAGCCGACGCGGTGACACAGTTTACACTGACTTAAACCTCAACAATAACCATGTCACAAATGTAAGTGACCCTGTTAAATTAAATAACGCAGCTACTAGTCGATTTGTTCAAGGACGTGTTATTGAGCATTTGCGTAAGGCTTTGCATGAAAAAAACCCAACAACTATTAAGACCTGGATGAAAAAAGGTTGACAATAAATTAACAGGTATTAAACAGAATGCCAGAGAGAGAGAGAGAGAGAGAGAGAGAGAGAGAGAGAGAGAGAGAGAGAGAGAGAGAGAGAGAGAGAGAGAGAGAGAGAGAGAGATGATAAAATCCCAGAGCTGCAAACACAGATTGAAGAAAACATAAACAAATTTTGATTCACATGACCTGTTTAAACAACGATTCAACACAGTGTTCAATGCTATTCAAGAATTTCAAACAGTCGGGGAATAAATCAGTGAGATTCCTACCGTCCAGCAATATTTACAACCAATAGAGCAGAGAATACACAGTGATATAGATGATATGCCGAGTGACAATGAGAAGATAAAGAAATCACTAGAAGACTATGGAACTTTACAAACACAATTGGAACAGCTACAGAAAGATCTGAATATTAAAATCAAATACAATGATCAAAATAGTAAAAATCAAATGAATCCGTTGAGCACAAGAATCATTGACATTAACAGTACGATAACAGTTAACACGTATATACTGCTAGAGTTGCAAAAGATAACTGATTTCACCGAAATAACCAAAACAATAGAGGAGGTCAAAACAAAACAATTGTGTATAAAAACATGATAAAATATATAAATAAAACTTACGATTTATATATTCCTGGCTTGAGTGTTAAGATCAAAACGATTAAAGATGTTTTGTTTACTGACTTTTCCAACAAGGTGTATGATTATGTTGAGGAATCTATAACAGATTCAATAGACAATATTGATTGAGAAGTGATTATTATATACGGCGTAGTGGAAGATAGCATTGATGAATTAGCTAAGCTCGATACTCAGAACATTATCAGATTGTATTACTTTTATATGCAACAAAATGACATATGGAAAAACATATCATTTATTGAGCTGTTCAGCACAATAAATCGCAACAGGAACAATTACATGAGAAGCGGTGTAGAATTTACAGTAAGCAACTATATGTTCATATTATTTTATCCTAATGGAGTTGATGAAGAGGGAATTTGACGCATCAAATTCGAGCCATATGTACAGCGAAGAATTGACTTTAATGAAAACCGATCAAAGGCACTGGTTTACTTGAATCAAAATTTGATGACTCTGGCTTCAAACAACAATGTTTTGATGTCTCTGGCTTTAAACAGTCTTAATACGGATGAGTACGTGCAATTTAAATATAAAGTAAAGTTTACCCCCCCCCCCCCCCACCACCACCAAAAAAAAAAAGAAATGAATGACTTCTACCAACATTCTGCTGATCATGTAAAACACGAGGACATATTCAATGTACATGTAATGGGTGTTAGCGTGTTTACAGCTTGCACAATGTTTGCACCTACTCGTGCTACAGGATTTGAGACTCAACATAACACTTACAAAAGCCCCTGAAGTTGTAGAAGATGGTAACCAAGACAACTAACTGGAACACATTTGTTTACACTACGATACCATTACTTCGGGATCAATTGCGTAATATGTTAATGGCAAATACAGAAATGGTCTTGCTATCTATTGTGACTACATCACTACGGAAAGAATAAATAACAAAACAGCAACTGCAGTTTTAACAAATCTCACACATGATTCTCCTAGAATGGGCTTAAAAGATGATTTGATACTGTGCAAGAAAGACAAGAAAGTAATCCAGAAATGCTATACAACTCAGCAATCTAAAAGATCTAAGTGACTCTTGAAAAACTGTAAAATATGGTTTATTCCCAGGGTTTTCAAACTAGTCAATAATTTAGGAATGGTACACAACATAGGAAATAATTTAGGAAAGGTACACAATATTTCTTTGATGAAGAACAAAAGCACAGAGATAATAGTAACGAAAGTGTTAATATTTTTTTTATTTCTTTCCAGTTTTTCTGGATGACAAGACCTACTATACAAAGTGCTTACTCAAAGATGAATGTGTGATCCTGAAAAATGCTAAGAATATTTTAAACAAATGGTTAGAGTTACTAGTCGATGCCAATCAAGGAATCAATACTTGTCATGATTTAGGACTGTGACAATGATTACGATATAAAAAGAGAGCAAATAACATATCCAAGCTGGCATTTAGTGGAAAACGTTTTGAAATATCAGTATGGTTGCAATTGATTGTACAGAAGTAAAACTCTGTAATCAATGATTTCAGATTGAACACACGCTCTTCGGTAGAGTTTTACAGGGAAGATAAAAAGCAACAGAAACTGTGTTTTGAAAACACCCATTTTATAAACGGATTAAATTTAAGTAGAATTGTATATATTTTGAATCAGAAGAAAAAAAACAAACCTAATGAGATTTGACTTTCCTTTTCAATACAAGTTGTTTGTGCCTTCGATACAGAAGTTTATATGTCCATAAGTATGTGCTGAGGTAGTCAACCAAAAGAAATGAGAATATTCACACAAAGTCAAAGACAATACCCGTTTTATCATTTTGATGTTATACATCTCATGGCTGCGTGATCTGATTCAATACATTTCTTGTTAATGTGTCTATGATTAAATAAACAATTTCGGTACATTTCGAATTTTTTTAATTCTCTTTGATCACATAATTTTTGTATTCCTTTATTTTCGTTATTGTCTGTTGTGAATCAATATAGTTCTGACTTTAACGCACAAAACTCTCTAATTAGAATGCCATTTAACTCATCCGTAAAAAGCAGAGGAATTGCCTTATTTATATGTCGTAATCCAAATATGCTATCCTTTGGATAGTCATTAGTGTCATAGAACTTGATGTCATCCTTCATGTTACTATAAAGGTTTTCTGTCTCAGCATACATTTTGTACATTAGCCATACACATAACTCTGACATTGTAAATCCACCGTATTCTGGTTTTGGTAATTTTATTTCCTTGCTTTTGAACCTTAAGAACGACAAGTCATCGATGATAATTGTTCTTCTAGCACATGATTGATCTTTTCGGCATTTGAAAAAGTATTTTCATTTCTACGTATTTTTACTGTTGTTCTTTTCCTGAGATTTTCCATTTGTTTACCAAACACGCTGTTATTCATTCGTTTGAGTAAGTTTTGTCTGAAATAATTTGGTGCTTTTTGTCTCAGACTTGTATTAAGTTCAATGTAGGATTTAAATCCACTGTTGTTGCTCAAACAACTCAACACGGTATTTGTCTTAGTTTTAAACCTAACTGTATGTAAAGCTTCAAATTTCTGTAGTGATTGATCAATCTCTCTTTTTTTTCCAATGTGCATAATAATGTTTGTACTGTCGGTTTTCTACCCTGGCTTGTAATCATCACTCAGCTTCTTTCACAAGGGAGATCAATCATTTTTATCTGGAATTAATTTCTCTATAGCTAATGGGCAGTCATTGAAATAGTTATGGAATTGTAATGAAATCTCTAAATCCACCTTTAAAATGCACCAGTATTATAGTCATTTGGTATTTGGAACACATTTTCTTCTACTTATCTAATTTCTTAATCAGTTGCTCATCTTATTAGCGGAAGGCAGTGGCCCATGGCCTAGGTATAAAGATTGTTGGGTTCTAGGTACGTAATAAATTACTTCCCCTTATCCTTTAATACTCACCATCATTTTGTATCCTACCGTCTTTGTCCATTTTCTACTGCATATCTATAAAGCGTCATATTAATTACGCTTTGAAGTTCACAATGAATCATCAAAAAAGCGTCAAAGAACGTTTAATTTTAAATTTAACTGTATTCTAGTTATCTTAATATATTCTATTCTTGCTTATCTTTGGGATGGCAACAGCAATACGTCGTTGAATGAGTCACATAAAATAAATTATAAACCGGTAGCTGAATATTTGCACATAAAATAATCATTACAACAAACCTAAGAATGTAATGCCCTTTCTGAATGCTCTTTTTTTCCCCTGTACCTGCTGGTAATTCGATCTTACCCTTTCGTGAAAAAATAAAGTAAAAAGAAAGCACAAAAAACACAAACAAGTAAAACAACCAACATATAGGGATAAAAATCCGTACTATGTCTTACAAGAACCAACATTTGAGTCCAAAACCTCACAAGAGGAAACTGGTCCCTTATCGGATTTTACTACCGAAAAAAAGGGACCAAATCACAAACACACTAAATGAGTCAAGTACAAAAAAAATCAATGAAAAGGAGGAAGAGAAAATGGAGGAGGTAATATAAATAACCTCCACCCCATTACCCTAAGAAAAATGATGTAATTATACTTCAAGAAACACACCATATAGATTTTAAAAAACAAAGCATACCAAAATAGAAAATAAATTCAATGCAATCGTAGAAATAAATAGTAATATAAATGAAATATATACAGGGGTAGCTTTTATTATAAAAAAAACTCCCCCTTCACAAACTATGGGAAAAGATAGATGCAGAATAATTCTTCAAAGGAAGACTTACACATTTAAAGATAAATAGATGGCACATTCTAAATGTATATATGCTTTCACAACACAATGCAAAGATACAATTCATGGACAAATTAACAAAATATATTCAAAATTATTCAGTAGACAAATTCATCATAGCAGGTGACTCTAACTGGGTAGAAGCAGACCGAAGTTCAGGACTATCAGGGAAAGATAATCTGTTAAGTAAAACAATATTAGATTTTTACAAAATAATAAAATAATAGATGCCTATAGAACTTCCAACCTGATAAGAATAGATTATACTTTCACATATGGGAATAATCAGAGAAGTAGGCTAGATGGATATTACATATCAGCGATGGGGAAAAACAGCGTAAATAAATGTAGCAAATAAATATATCCGATCACAGTACAATATTAATACAATATTAAAATATATTATATACTAAAAGCAATAGACTTAATAGATACAATGCTTGATGCAATAGATAAAGAAATCATACACTTTATAAGCAGGGGAAAAGTGCACTACCTCCCACGAGAATATCAATACAAACCAATCACGAAGGGGGCTTAAATATACCACATCTGGTGTTTGAAATTATCCAACATAATCAATAGAGTAAGAAACATACAAGAAAGTAAAAAACATACTTGGGCGGCCCTATATATATATATATATATATATATATATATATATATATATATATATATATATATATATATTTGAAATAACAAAACAACACAAACGCCGATAAATTTGTGCGATTAGTTTCGCATTTACTATATGCTTCTTCAGGCACAAAATATTTTTGAAAGAAACGGATAACGTCTATATATTTATAAACAATTACGTCATTAACATAACGTCATAAATTATATGCATTATCATACAAATATCATATGTATAACGGGATCAGAAAGATACATGAGTCTCTAATGAAAACTGAATGAGTCAAATCACAAACAGTCATACATACAATTATATATATTTTTATAATTAATATATATATATATATGTATAGAACATATCAATTTTTTTATTAAACTTGTATACAATTTTATATAATGCCTTAGTATTAAGGCCATTGGGATACAAAGTATCTAACCGATTAATCCAGTAACTTTCTTTAATCAGTCTGTTCATGCCTCCATGCACAATATGGATTGGCATGAAAGAAAAATCACGTAAAGAATGCTTATTTGTATTAAAATGTATTGAAACATTAGAGGAGAACTGAAGATCCATACAATTTTTTATGAAAGCGGTGATTATTCATTCTCTTAGAAACTTGTTGAAGTGTTTGTCCAACATATTGGATGTTACATTTTTTACAGGTTATCAAATAAATTACATCAGTTGATATGCAGTCAGTGTTATAACGTAGAGAAAACAATTCTTTCGTATTGGAGCTACTCTAACAGGTACTTTCTCTAATATTTGCACATTGAGAGCACCGACGTCTGTTGCATTTAGATGATGAAAAACATCTTTTTATATTTTCTGTCGGTTTAGTTCTGATCAAAAGATCTTGCAAATTCCTAGGTCTTCTGAAAGCAAGAATTGGCTTGCTTTTGTAAAGTGTTTTGACGCTGTTTTTATCTGATATTAATAGTAAGGCCTATATTTGGCAATGAAGGATTATATTGTATTATGAAAGGAATTATATTTTTCTCTTTCGTACATTCCGCTGTATTTAAAGCTTCATTTTGGGTAAGAATACAGACTTTATTCAAAGCAGACTCAATTACATGTATAGGATAATTCCTGCTTTGGAAATATGTTTTTAATTCATTCAAAGAATTTTGTAATTGGCAATCGTCTGAAATGATACGTCGGTATCTTTTCGCCTGACTATAAGGTATACCGTTTTTACATGACCTGGGATGACAAGAGGAATATTCCACATACTGGTGGATATTAGTTTTATTAACGTGAACTTTTGTAGAGATAGTATTATCAGACTTTTTCATCACATTTACATCTAGAAATGATACATGCGTACTGGATTCAGTGTAGGTAAATTTAATTGTGGGGTGAAAATTATTTAGGCGATTAATAAATTTGTGTAGATTAATTATCCATATATTTTCCTGACAATGTTAGGTTTGTGGTCCGTGCTAATATGACACAGTTAATAAATTGTGGTTTCAAAGAATGGTTAGGAAGTGAATCGGATAAGACAAGTGCAACATTTTGTACTTTTAAGCTGTCCCTAGCGCCAACAAATGAAACATCGATCTACATTATGGACATGGCCATATGGTCAAACACAACTATAGGTCTTTAAGACGCATTTTCCCGCAGCATTACATTTATCTTCAAACAGTCATTCTGACCATCGGTCCTTAATATTTGAATTCGATTTCCGAGTTCGCTTTATTGTGCTAAAATGACACTTCAGGAATCTTAACTCAAGACAGGACGTGGATTGTAACAACATAACTTAAGTCTAAAACTTAAACTTAAATCTAGAATCGATCAATCAAAGACCCTAATGTCACTAATGTTCTTAAAATGTTTAGATCCTGACCTTTGGGTTTGTTGGTGAAATCCAGACTGGATAAAACTCAAGTCTGCCTAATAATTGACCAATCAAATTTCTTAAGTATAGAATTCAAATAAGGGCATCTTTATAAAACAAGGGCAAGATCCTCTATGACCCAGACAATTATTTATAGTTCCTTATTACCGAGATCAATAAGGACCCTCATGATGCCACACTACTGTTTCTTTCTCCAAGGTAATTTAAATTCCCAAGACCCCGAGAAAATGTACGTATCAGGTCAAAGCTTCACGTTCTCATATGAAGATACTAACTAATTCAACTCAATGGTAAAACTAACCTGATTTCCTGGATAAAACGAAGTTCTGCTATCTGCCGAAGATCTGCTCCGTCGACATATTCATCTGAGGTCCCAGTTCCAAAGTCTCCCTCTACATATTCATCTGAGATCTTAGTTCCAGGGTCTCCCTCGACATATTCATCTGAGATCTCAGTTCCGGAGTTACAGGCCATATTTCTAAGTAAAACAGTTGTACGCTAGTATTAGAAAATTGCTGTGAATACACTGCGTGTAATACACACAAACGGGGTAAGACTATGACAACGTGACGTCATAACGTGATCACGGAGGTCATGTGACTCTAGATAGCCCTCATACTGTTACGAGAATGGCATTGGTACTTTATAAAAGTACCAAGAGAGGACGCGAGTGAAATTGTATGAAACAGTTGTTACTGTGTTCCCCATCAATGAAATCAATCCAAATTAAAGAATTTACTCCTCTTTTGCGTTCAAAATTGATAAAAGTATGAAGATCTATCCAAAGAACAAACCGGTATGAAATTCTTTCGATGTAATGTTTCGCCAGCTTCGCCGGTACATAAGCCCAAAACTTTGCATAACCACTTAAGGAAGAAAGGTAGGTCATTACAACCACATTTTACTTTCTAGGGGTGCTAACATAAGTGAGAAAGATGAATGCGCACATCAAGTTTCATGACGATACATACAATATTGTCTAGGAAACTGTGTTACATGTAAATGCACAAAGGAAAAAAATAATATTCAATGGAGCATTGAAAAGTAGATGTATGTCTCTTAAACCTACATGTATCGTCTGACTGTCGTCACTATAAAATACTGTTGTCGATAGTTAGTAGTACCCTCCAATGAGAATGTACTATTTAGCGATAGCTCGTTAGGACTGGTCAGCGGTCAATTGGAATTTCGCACTTGCGGTACAATGCAGTCCGCTGTATCTGTGCACCTAAGGGTGTCCGACGTCCTCTGTCAATGTAATTATGATCACTGGATACATCTGACTAAAATATGTTTTAAAACTCTCTCTTGCTCGCGTATCGGCTCTTATTAATCGGCTTTTGAGCGCACCCCAACCCCCCAACCCTTCCCAGTACAATCAAACTTATAACGTGACGATGTATATCCGCATATATGTATAGATATTATACTGAAAATAGTCTTGTTTGATTTTTTTAGGTAAATTTGAGGATTTTCTCAAAAATGAAGGATTCCTCAAGTTGTATTTCAAGAATAAAATGATTTAAAGGCGTGCAATTTGAAAATTAAAAAGTTATTTTCAAACCTTGTAGTATATCTATCCCTCACAAAAATAGAAATATTACCAGAAATCTCATAAGCGAGATTATGCAAAATCTCAATATGATAAACAGTTTTGAGAAATACAGTGAAAATGAGGCCCGGTAATCTCTTATGGAATCGTTTAAGTGCTACAAATCTAATATCAATGAAAATGTCTGGGAATATGCCAACTGATTTTGTTAAAGCGGAATTCGAGTTGCCGCCCCCCCCCTACTCTCTCTTTTTGAAAACAAGGAATATCAGAAGCATGTTTGTACAATGTGTCAGACTGAACTTTTACAAATGACTGAATGACTATTTATAAAACACCAGACAGTGAGCAGACCAATTCTTCATCCTGGCTAGGTCAAAGAAAGGCCACAGATTATTACATTTTTATTTTATAAGATCTTAAATACACATTTCATCTCTCTCTCTCTCTCACACACACACACACACACACACACACACACACACAGACAGACACACACGCACACACACATCGGTTTTGTGATATCAAAGGATTACTGAGCCCACGGGGCCTGTTCAGATTCTTCGACGCTAAAATAGTTGGCTAAAACAGGAATAATACCATTACCTCTCAAAGTTTCAAAGGTCAGAAAAGGAAATAGAGAGATAAAAACAGGAGAATCAAAGACAATTGACTTCATGATTGCAATTATAAGAGGTTCATATTATTTGTTCTGTGCTTATCGTGGTATAAGCTGTCAGTTGACCAACACGTTGTTCTTCGCCATATTAAAAAAAAAAAAAAAAAAAAAAAATTATATATATTTTCTGCCATTACTGGCATCGGTGAAGAACAACTGTACAACAGCAGCTTCGGAAAAGACGATCCGACACTTGGAAATTGTGGACTTCTGGCAGCTCACAACGAATGGATTCAGTTGTGTAACCTGACATTTGTGCTCAGAAGGCAGGTCGAATCCCTCTTCTATCGATCCATTGCATGGAATTTTTCCAACCACTCACTGTTTATTAGCAATCCCTCACCGAATCAATCACCTTTCAATCCACGAGTTCTTAACTACTATGTGAACTGCTAATGCATGTGTGCAAACTGTCCACCATTGAATTCACTGCTTGCTATACGACTGTTCTCTGCCACGCTCCGTAATGTCAGAAAATAATAAACAAATGGCTGAGAACAACTGATCGGTCTACGTATAGTCCCCCACGATATGGTGAAGCGCCCATTCAATAGGCGCAATGTGTCAGTCTAAAGACCACACTTACAACTGGAACCCCTTCTGCTGTATTTTGCCAATTTCATATTAATTTGCATAACGCTTTGGAATATAAAGAGGTGTGAGCTTACTTCTAACCACTTTCTGTATGTTAAGTGATGATATCTTTTTAATCTAGTGTTATGTATGATGTGTATATAATATTATAAATATTTTAGGAAATTATAAATGTTACTTGACTTTAATATTTGCTTAAACCTTAATGTTAAGTATAATGTTGACATGTTTAGCTATTGTTCTTGAATTAGGTTGCTTACTTAGTATTTGAGTTCAAGGACGGTTTTGGTAAACAAGTTGTTGATTCAATTTGAGGTCAAAGTTGATTTTGTTTACAAATAAAAGTAGAATTTCCCTTAGAGTTGTGTGTTAAGAGTCACATACACCATAATATTCTAGAACATTCTGTCATGTGACCTATCTTTATATATACCATGTTTAGTGGACAGTTTTTCAGTTTCGACCTTAACATCAGTCTTTAAAGAGCCATTACAGTTGTGAAAAATCATTCCAAATTCAGAGAGAGGAATTATTTAAAATATTCATTGGATTAAAAAAGTGCTCATGGACTTTTGGATTTTGCATTTTGAATTGATGATTTTGGGATTTATCTGAACTTATTCAAAGATATTCTGGAGTACCTCGTTTTTGGCACATCATCACATTAAAGACTACTGGCAGATCAGGACATTAAAGACTATTGACACATCAACACATTCAAGGTTACAGTCATTCATTCGGAACATTCTATATTTAGGACTTGTGATTAGGACACTTAGGATTATTGGATTATTCGGATTTTAATTCACATTACTGTAAGTGTCTTTTGAATTTTCACTGTAATTGTCTAGAAATAAATTGCTTGTTGATTTTTACTTGATTTATTGGTTTCACTTTCTTTCTGTTACATTTTTCTTAGACCATAGAGTCGTAACACTAGAAAACAATGTTCATTTCAATAATTGAGATAATTGTGTATAAAACTCTGACCATTTTTGGGATTAGCTTCATACAAGAAAGTTTGTCTATAATAGGAGAATGTTGCACTTAGCATGCACGTTGTAAATTAACAGTGTGCCTAACAGTACTGGACTGTCTGTCTTAGCCTAATTCAAGAAAACGGCTTACTATAAGATACGAATGGTGTACCCATAACACAGGCTGTAAAGAGAGAACAGTGTACTCGACAAGAATCTATTTTCACCGACAAAATCATGTCCCCCTTTACGCTTTCGGTGCATGCATAATTGAGAGCTAGGAATGATCGACGGTTTTTAAACAAAATACGTGATGTAAAAAGTAATATCAATAATTTGCTTCAAATATTAATCTTATCTGCTCTTTGGACATCCTTCTCAAGTTAGACATGGATTTATAGTGCCTGCGCATATACGTCGGTCACTTTATAAGTTTGACTGTACGAGCAACGGGTGGGGGTTTGGGGTTCGCTCAAAAGCCGATTAATAAGAGCCGATACACAAGCAAAAGAGAGTTTTAAAACATATTTTAGTCAGATGTATCCAGTGATCATAAATACATTGACAGAGTACGAGCTCTACTGATTACAGACCAGAATATCTGATGTTATGGCGTCCAATAGCGCATATCTGCTACCGCTGCTCCTCCTAAACTACTTGAGGATTTTGCCACCAAAACTTTACAGGCACATTCATTAAACAGTCTTGTTGCTTGTGAATGAAAATCGTTCCCCTCGGACATCCAATATGGCGCCACGGCAGCAGTTTTTAAAATAGTTTAATTGCTACTACTCCTAAATGGATGCTCATATCAACATGGAAGTTCCATTAGAAGACTTGCTATGATGTTTAAATATAAATGATGCCGATCTGACATCCAATATGGCGGCCATTTTGAAACTCTTTTTATCGCTACTACTCCTGAACCGAAGGTCGTATTAACATGTAGTTTTCACTAAAAGACTTCATATTATGTCTCGTTGGACAAAAAATAAATATGGTGCCGATCTGACCGTCAATGTGGTCGCTATGAAGGCTGTCTAGAAAATCTTATTGTCGCTACTCTTCCTAGATAGATGGTCATATCGATATGGGGTTCTCACCAAGAGACTTCTTATGAATAAAAAATGTGCCGCTCTGATAACCAATCTTAAAGACTGTATCGTAAGATGGCCGTCACGATGTAAGCCTAAGTGAATTTACACGAAGCAACCTTTCAGGTGATGATGTGCCATTAATCATCGGTAAACTCAATAAAATGTTCATGCACCCTCCCCGCTCCAGCCATTCACCCACACACCATTTGTTTTAACCTACGTGACTAGTTGACCTCTCGGCGGAAAAATAAATATCGAATTAACTTTTAATTTAGAAAACCATCTACGTCCAAACCGGAGTATCCTGTTTACTTAACATGTTCATGCGAGCGCAATAATTCACTATATGGATTGAAATAATATAGAATTAAAACTGTGACGCTACATGATCAATGCATTAAACTATACTATTTTTAGATAATATTCCTCCCGAGGGCTTAAGAAACTTTTGATATCACTCATGCTTTATTATCTTTTCTAAAACGTAAGAAATTAATTTTAATGGAGAATAGACCTCAGCATTTGATAGCATTTGAAGATTTTTATCTCGGTAAACGCCAGATGAACAAGGTAAGGAAATCTGGCATCTTGGTCAGCAAGAAAGAAAGAAAACAAAACGGTATAGGCGAGCAATGGCCAGAATTAAATATTTCCTAAAGTATTTGGATTACAGCTGCTTTCAGATTGACAAACTGATGTCTCAATGAGCTTATTACTCAGCCATTTTCCAGCTAGCCGGTCATATAACATGTAATCCGTGTAAACCAAGGGACAAATAGCTGACAGTTATTCAACCGGTTGGCTAGTCAAATATCGTTGCCCTCTGCCTTTGTTGGAATCAGTGGAATGGTCGCTATTCTTGGTTTAGAAGATTCATATTTCGACAAGGTCACTATTGGATACTGCGCGAAAATGGCGCTACTTATATAAGACAACAGTGAATAATCGAATAAGAGCAAAAAGAGAATCAATTTTGCTATCCCTCTTGTTATGGAGAATTTCATTGCGCATGCTTTGATTCTAGTATTTATAATCCATCAGCACACCAGTTCACACTATGCCTTTTTCCTGTATAAAGCTCGAGATGTATGGGTCTCGAAATGATGTGATCCACACGTCAAGATTAAAGTTGTTTTATTTCCAGTTGCCCATAAGACTTTTCTCAATTTACTAACCAGGGGTGGTACGTGAAGTTTCAGTCAAATCGAAAGGTTAGGTACAAATTGTAAAATCATACTATTTCCTTTTCAGCTGAACACTACATATTTATTGCATGCCACAGGACAGGCATATGTCCATTTTTTCATATATATATACTTTGCGATAAAAGCACGTTAAAGATTTGACATAATCCATATATTTATCTATATATATATAATTTTTTTATATATATTTTTTTCTTATTCGTTTATCAATAAGGACTTAATGTTCAATTTAAAACCAAGAACACATTTCAATCATGGCAATTTTATTAAAATGCTCGCTCAGTGAATAGTCTCAATGTTTTATTTCTAATAGATATTTATACAACGTCATTTTTTAAAAAACATTTACTAATATCTCGTTTCTTTGCCATATTTTGATTTAGTTGCATAAAACTTGTATGTGTTGTTCAGTTCAGTGTATACGTTGGAAAAAGAACATTTTTATTTTCCTGTTGCAAATTTTGTTTTCTACGTAAATGATCCAGGTATTCGTAATGAGAGAGAGAGAGAGAGAGAGGGAGAGAGACGGACGGCTGTGTATTATTACAAAGCTTGCTTCGAAATTGTGACAGACCGGGTGAAGTTTCTTAAGACCTTTTTGAATTTGGTTATTATACTTTTCAACCAGCTGTCTAACGTTCCTGCTCTCTCAGGGAGTATAAAGTTTAAAATTCTAAGTTACATTGCAGAGATATTTTTTTTATTTGATTCTTTTGTTTTAATTGAAACGCTATATAACATATTCTATTCATTTTAAAAACACGTACTCTGTAAAAGGGAAAAGATTGTCTACAACAAGGTAGGGGTCTAAGACCTTCACTTGCCCTTGTTACGACTAGGGGTTATGTAAGAATAGAAAGACTCAAACAAGCTTTCAAGATTTAAAATACAAATCTTTAATTTCCTAAAATATTAAAAATATTTCAACAAACAATTAAAGTGAAAGAATTAAAAATAACTTACAGTATAGAATATCCTTAAAAGTCCTAAATTGTTTTAAAGTTCACTGTTCCGGAATTTAATCCAAATATTCCGAATGTATGTTCCGAATGAAGTATCCTTTACTGTGCTAATATGTCGATAAGATTAAGTTATATCCAAATAATCCTTGCTAATATGGAATCTCACAAGTTCTAGAAATGTTTCCGATAATTCCACGGAGCTGTATAATAATTCAGGTTGAAGACACAGTACTGAATCCTAAATGTACTGTATTTATTAATAAATATCCAAAGAATAATATCCCACACTCAAACTGAATCAAATTCGTTATGACCTCTCAATCTCTATGTAACTATGAAGAATGCCAGAATGCGGCTGTTAATCCCTAAATATATAACCTTACTGCCCAGAATCGAAACAAAACCCATTCTACGTCTTCCATAAACAAACTGGGTATTTCGAAATAATATGCTTCTAATAAACACGATTCATTCTTCGGATGTGACCTTAAACTATAATTCCTTGTCAATATAATGTTTACTCCTAAAAGTACGAGAACTAGGTCAAAAGTTCATTCTCTCGCGCGCGGAAAATACGCTATAAGCAGCTAGGTGAAATATCGATCCAAAACTACCGTATGTGTACTCACGACAAGACGACAGCTGTTAGACTAAGAACAGAGATTATAAACTAATAAACTATACCATTATTAAAAGGAAAAATATATATAATTCCGTAACACCCTCTCGTCCTGCTTTGAAAAGACTATCTACAACAAGGTAGGAGTCTAAGACCTTCACTTGCTATCTCGTCCTGCTTCCTTTGAAAAGATTGTCTACAACAAGGTAGGGGTCTAAGACCTTCACTTGCCCTCTCGTCCCGCTTCCTTTGAAAAGATTGTCTACAACAAGGTAGGGGTCTAATACCTTCACTTGCCCTCTCGTCCTGCTTTCTTTGAAAAGATCTTGAGTTTAATGCGAGGTTTAACTTTTACACTTGCTATTTTGGCTCAGATTTGACAATAATAATAATAATAATAATAATAATAACAAGAAGAGGAAGGCGGTATATTGCATGACAAATGAGTTGAATAATTTTCATGTTTTGCAAGTCATGGTGCCTACTACTACTACCATTACTACTACTACTAAAGAAATATTCAACACTTGCTACATGTTATATATTAGCTATTGTAATATATTTCTGTTACACGCTTTCGTTAGATGGATAGGCACGTGAACATGTACCCCCTATACAGATGTGAAGTGTATATGCATTACAGATGTAAATATTGGGTATGTACATGTTCGTTCTTCACTATAGATTAGAAGCATACATCGTTAATACGTATGGATAAAGAGAAATTAATCGATCAGTACCCTACCATAAACGGTGATTTCCCTTGAAAAGCTATTTTTATCGCACATTTTTTCACTGATTTGGGTATCTATATCAGTATGTCGAACTGTAACAATCAAGGTCACCAATCCTTAGCTTGTAACATGATAAGGTGATAATTTATTAAAAACACGAGGGAGCACGATGGTAGAAATTCTTTTATAAGGCTTTCTGTTTGCATTGTGTTAAATTATAATGCAAAAATACGCCCATTAAACTTCAATGGACTTGATTATACACTTGACTAAAACCGATCTAGCGCTATTTCTACTGGTCTAACAGAACGAATTAAGTACCCTCCAAAATGGCGGCAAGACATCATGAGTGCAGTATCTGTACGGACAGTTTTAAGACACCTAAGCTAATATCGTGTCACCATAGTTTCTGTTACAAGTGTCTGGATGATTATGTACGGGTTAACTGTGGCAACGGTCGATTTAATTGCCCCATCTGCAAGACAAATGAGGAGTTACTCAAGGGAAGCGTGTCCGCTCTTCAAACTAACTTTTACATCGATACAGATTCTGATAAGAAATTTGCCTGTGACCTTTGTGGTCCGAAAAGTGTGGCATGAAGTAGATATTTGGATTGCGAGGAGAATTATTGGCAGTCATGTTCTTGTGTACACGAAAAATGGAAAGTTAGTAGGCATCATAAAATAAGTGATTTGGGAACTCTAGATTCTGAAATGAAAGGCAAAATTCCAGAACGCATATTTTGTGATCAACATCCAGAAGAGGAAATCAAGCTCTTCTGCAGAGTCTGTAAAATACTTATTTGTTTCATGTGCAAAGCGGTAAATCACGATAATCATGTTACAAGAACTAGCTGATGCTGCAGCTGAAATGAAAAAGACCCTACAGTCAAAGATGAGTGAATGCTCGGACAAGCTGAGACGTATCAACGCTTCTAAACAAAAGGTAGAAACGCTTGGCAGGAGTATCAGTGACGCAGAGCGAGAGGAATTGAGAGCAGTTGAAGATCAGCGTTCATGGTTGAACAAAGTACTTGATGAAGAAGTAGGAAAAGTGAAAGACAGAATAAAAAATGTTTACCACGACCTTAGACAGCAAAATGCAGTTTTCAAAAGAGACTTGTAGGATGAATTCAAAACGAGTTCGAACGCAAATGACAATGCCCAAACATTAACTGATAAAGGGACAAACATCGAGATAATAAAAAAAGGCCCAGATCTTGAACAGTTAATTTCTGCAGCCATATCAAAGACTGTCCAAACACCTAATACACGTCTGGAGAAAAAAATGTTTTCGATATCTGAAATTGAGCCGAGTGAACTGATTTCCTTGATTGGAAAAATGCAAGATTCTGCTGAATTAAGCCCAGTAAGTATCAGTTCTCGTAGATTGCAGCTTCTATATCTTAATATAAATTTAAGTCCTTAATTCTTCAATTTTATTAAACAAGTAGTGTATGTAGTTCCAACGGAAACAATAGCCGCATTTTTTTGTTTTCTGTTGTGAGTTAGGTTCCTGCATAAATATTCTTGAAATTCGCTGATGAGCTCCGAACTTTGCCATACATTGTGTCGATTATTGTGCGAGGCTTACCGAAGACGTACATTGAAACCATTTATAGCAAAGAAAACATTAAAACAGAAATAAACAAGACACATTTATAATTAGTACATATTGTTTAATATATCTGACGCTTATATGGGCCAGTTACAAAAGCAATTGTTATATCTTTATAAAATCGGAAGTATTTTAAAGATGACTATATGTGTACAGATGAGACCAAAATAAAAATATATACTTCCTGTACACTACATTGACACAGTGAATATACTCCCATTTGTATACAAAAGTATAGTGTAAAACCAATTAACTATGCATGCACTATTAATTTAACCTAGTGCATAATTGTGCAAGATTTAACCCAAACACACAAACACACACACACACACACACACACACACACACAAAACATCTATCCATCTATCCACGTAATTTGAATGTCCCATATTGGGAAACCTTTAATGTGATGTCTTGCCCAACCCTGTCGTCGCCACCTAACTCCCCTCTTTCCGGCTGGTGGTTGTACAAATATTATGTGAAAGGCGACCAGGTGTTTGGGCACCATCACTACATTTATTATTAATTTAAATAAAATAGAAGAAATAATATACAACATAATATAGCGAAAAAATGTTTAATCCAGAGGGGTGTAAAAGTCATCTGCTAGCCCATGCCTGTGAATCTGGTTTATGCACTTAGACCATCCTCGGATAGAATTCCTTTCGTTTTTTTTTACAGTCGATTGTGGTAGTTGTTGCTTCAACTGGCAACATACGTGTTTGAATTCAACCCTATTAGACGTTTTAGAGCGAAACGAAACGCTAGAAACTCGGAAGCAATTCAAACTATTAAATCGTAACCAGTTTTGACTCAAGACAGACATACAGTCGAATTTCATATTTAAAAATGAATTGATACAGACTACCAGGTGCTCCAAGTTAAAATAAATTAGGTATATAGACCTTAGATTCTCTTGTTTCCAACAGTAAACTGCCAAGACCAACAATTTACTTGAGAATGCTTGTAAAAAAGTGAGATAAGTTTTCGCTAGGTACAAGTTGTGTTATTTACAACGTTATCATATTTTTTTACACTTTATGTTGAGGTTGAGTAAATGTAAAGATTACAACTTTAAGCATTAAAATATCCATGCAATTGTGTTTGTATGTTCATATATTATAAAATTATCCAATTTAGGATCATGGATCTTGACATATATAGTTGCCTTGGCGATGTAATGCATTGGTGAGTTTTTCCAACAGGTATATCGCTTTGCTGTGTAGCAATGTTAGCGACCACATTGACGGTCAGATCGGCACCATTTTTATTTTATGTTCAACAAGACATAATATGAAGTCTTTTAGTGAAAACTCCATGTTAATATGACCTTCAGTTCAGGAGTAGTAGCGATAAAAAGAGTTTCAAAATGGCCGCCATATTGGATGTCAGATAGGCACCATTTACATTTAAACATCATAGTAAGTTTTTTAATTGAACTTAAATGTGGATATGAGCATCCATTTAGGAGTAGTAGCAATTAAACTATTTTAAAAACTGCTGCCGTGGCGCCATATTGGATGTTCAAGGGGAACGATTTTCATTCACAAACAACAAGACTGTTGGATGATTGTGTCTGTAAAGTTTTTGGTGGCAAAATCCTCAAGTAGTTTAGGAGGAGTAGCAGTAGCAGACATGTGCTATTGGACGCCATAACATCAGATATTCTGGTCTGTAATCAGTAGAGCTCGTACTCTGTCAATGTATTTATGATCACTGGATACATCTGACTAAAATATGTTTTAAAACTCTCTTTTGCTCGTGTATCGGCTCTTATTAATCGGCTTTTGAGCGAACCCCAACCCCACACCCGTTGCTCGTACAGTCAAACTTATAAAAAGACTGTCGTATATGCGCAGGTACTAAAAATCCATGTCTAACTTGAGAAGGATGTCCAAGGAGCAGATACTATTAATATTTGAAGCAAATTATTCATATTACTTTTTACATCACGCATTTTGTTTAAAAACCGTCGATCATTCCTAGCTTTCAATTATGCATGCACCGAAAGCGTAAAGGGAGACATGATTTTGTCGGTGAAAATAGATTCTTGTCGAGTACACTGTTCTCTCTTTACAGCCTGTGTTATGGGTACACCATTCGTATCTTATAGTAAGCCGTTTTCTTGAATTATACTAAGTAAAAATCAACAAGCAATTTATTTCTAGACAATTACAGTGAAAATTCAAAAGACACTTACAGTAATGTGAATTAAAATCCGAATAATCCAATAATCCTAAGTGTCCTAATCACAAGTCCTAAATATAGAATGTTCCGAATGAATGACTGTAACCTTGAATGTGTTGATGTGTCAATAGTCTTTAATGTCCTGATCTGCCGGTAGTCTTTAATGTGATGATGTGCCAAAAACGAGGTACTCCAGAATATCTTTGAATAAGTTCAGATAAATCCCAAAATCATCAATTCAAAATGCAAAATCCAAAAGTCCATGAGCACTTTTTTAATCCAATGAATATTTTAAATAATTCCTCTCTCTGAATTTGGAATGATTTTTCACAACTGTAATGGCTCTTTAAAGACTGATGTTAAGGTCGAAACTGAAAAACTGTCCACTAAACATGGTATATATAAAGATAGGTCACATGACAGAATGTTCTAGAATATTATGGTGTATGTGACTCTTAACACACAACTCTAAGGGAAATTCTACTTTTATTTGTAAACAAAATCAACCTTTGACCTCAAATTGAATCAACAACTTGTTTACCAAAACCGTCCTTGAACTCAAATACTAAGTAAACAACCTAATTCAAGAACAATAGCTAAACATGTCAACATTATACTTAACATTAAGGTTTAATCAATATTAAAGTCAAGTAACATTTATAATTTCCTAAAATATTTATAATATTATATACACATCATACATAACACTAGATTAAAAAGATATCATCACTTAACATACAGAAAGTGGTTAGAAGTAAGCTCACACCTCTTTATATTCCAAAGCGTTATGCAAATTAACATGAAATTAGCAAAATGCAGGAGACGGGGTTCCAGTTGTAAGTGTGGTCTTTAGACTGACACATTGCGCCTACTGAATGGGCGCTTCACCATATCGTGGGGGACTATACGTAGACCGATCAGTTGTTCTCAGCCATTTGTTTATTATTTTCTGACATTACGGAGCGTGGCAGAGAACAGTCGTATAGCAAGCAGTGAATTCAATGGTGGACAGTTTGCACACATGCGTTAGCAGTACACATAGCAGTTAAAAACTCGTGGATTGAAAGGTGATTGATTCGGTGAGGGATTGCTAATAAACAGTGAGTGGTTGGAAAAATTCCATGCAATGGATCGAAAGAAGAGGGATTCGACCTGCCTTCTGAGCACAAAGGTCTGGTTATACAACTGAATCCATTCATTGTGAGCTGCCAGAAGTCCACAATTTCCAAGTGTCGGATCGTCTTTTCCAAGCTGCTGTTGTACAGTTGTTCTTCACCGATGCCAGTAATGTCAGAAAATATATATATATATATATATATATATATATATATATATATATATATATATATATATATATATATATATATATATATATATTATTTTTTTAATTTTTTTATTTAATATGGCGAAGAACAACGTGTTGGTCAACTGAGAGCATATACCACGAAAAGGACAGAACAAATAATGTGAACCTCTTATAATTGCAATCATGAAGTCAATTGTCTTTGATTCTCCTGTTTTTATCTCTCTATTTCATTTTCTGACCTTTGAAACCTTGAGAGGTAATAGCATTCTTCATTTTTTAATCAACTATTTTAGCGTCGAAGAATCTGAACAGGCCCCGTGGGCTCAGTAATCCTTTGATATAAAAAAACCGATGTGTGTGAGTGTGAGTATGAGTGTGTGCGCGTGTGTGTGTGTGTGTGTGAGAGAGAGAGAGATGAAATGTGTATGTAAGATCTTACTAAATAAAAAGGTAATAATCTGTGGCCTTTCTTTGACCTAGCCAGGATAAAGAATTGGTCTGCTCACTGTCAGGTGTTTTTAAAACAGTAATTCAGTCATTTGTAAAAGTTCAGTCTGACACATTGTACAAACATGCTTCTGATATCCCTTGTTTTCAAAAAGAGAGGGGGGGGGGGGCAACTCGAATTCCGCTTTAACAAAATCAGTTGGCATATTCCCAGACATTTTCATGGACATTAGATCAATAGCAGTTAAACGATTCCATAAGAGATTACAGGGCCTCATTTTCACTGTATTTCTCAAAACTGTTTATCATATTGAGATTTTGCATAATCTTGCTTATGAGATTTCTGGTAATATTTCGATTTTTGTGAGGGATAGATATACTACAAGGTTTGAAAATAACTCTTTAATTTTCAAATTGCACGCCTTTAAATAATTTTATTCTTGAAATACAATTTGAAGAATCCTTCATTTTTGAGAAAATTCTCAAATTTACCTAAAAAAATCAAACAAGACTATTTTCAGTATAATATATATATGCGGATATACATCGATCACTTTATAAGTTTGACTGTACGGGGAAGGGGTGGGGATTAATAAGAGCCGATACGGGAGCAAAAGAGAGTTTTAAAACATATTTTAGTCAGATGTATCCAGTGATCATAATTACATTTGACAGAGTACGTCGGACACCCTTTGGTGCGCAGATACAGCGGACTGCATTGTACCGCAAGTGCGAAATTCCAATTCACCGCTGATCAGTCCTAACGAGCTATCGCTAAATAGTACATTCTCATTGGAGGGTACTACTAACTATCGACAAAAGTAATTTATAGTGACGACAGGCAGACGATACATGTAGGTTTAAGAGACATACATCTACTTTTCAATGCTCCATTGAATATTATTTTTTTCCTTTGTGCATTTACATGTAACACAGTTTCCTAGACAATATTGTATGTATCGTCATGAAACTTGATGTGCGCATTCATCTTTCTCACTTATGTTAGCACCCATAGAAAGTCAAATGTAGTTGTAATGATCTACCATTATTGATTAAGTGGCTATGCTAAGTTTTGGGTTTATGAACTGGCGAAGCTTGCGAAACATTACATCGAAAGAATTTCATACCGGTTTGTTCTTTCGAAAGACCTTCATACTTTTATCAAGTTTAAACGCAAAAGATGAGTAAATTCTTTACTTTCTATTGATTTCATTGATGGGGAACACAGTAACAACTCTGTTTCATACAATTTCACTCGCGTCCTCTCTTGGTACTTTTATAAAGTACCAATGCCATTCTTATAACAGTATGAGGGCTATCTAGAGTCACATGACCTCCATTATCACGTTATGACGTCACGTCGTCATAGTCTTACCCCGTTTGTGTGTATTACACGCAGTGTTTTCA
Organism: Margaritifera margaritifera; assembly: GCA_029931535.1. Taxonomy (NCBI): domain Eukaryota; kingdom Metazoa; phylum Mollusca; class Bivalvia; order Unionida; family Margaritiferidae; genus Margaritifera; species Margaritifera margaritifera. The sequence goes on from JAQPZY010001260.1 coordinate 1,793,046, forward strand.
CACCTATTTTCTGATACTAGCGTACAACTGTTTTACTTAGAAATATGGCCTGTAACTCCGGAACTGAGATCTCAGATTAATATTTCGAGGGAGACCCTGGAACTAAGATCTCAGATGAATATGTAGAGGGAGCCTTTGGAACTGGGACCTCAGATGAATATGTAGAGGGAGACTCTGGAACTGGGACCTCATATGAATATGTCGACGGAGCAGATCTTCGGCAGATATCAGAACTTCGTTTTTCCCAGGAAATCAGGTTAGTTTTACCATTTAGTCCAATTAGTAAGTATCTTCATATGAGAGCGTGAGACTTTGACCCGATACGTACATTTTCTCGGGGTCTTGGGAATTCAAATTACCTTGGAGAAAGAAAAAGTAGTGCGGCATCATGAGGGTCCTTATTGACCTCGGTAATAAGGAACTATAAATAATTGTCTGGGTCATGGAAGATCTTGCCCGGGTTTTACAAACATGCCCTTAATTGAATTCTATACTTAAGAAATTTGATTGGTCAATTTTAAGACAGACTTGAGTTTTATCCAGTCTGGATTTCACCAACAAACCCAAAGGTCAGGATCTAAACATTTTAAGAACATTAGTGACATTAGGGTCTTTGATTGATCGATTCTAGATTTAAGTTTAATTTTTAGACTTAAGTTATCTTGTTACAATCCACGTCATGCCTAGATTTCATACACATAACTTGAGTTCAGAATCTTAGTGAAATTTAAATCTGACTTGAGTCAAACCAATCGAATGTCTTAAGTCTAGACCTAAACTCGAAGTCGAAATGCGGAATGCGAGTTAAGATTCCTCAAGTGTCATTTTAGCACAATAAAGCGAACTCGGAAATCGAATTCAAATTTTAAGGACCGATGGTCAGAATGACTGTTTTAGGATAAATGTAATGCTGCGGGAAAATGCGTCTTAAAGACATATAGTTGTCCTGGACCATATGCCCATGTCCACAATGTACATCGATGTTTCATTTGTTGGCGCTAGGGACAGCTTAAAAGTACAAAATGTTTCACTTGTCCTATCCGATTCACTTCCTAACCATTCTTTGAAACCACAGTTTATTAACTGTGTCATATTAGCACGGACCATAAACCTAACATTGTCAGGAAAATATATGGATAATTAATCTACACAAATAAATAATTTTCACCCCACAATTAAATATACTTACGCTGCATCCAGTACGCATGTATCATTTCTAGATGTAAATGTGATGAAAAAGTCTGATTATACAATCTACAAAAAATGTTCACGTCAAAGAAACTAATATCCACCAGTGTGTGGAATATTCGTCTTGTCATCCCAGGTCATGTAAAAACGGTATACCTTATAGTCAGGCGAAAAGATCCGACGTATCATTTCAAACTATTGCCAATTACAAAATTCTTTGAATGAATTAAAAACATATTTCCAAAGCAGGAATTATCCTATACATGTAATTGAGTCTGCTTTGAGTAAAGTCTGTATTCTTACCCAAAATGATGCTTTAAATACAGCAGAATGTACGAAAGAGAAAAATATAATTCCTTTCATAATATGATATAATCCTTCATTGCCAAATATAGGCCTTACAATTAATAAATATTGGAGTATCCTCAACTTATCAGATAAAAACAGAATCAAAACACTTTACATGAGCAAGCCAATTCTTGCTTATTGAAGACCTAGGAATTTGCAAGATCTTTTGATCAAAACTAAACCGACAGAAAATATAAAAAGATGTTTTTCATCATCTAAATGCAACAGACGTCGGTGCTCTCAATGTGAAGAAAAAGTACCTGTTTTAGTAGCTCCAATACGAAAGAATTGTTTTCTCAACGTTAGAAAACTGACTGATATGTTGTATACATACATACATACATACATACATACATACATACATACATACATACATACATACATACATACATCTATATATATATATATATATATTAGTTATAAAAATATATAATTGTATGTATGACTGTTTGTCTCTACATTGTGATGTCACTCATTCAGCTTTCATTAGAGTCTCATGTATCTTTCTGATCCCGTTATACATATGATACTTTTACGATAATGCTTATCATTTATGACGTTATGTCAATGATGCAATTGTTTATAAACATATGACGTCATCCGTTTCTTTCAAAAATATGTTGTGCCTGAAGAAGAATATAGTAAAAGCGAAACTAATTGCACAAATGTATCGGCGTTTGTGTTGTTTTCTATTTCATATATACAGAGAGAGAGAGAGAGAATATTTGCTTGAAACGAGTGAATAATGGATATATTTCATCGAGTGGGTGAAAAACTCAGTATTTTTCACGAGTGGCGATGCCACGAGTGAGAATACTTCAGTTTTTCACCCACTCGATGAAATATATCCGTTATTCACTCGGAGCAAGCAAATATTCTTTTTATTGTATGCTCAAGCGTATTGTCTAGCAATTTGTATAACACACTGAAGTAGCTGATTTCTGATTGCATCCCGTTCGATATTGTCAGCAGTTTACCGTTTATGTTCCGCACAGTTTTGTGTATATTTGAACATAAAATATCAGTAGTTACATAATGCTCCTTCCCAATTCAAGGTAAAACAGCAGATAAAAAAAAGAAAATGAAGAATAATATATATTAGCCTATACTTGGGTTTGAACTCGGTTCGCTTGGATGCGATGCAGCCATCTTAACCTTTACACTACGCCAGCGTCTTATAAAAATTTCGAAATTTCTTAATTATAATATTATCGATGTTTATTGACGGCCAGTGAAAAAATACTATATTTTTTCGTCCAGTGAAATATCACAATTATTTTACTCGGAAAATCCAGTAATTCACTGCTTAGCATTATATATATATATATAGGGCCGCCCAAGTATTTTTTTTTAGTTTCTTGTATGTTTCTTACTCTATTAATTATGTTGGATAATTTCAAACACCAGATGTGGTATATTTAAGCCCCCTTCGTGTTTGGTTTGTATAGATATTCTCGTGGGAGTTAGTGCACTTTTCCCCTCCATATAAAGTGTATGATTTCTTTACCTATTGCATCAAGCATTGTATCTGCTAAGTCTATTGCTTTTACTATATATATATATATATATATATATATATATATATATATATATATATATATATATATATATATATATATATATATATATATATATATCTGTGGTACCTGAATTATTTCTATTGTGTTTAGTGTCGCACAGGACCATATTTCTATATTGTTTCCGAGCTTCTCTAGAACTTGCTTATAGTTACATGCGAAGGAGTTTCTGCCATATATCATTCATAATGTTCTAATTTGTTGTTTTATAAGATGAGGGGGGGGGGTAGCCCTGGATGGTTTCCACTCAAGTTACCAATAAGTAGGATTTCTGTTTTTCCATGATTTACTAGAGAGCCAGAAGCTTTTCCAAAATCATTGAACTCTTTTTCTAGATGTTTAAATCAATACTCATCTGCAATGAAATTTGTGTAGTCATCTGCATGCTGCACCATTTTGAGTTTGTTTTTTTTTTTTCTATATTTGGAATTTTTATACCTTTAATATTTCTGTTACTACTTATTTGCATGCAGAGCGCTTCTGTCGCTATTACATATAGCAGCATAAATAGAGAGCGGCCCTAACTAACAAATCTTTACATGGGAAAACTAGTTGTTTTTGCCCCATTCATCTGTACACTAGAATGTATGTTCGTGTATAATATTTTAACCCATGTACAAGAAACTTCCCCAAATCCAAATTTTGTTAGAATCCATTCTATGTAAATGTGTTATAATCTATCGAAAGCTTTTTCCTGGTCAAAAAAATCATTGCTCCTCTTTCCCCTCTCATATTTAAGTATTCTATGTTTTTTTGAATTATTTAAATATTGTTCTTTATATTCCTTCCTTCTTCACCACAACTTTGATTGTTATTTATTATTAGGTTCATACATTTTTTGTATTCTGTTAGCTATAATTTTGCTTAAGATTTTATAATCCTTATTGAGGAGTGAAATTGGTCTCCAATTTTTAAGGTCCTCATAATCTCCCTTTCCTTTATATAAGGTTGTTATGATCCCTTCTTTCATGCACTTACACATTTCTTTCTTAAAATATATGTTATTGTATAGTTGTTCAAGTTTTAAAATTTATTTTTCCTCAAAGATTTTTTAAAAATCCGTCGTGAGTCCATCTGACCCCGATGATTTGCCTTTATTTACTTGATTTATTACTCTTTCTATTTCTTGAGAAGTTGTAAAGTCTTCACATGTTTCTTTGTCTTTTTCTCTTATCTGTATAAAAATTTATCCCTTCGCCGTATCTTTCTGTTTCTATTATTCGAATAGTTTGGGTTGTGTATCGATTTGTACAGTATGTTCGAATTTTTCTAAATATATCTTTTTTATCCTGGAATATAATATCAATTTTTTTTAGCGCTTCCGTGTTCCTTTCTTTCCTATTCCCTTTTCTTTTGTCTTCCCTTTGATATATGCCCCTTGATTTTTTTTATATTTCACTAAACTTTCCAGGTCTTATTTCAATCCCTTTGAGTTTATGTTCTTGTATTTTATTATTCTTATCCCTTGCTGTTTCTTTTTCCTTTGTGTTTGTTTTCTCCTTGTTTATAATTGTCATAAGTTCTTTTTCCATTAGTGCCCTTATTTTCTTTTTCATTATCGCCTTTATTTTCTTTTCATTATAGCCCTTATTTTCTTTTTCATTATAGCCCTTATTTTCTTTTTCCATTATGGCCCTTATTTTCTTTTTCATTGTAGCCCTTATTTTCATTTTTCATTATAGCCCTTATTTTCTTTTTCATCATAGCCCTTATTTTCATTTTTCATTATAGCCCTTATTTTCTATTTCCATTATAGCCCTTTTTTCTATTTCCATTATAGCCCTTATTTTCTTTTTCATTGCGCAATATTCTTTCGTCTCTTTTTTATATTTTCCTTTTATTCTTCCCATTCTTTTATTATGTCATATATTTCTTTATTTATAGATTGTTGTAATTTATTCTGTATATTTACATTATATTCTTCATCATCTAATATTGAATTATTTATTTTCCACATCCCCAGTCCCAATTTTTTCCTATTTTTTACCTTTTGGTGTATAGTAGCAGCACTGTGATCGGATATATTTATTTGCTACATTTATTTACGCTGTTTTTCCCCATCGCTGATATGTAATATCTATCTAGCCTACTTCTCTGATTATTCCCATATGTGAAAGTAAAATCTATTCTTATCAGGTTGGTTGTTTTATAGGCATCTATTATTTTATTATTTTGTAAAAATCTATTATTGGTTTATTTAGCAGTTTATCTTTCCCTGATAGTCCTGAACTTCGGTCTACATTTGCTTCTACCCAGTTAGAGTCACCTGCTATGATGAATTTGTCTATTGAATAATTTTGAATATATTTTGTTAATTTTTCCATGAATTGTATCTTCTTTGCATTGTGTCGTGACGGCATATATACATTTAGAATGTGCCATCCATTTATCTTTAAATGTGTAAGTCTTCCTTTGAAGAATTATTCTGTATCTATCCTTTCCCATAGTTGTGAAGGGGGAGTTTTTTATAATAAAAGCTACCCCTGTATATATTTAATTTATATTATTATTTATTTCTACGATTGCATTGAATTTCTCTTCTGTTTGGTATGCTTTGTTTTTTAAAATCTATATTGTGTTTCTTGGAGTATAATTACATCATATTTCTTAGTTGTTTCATATACCTTATTTATTTTATCATTATTTATTCCGTTTTATGTTCAGAGATATTATTCGGAGGTTGTGTCCCTCCATGTTTTATTATTTTCACTTTTTTGTTTATTTCCTAATTATTCTTTATCCTTCTTCTATTATTATTATTATTATTATTATTATTATTATTATTATTATTATTATTATTATTATTATTATACCTCTTTTTCTTTATCTTTTTCTTTTTCTTGTTTTTCTTCTCGGACATACTCGGCCGTATCACTGTCTTCACTTATGTTTATGTTCTCTGTCATTTATTCCTTGTTTCCTATTTTTCCTTCGTCCTTGCCATTGTTTATGTTTATGTTCTCTGTCATTTGTTCGTTGTTTCCTATATTTCCTTCCTCCGCATCCTTGTTTTCATTATTTTCTTTGTTTTTTCCATTATTGAGTTTCTTTTTCGCTCTATACTGCTCAATGGTGTTTTTTTTTTTCTTTCTTTTTTTTCTCGGAATTATCGTTTCTAGTATAGTGTCTATTTCCCCATCCTGGAAATGCTTTTGGGGATTGGACCCTTGTTCCAAATCCCCTTGGATCGGCATAATCCTTACTGTGTATTATTCCTTCTTCTTTTTTGGGTGGGTAATGGGGTGGAGGTTATATGTATTACCTCCTCCATTTTCTCTTCCCCCTTTTCATTGATTTTTTTGGTACTTGACTCATTTAATGTGTTTGTGATTTGGTCCCTTTTTTTTTGGTAGGAAAATCCGATAAAGGGCCAGTTTCCTCTTGTGAGGTTTTGGATTCGAATGTTCGTTCTTGTAGTACGGATTTTTATCCCTATATGTTGGTTGTTTTACTTGGGTTTTTTCTACTTTCTTTTTATTTTTATTTTTTCACAAAAGGGTAAGATCAAATTACCAGCAGGTAGAGGGAAAAAAAAGAGCATTCAGAAAGTGCATTACATTCTTAGGTTTGTTGTAATGATTATTTTATGTGCAAATATTCAGCTACCGGTTTATAATTTATTTTATGTGACTCATTCAACGACGTATTGCTGTTGCCATCCCAAAGATAAGCAAGAATAGAATATATTAAGATAATTCGAATACAGTTAAATTCAAAATAAAACGTTCTTTGACACCTTTTTGATGATTCATTGTGGAATAAAAAGCGTAATTAATATGACGCTTTATAGATATGCAGAAGAAAATGGACAAAGACGGTAAGATACAAAATGATGGTGAGTATTAAAGGTTAAGGGGAAGTAATTTATTACGTACCTAGAACCCAACAATCTTTACATCTGGGCCATGGGCCACTGCCTTCCGCTAATAAGATGAGCAACTGATTAAGAAATTAGATAAGTAGAAGAAAATGTGTTCCAAATACCAAATGACTATAATACTGGTGCATTTTAAAGGTGGATTTAGAGATTTCATTACAATTCCATAACTATTTCAATGACTGCCCATTAGCTATAGAGAAATTAATTCCAGATAAAAATGATTGATCTCCCTTGTGAAAGAAGCTGAGTGATGATTACAAGCCAGGGTAGAAAACCGACAGTACAAACATTATTATGCACATTGAAAAAAAGAGAGAGATTGATCAATCACAGAAATTTGAAGCTTTACATACAGTTAGGTTTAAAGCTAAGACAAATACCGTGTTGAGTTGTTTGAGCAACGAAAGTGGCTTTATATCCTACATTGAACTTAATACAAATCTGAGACAAAACACACCAAATTATTTCAGACAAGACTTACTCAAACTAATGAGTAACAGCGTGTTTGGTAAACAAATGTAAAATCTCAGGTAAAGAACAACAGTCAAAATAGGTACAAATGAAAATACTTTTTACCAAATGCCGAAAAGATCTATCATGTGCCAGAAGAACAATTATTATCGATGACTTGTTGTTATTAAGGTTCAAAAGCAAGGAAATAAAATTACCAAAACCAGAATACGGTGGATTTACAGTGTCAGAGTTATGTGTATGGCTAATGTACAAAATGTATGTTGAGACAGAAAACCTTTATAGTAACATGAAGGATGACATCAAGTTCTATGACACTAATGACTATCCAAAGGATAACATATTTGGATTACGACATATAAATAAGGCAATTCCTCTGCTTTTTAAGGATGAGTTAAATGACATTATAATTAGAGAGTTTTGTGCGTTAAAGTCATAACTATATTGATAAACAACAGACAATAAAGAAAATAAAGGAATGCAACAATTGTGTGATTAAAGAGAATTTAATATTCGAAATGTACCGAAATTGTTTATTTAATCATAAGAAACATTAACAAAAAATGAATTGAATCGGATCATGCAGCCATTAGATGAATAACATCAAAATGAAAAAACGGTATTGTCTTTGACTTTGTGTGAATATTCTCATTTTTTTTATATCGTAATCATTGCCACAGTCCAAAATCATGACAAGTATTGATTCCTTGATTGGCATCAACAAGTACCTCTAACCATTTGTTTAAAATATTCTTAGCATTTTTCAGGATCACACATTCATCTTTGAGTAAGCACTTTGTATAGTAGGTCTTGTCATCCAGAAAAAACTTGAAAGAAAATAACGATATAGTCAGAAACGTTCAGGTGTTCAGTCTTTACCATATTCCGTGCTCATTGTTTTTACAACAATTAGTAACTCCACAAATCACTATGATACGAGATTCACGTTAGTTAAAGCTTTTTTTATTGTAGCAAATATGTACACCTTGCACTTTCGGCGCATGGCACACACTACATCCTGCACGAATGTGCTCAGCATTGAATGCGTCATTTAATGTCTACAGCTTAATTGATTCTAACTGATTGTTAAGGGCATCAGACACAAATAAATATGTATTTTGTGAGCACCTACATTTTCTTTTCTACTGATGTGCAAGTGGATACCTTGTTGCACATAGGTAACTTATTACCAATACCATTCAACGTAGTATTATGTGTACTCCTCAGATCGAGCCAGGCACAATGATTTTTCTTATCGGTGTAAACAATATTAACACTTTCGTTACTTAATCTATGTGCTTTTGTTCTTCATCAAAAAAATATTGTATACCTTTCCTAAACTATTGCTTAATTTGCAAACCCTGGGAATAAACCATATTTGACAGACTTTCTATAGTCACTTAGATCTTTTAGATTGCTGAGTTGTATCACATTTCTGGATTACTTTTTTTGGCTTTCTTGCACAGTATCAAATCATCTTTTAAGACCATTCTAGGAGAATCTAGTGTGAGATTTGCTAAAATTGCAGTTGCTGTTTTGTTACTTATTCTTTCTGTAGTGATGTAGTCACAATAGATAGCAAGACCATTTCTGTATTTGCCATTAACATATTACGCAATTTATCCCGAAATAATGGTAAACAAATGTGTTCCAGTTAGTTGTCTTGGTTACCATCTTCTATGACTTCAGGGGCTTTTGTAAGTGTTATGTTGAGTCTGATATCCTGTGGAGGAGCACTAGGATAAAGTGGACTATGATCTGTTAGTATCTAAAGTTCCAATTGTTTTCTAAGCTTATTACAAAACATTCCAAACTATATCCCTTGAGTAAAATTAGAGTCGTGCTTTACTTGGCATTTGCCTCAACTTTCTCAATTTATCATACATAATTCTATTTGTCTTAAGCAAACCAGATAACCACACATCTTTGTATATCATAATCCTATTGAAGTCATTCAACCTGAAACGTTCATGATCTCGATAAAAAACTTTAATATCTTTCTCAAGCATTCTACCACGTTGTTCGACATTGCATGGTAAGCTTATCCTTTTGCCTTCATATCAAATGACACATTGAAACTAAACCGAACAATCAATATATTTGCGCTTAGTTTCGGAACCGCCAACTGTAGAGTTTGTTCACGTTTTGTGTTGTTCGGTGTGTATATGAAACACCAATGCGTTGGATTGAGGTATTTAACTTCCTGTGGTATTTTGTCCTACTTAAGAGGAGTTATTCATGCACAGTACGTTGCCATTTATTTTCCTGAAAAAGCACGAGTAGGTGCAAAACATGTGCAAGCTGTAAACAACTTACACCCATTACATATGCATTGAATATGTCCTCGTATTTTACATGATCAGCAGAATGTTGGTAGAAGTCATTAATTTTTTATTTTTTTTTCATTTTTTTTTTTTTTTTTTTGGAGGGTGGAGGGTGGGGTACACTTTCCTTTATATATAAATTGCACGTAGTCATCCGTATTAAGACTGTTTAAGGCCAGAGACATCAAAACATTGTTGTTTGAAGCCAGAGTCATCAAGCCTTATTCTAACAAACTTTGATTGAAGTAAACCAGTGCCTTTGATCGGTTTTATTTAAAGTCAATTCTTCGATGTACATATGGCTCGATTTTGATGTGTCAAATTCCCTCTTCATCAACTCCATTAGGATAAAGTAATGTGTATAGATAGTTGCTTACTGTAAATTCTACACCGCTTCTCATGTAATTGCTCCTGTTGCGATTTATTGTGCTGAAAAGCTCAATAAAGGATATGTTTTTCCATATGTCATTTTGTTGCATATAAAAGTAACACAATCTGATAATGTTCTGAGTATCGAGCTTAGCTAATTCATCAATACTAACTTCTACTACGTCGATTATAATAATCACTTCTCAATCAATATTGTCTATTGTATCTGTTACAAATTCCTCAACATAATCATATACCTTGTTGGAAAAGTCAGTAAACAAAACATCTTTTATCGGTTTGATCTTAATACTCAAGTCAGGAATATATAAATCGTAAGTTTTCTTTGTATATTTTATCATGTTTTTGTACACAATTGTTTTGTTTTGACCTCCTCTATTGTTTTGGTTATTTCGGTGAAATCAGTTATCTTTTGCAACTCTAGCAGTATATACGTGTTAACTGTTATCATGCTGTTTATGTCAGTGATTCTTGCGCTGAAGGGACTCATTTTATTTTTACTATTTTGATCATTTTATTTGATTTTAATATTCAGATCTTTCTGTAACTGTTCCAATTGTGTTTGTTAAGTTCCATAGTCTTCTAGTGATTTCTTTATCTTCTCATTGTCACTCGGCATATCATCTATATCACTGTTTATTCTCTGCTCTATTAGTTGTAAATATTGCTGGACGTTAGGCATCTCACTGATTTATTCTCTTATTGTTTGCAATTCTTGAATAGCATTGAACACTGTGTTGAATCGTAGTTTAAACAGGTCATGTGAATCAAGATTTGTTTATGTTCTCTTCAATCTGTGTTGGCAGACCTGGGATTTTATAATATCTCTCTCTCTCTCTCTCTCTCTCTCTCTCTCTCTCTCTCTCTCTCTCTCTCTCTCTCTCTCTCTCTCTCTCTCTCTGACACTCTGTTTAATACCTGTTAGTTTATTGTCAACTTGTTTTATCCAGGTCTTAATATTTTTTTTCATGTAAAGTCTTACGCAATTGTTCAATAACACGTCCTTGGACAAATCGACAAGTAGCTGCATCATTTAATTTAACAGGGTCACTTACATTTGTGACATGGTTATTGTTGAGGCTTACGTCAGTGTAGACTGTGTCACCGTGTCGGCTATTGATGTCGTTGGACTTTGTCTAAGCTTTCTTGCTGCTATTTTTTGTTTTGACTCAATGCTAAAAGCTAATCTTCATTCACTAGGAACTCTTAAAGATATATCTCACATCTACTCTACTTACTTGACTAGAAACTCTTAAAAATATATCTCACATCTACTCTACTTACTTGACATGAAAAGTACATAACTGACCTTTAACCATCTTGCTTTCAAAGGGATGCTACTTTTCTAGATGACATCATCATTGAAAGTAATGTGTAAATATGCGTCTTTTCTGAAGCAATTGAGGTATGCCTTCTTCAGGTTTGAAATCTAGAAATACCACTTATATTCCCTTAATGTTGGTCTTCAACACATGAAGCTTTGGTCACACTGTTCTCCCGTCCAAACTTGTAAATCAATTGGCATGATGATACAATTGTTGTTGCTTTCATGTCTAAGTCGTGTAATATTTATATGAGCTCTCTGAAAACTGTTACATTTAGTGCAATGTAACTTTTATGCCATTATTTATGATAGTACAATGTTACTTTTATGCCATTATTTATGATATGTGCCAAATGGTAAATTTTTGTTCGCTCCACCATCGCTCGTCCACAAGTCATTTCGTTTCGGAGCAAAGTCACTTTTGCCATTTCGCTAGTGATTATTCGCTTTATTTTTAATATCACTCCTTTATTGTGTCATAACGTCACGTTTTAACGCTGTTTATGTTAATGACACGCATGCAATTTCTGCATTTCAATATCAAAGTTTTTGTATCGCTTGTAGTTCTGGAATGATGGCTGAAAGATTTAGGTTGGTTTCACATGGCAGTTTGTCTCCTCTCCATCATCTAGATTGTTTTCATGGGTTAGATTAAAGCTATGACTGATCACTCATTGAGTTTTAATCATGAGTTCTTGCGACCTTTTTTGTCTACCTGATTTATCCTGATGAAAATTAGTCAAAGAGAATTAAAGGCTGTATCGTATCCATAATGTTACCAATATGTTATCACTGACTTAGAGCTGTGTCGTATTTATAATGTTACCAATATGTTATCACTGACTTAGAGGTAATCAGAAGCCGCTCTGTGGATTTGCTTCTTTATCGGAATAGGCGATTCACGGGTATTTTTTTCCTGTATTTCTAGCCATTTTGCTGATGTATGAAATCTTTTTCAAAGTAGAGTAGGGTTACTCAGCATTAAGAGGATCTCGTACGATCACATAAGAGAGCAAACATGTTGTTGTGTACAGATTGCAATATGCTTTGGATACGTTTATTAAACACACACACACATATACACAGATATATATATATATATATATATATATATATGTGTGTGTGTGTGTGTGTGTGTGTGTGTGTGTGTATATTTGTGTGTGTGTACAGCGCCTGACAATACTCCTAGGTCTTGATTCTTTTTTAGGTACGTGACTATAGTGGCTGATATGATGGAAGAACGTTTCAAATCTGAGGACATGACGGTGCATCTCCTACAGGATTACTCGTATGATTGGGCTAAGGAACTGGCATATGTCGCATCCTCTGGAAATGCAGGTACTTAAGGAGACAGTTTGTCCATAATTGTCGGCGCTTGAGTCAACACTATCTTCTATGATTATGATAAAAGTCTAATTGTAGCGATTTTAAAGTACCAGCATATTATCTTTTTAAGAGGAATGAAAGTGTATATTCTTTTCATTAAATAATTGTTGGTATTCTGCTTCTACTAAGTCATGAAAATTTACCTCAGATGTTTCATTTTAAAAATTAACCTCCTGACGGGTGAACCTCGACAAGACTGTGTACCGTGGAAGTGTCCACTGACATCGTAACACATTCCTGTCGTGGGGATCGGTTTTTCCACCTCGTGAGCAAAGCTGTTTTTTTTTTTATCAACTCGATTAGGAAGCTTTTGAATCATGTGGCACCAGAGAAAATCTCAGGATTTTTTTAAAGAATGTGGTTTATATTAGAAGTTTTAACCCTTTTTAATGATTCTACATTTTTACTTTTCATTTTTATATCCTTTCTTCAGAGAAATGTACAGCATCTTAAATGTTTACCTTTCCTCCTAGACGAGCATATATTTACATCTATTTTGAAGGGTTTCTCTTCCAAGATATTAGTATTTTCTACCTTTATCTTTTTACTGCGTAAACTTTACTCGGTACTGTATAGCCAGACTTGTGATAATACGTTGTTAAACCATAAACATGCATACATACTCAGTTTAAAATTAATTTCATCAATTCAAGACAAATTTCACCTGAATGTATTTTAGTTTCCCGTTAAATGTGAGGGAAACATTTTAACTTTCGCACCACTGAAGCAGAAACGTTTTATTTCTGTTAAATTTTGTTTTGCAAAATCAACCAAATGTAAAACTTATGCATTGATAAAAAAATTTAAAACATAATTTCAATAAAATATATGACTTTTACAAGTACTGCTATACAAATATCTACCCTTTTCTACATGCAGATTTTCAGCACGGATCCATTTATGCAGCAATCACCAACCATCTAATGGAGCCAATAGTTGACGCGAAAATCTACAACCTTGTCAAGAAAGAGGGACTTGGTAATGATGGACCAGTCTCTTTCTTACGCAGGTTAGTTTGTAATAAACTATTTTGTTATAAACTATTTTCTTCGTTCCTATTTGTACTTAAGATAAAATTTAAGATGAATATTGGACTCCAAATATTTATTAAATATTTTCACCAGTGTTCAGTCAGAGAGAGAGAGAGGGGGGGGGGAGAGAGAGAGAGCACTCATACATATATATATATATATATATATATATATATATATATATATATATATGTTTGTGTGTGTGTACGCTATTCTATTTGCTTGAAAAATCTATCACCATTACCTCTTTTGTGTGCATTATAATGATTTGTTCTCGAGTTAAATCTTAAATGTTGTTTTCCCTCTTATCTAATAAGTTTGAAGGCAGAGATGGAAAGAAGTCACATTCCGAAAGATGCATTCAAGCTCTACTCCACGGCATGGAAGAAACAAACATATGCTGAATTTGAAATCGAAAAGGCCATGGAGGTAAGTAACTAATGTGTTAAATCATACTATTGTCCATTAGGATCGAGAAAAAAATGTTCATTTAATTTTAATTTTTCATTCGAAATGGGCAAAATTATATCCGAGGTTTTTGTAATTATCGATGTATGGACGTATGTACGTACATTAAGAGTTACAATCTCGTGCAGTGGGCTTTTTCAAATACCAAGAGCTTAAGTACCCCGCCCACGGGCAAAATTTTTGTATGACGAAATGATGCAAAAAAGTTAAACCACTTCCTCATCTGGTGACGCCAAACCAAATCTGCTAATATAAATATGGCTGATTTAAAAAAAATTCAAGTTAGAGCACAATTCATTTATATCATATTTTATTCAATCAAATTCAATTATTAATTCTTCTATGAATAGAACTGACTACTGGGCGAATAAAAAGAACGGAGGCCTTAGAAGGATGTGTGTAAAATCATTAGCATGTAATGAAAAAAGTAATTATCAAAATTTGTAGGATTTGATTGACGAATACAGGTATATGCAAAATATCATAAATAACATATTAAGGATAACTGCCGTCGTAATAACACTATCATTCTCTAATCGCTTCTTTAATAAAAAAAAACCTCTTACTCCTTTTTTTTTTTTTTTTTTTTGTTTGTTTGTTCTATTGCCTTATCACAAAAATCCAACCATTCGATGCACTTACAAATTCGTCATATGCCTTTACGCGTGTATTTCAGTATTATCATCTGAGGAAGTATAAACTTGAAAACGGTAAACGACAGCTTCAGGCTAACCCATCTGTACTCTCATCTCGCGCAGAAGCAAGACTTCGGAAGTCCATATTTCGCTACCATTATAAATGTGAAGACGCCCAAGAAGAGTACAAGAAGTTACTTACGATGGAGGAGGCGGCAAGGGGACAACGCATGGCTGTAAGTTCAATACCCGGAAGCATGAACACAGTTCCGATATTCCCAAAACTTAGGTTCCCCCACCCCACCCCCCACCCCCGAGTCCCACACACACCTTTTGTGGGTATTCATTACAACTTCATAACATTCCTGTCGTATGCCAGAACAACTGTGATTTCCCGCCATAGCAAATCCCCATGTTTTGTTATTACCTATTATACCAAAACCCGCGATTCTTGGGTACAAGGACAGCGATGCTCCGATCACCGTAGGAGGTTTGTATTTAACAGCAATAATCGTAACCTCAAATCTCGGAAAAAAACACTTTCAACTGATTTTACATAGAAACACTTGGACATGTACAGTCGCTAATGAAGTATGTTAACCTTATACACATTTTGACATTTAGTCTCGAAGGGATTGGCATGACCTGTTAGTTGTTAGACATAATACCGGACGAAAAACATTATTGTTGTTGTTGTTGTTGTTATTATTTTCATTATTATTATTATTATTATTATTATTATTATTATTATTATTATTATTATTATGCCAATCCTGGTCGGCCGCAGTCGTGTCTCCGGACAAGGAAAAATAAAATGCACCAATACAAACCATCCCTCACCCCCTTTCAAAATACCTCCCATCCCAAGACGGTAACCAGGAAGTTAGTACAGTAACAACAATCCTGTTACATAGCAATGACAGAAAACAAAAATTTGGTTATATGAAAAAGTCACTGTTCTTGAAATTGTTGTATATATCTGACCTTTGGCTCTCACACAGGGACACCGGGGATGGGGGTGGGAGCAAAGAATAATACCCCTCCGGGACTCCCCTCTAGCATATGGTTACCAAACAGGAAAATTAACTAGTGAGTTCGCTTATTACCACTCACCTGTTTATGAAGAGTTTGTATGACGTTTTACGTCATAGCAACACTTTAAACTTTATATAGTTCCTAGGCAAGTCGAGTACCGTGCCTTTGCCCAAGGACACACAACGGTAGCCGATCCTGGCTGATCCGATAGTGGGAATCGAACTTGCCTCCTTCTGGTCACGAGTACAAAGCCTTAACCACAGAGGCAAAGCGGCACTATTGATATGTGTGATGGATACACGTTAAAGCACGATATCCATCACGCTTGTTTTATAAAGCGTGGGGATAATTAATCGGGACCTATCCAGGTGGAAATCAGTAGTCTCGAGCTTGAACACCATTTTTGTTTGTTTTATTTAATTCCCAGACGATAAGATCCTACCCAAGATGTGTACATGAACCCTCCCTCCATATGGCTGGAAGCCCAGGTAGGCACTGATTTATAAGTTTCTCCACCGCCGCCCGCCGCCCCCTCCAACCCTTTCTCTCTCTCTCTCTCTCTCTCTCTCTCTCTCTCTCTCTCTCTCTCTCTCTCTCTCTCTCTCTCTCTCTCTCTCTCTCTCTCTCTCCATCGCATGAAATTTTGTGCCTATTTTTCAGGATATAAGGACACCGCAGCTGAAGTTTGAGACGCTTGAGAAGAAACATATGATGAACACAGCAGCTGGAATAGGGAAATTTATCGATGTTGTGGAAAAGCTGGATACGGAAAGGTAGAAAAAAAAATCTCCGCCATGAGTAGTATAGAAGTGGACATTCATGGACCACATAAACAAAATGTAATAACATTTTCAAATCAAATAAATGCATATATCGAACAATGCTAATTCTAGAACTGTCCATTTCGATACTACTGTAACATTTCTGGACTACTCATACCATCGTATCCATCGAACATTCATATTTTACTCAAACAAAATAATCCATCGAGTACCTAGAACACATAAATTTGTTGATTGTGCATTGAGTGGAGCGCAAAATAATGATTTAAAAAAAATAATGGTTAAAGGGAGATAAATATCTTAATGCTGCAGTTATGCTGTTACGAGACTACTTCCCTGTTTCCCTGTGCAAATATTGGCGATCCTCGACCAGCTGACCCTAGGTTATTTTATTCTTAAATTTGTCAAAACATAAAAAAGAACGAATAAGAAAATTGAGAAGGTTAAAGAACTAAAATAAAGTATTTAACTGCATCTCTTTTGTTTAGAATATCTCACAAGTGGCGTGCATGTCTTTAAAAGTGTCTGGAAAAATACTTATTTCAATGAGCGGCATACCATTGAAAATCAGAGGTGCCGAAAGCAGCATATAAAGAAACGAGCATAATTATTACCTGAGAATCTCTTCGTTTTACATATAAATTTTAAAGTTACTTTCGTACAGTAGGTCAGATACCCTCCGTTGTCAAGAATAAAATATGATCTCAACGACCAGGAAAATATCTAAAATTTGGCCATAAAATGCAAAATCAAAAGTTGCTATTTAACGAATAAAGCTAGGAACTGTAAGTACTTTAGCAAAAAGCAGGTCTTGTGTGGGATTCATCTACGTGAGTCACATTAGTAGGTAGTAAAATAAGCCAATACATAAATGTAGGCTTAATACAACCCAAACAATAAAGACAACAACACAAAACAACAACAACAACAACAACAAAAACAAAAAAAAAAACAAAACAAGAAAAACAACATGTGAATGCAAGTGAAGCAACTTTGAAAGTTGAATGACTCCACGGAGGAGCTAGTCTTGCGTATAACTTTCGAATAAGAGCTGTTTGACACAATAGCAACAAAAATAGAATATAAGAAAAATTCTTAATTTAAGGAGCTAATTGTTTGAATGCGGAGTGTAGATATATATATATATATATATATATATATATATATATATATATATATATATATATATATATATATACAAGAACAGATGAATTTCAGATTAGACCTAGAGATATGAAAGCAAACGCAACCTAAATATCCATTAGAATCTACTGTTGTTCAAAGGCAACCAACGAAAGTACCTAAAGAAATAGAAATGCAAGATTTCAGTCATACAATAAACTCTGAACAATATGAATTTTTTGATGAAATGCAAAGAGTACAAGATTCACTTGTAGATCAGGGAGAAATTGTTCTAAGGTTATTTACCCAACATGATGAAAGAGTGATTGGAGGATATAAAGAAACTGTTGAAATTGCAGCCTCAAAAATAAAAACTTTCAAATAGAATTCGAACGTCATGAGGTATAGATATCAAGACTTAAAGAAAGAAAAGAAATTAAAAGAAAGAAATACATAATCGAGACAGAAGAAATATATACAAAATGGACTGGACAAAGGTGTAATTATGATGTCAGAACTAGTTGTAAAGATAGATTTATTTTATAGATATTTACAATTTCAACATGGATAAAACTAATGAAATAATAATACGTAAACTTTTATTCAAAGGAAAAAGGGCGTACTAATAGCTGATATCACTACAATGATAGAAATTTGGTAAAGAGTGTTGCTTTTTCTACGGATGGTCCTCTCTACTCCAGGGGAATGATTTTTGACAAAATAAAAAATGGCTTAAAAAATTAAGCCAAATATTTGCTTGAGTTTGCGGTAAGATATAATAGCGCTGGCCAACTTATTTTTCTTAGCTGATAACGTCATATTCTTTTGGCATTAGTGTTTTTGCTAATTGCATTATTTGATCAAAGTTGTAAATAAAGCAACGAGTAGGATTGAGCAAACATCACGTCTATAGCACGATTACAGGTTCGTTGTTGATTAATGCGATGTCTCTCAAAGGAAGAACAAAGAAGTTTAGGTCTTTCTTTGAAAAGAATGTAAACCATCTCAGAAGTAAACTGTACCAGCTCCAGCAACCATTAGTATCAAAATCATGTTTGTTTAATAGGTTGTATTGTTTTTCTTTGCTATGTTTTGTTTCGTTTTTGTTTGAGAGGCTTGGGGTGGGGGTGGGATAGGGCTTTTTAAAATGTCACGTGTCCTCGTGTTATAAACAGCCTTTGGAATACCATCTGTATTACCTCGGTATTCATGGTAGGGTTCAACCCAAGTTTAAACGAGTCACTGGAGATTTGTAAATTCATGTATTCGGCGATAGTACTCATTTTCATAACCATCTCACTTGGTAACCAAAAGTCACTGTCACCACCAACTGCATAGTCCAGTTTTACATTTGAATCTATTATGTATTGCTGAAATCTTACTACAAAACTTTCATCTGTTTCATAAACATGCTCTACTAAAGTCAATAGTCGAATTAACCCTTTAACACTGTTAGATACTGTTGAAAGAGTCTTTGTGAACAATATTCTGTTTCTTACCTGTGCAACTAAAATACAGATTACAAAAGACTTTATACTTTGATTCAATCTTGATATTCCCGTATCTGTTAAACCATTGCTTTATGGCAGGAGGAAGTATCTCAAGCCTGCAGGTTAATATGTGCCTGCTACCGAATGAATTTCTTCAGCTGGCAATGTTCAACAGTACATGTTGGCCAGTTATATTTACGAGTAAACGCAGCTAACACAACAGCAAGTGTAGGTTATCCGAAACCTTTGTAATCAGTTTATGTTCCTGTGGCCCAACATCAATCACGTGTTATTTTTTCCTCTGAGGTGTCTCCAGTCATGCTGTAGAGGAAAATGTTTTTAGTTGTTGCACATCACATTATATCGTTTCATATATATGTCATTGCTATTTCATTGTAACTCAGAGTCGTCGGATAAAGGTATTCTACATTCCGATAGCAGTTTTCTCACCTGAAATTAAAGATGCAATTTTGTATACTCATTTCACCAATTCTATTACACGTTGATCAGTTAAAGGCCAGTATGAAGTCCCTCAACCAGCTGTTACCTACCACACGGACCAGTTTAGTTGATTACGCCAAAATCTCATGTTGTACTAGGATCCAGATTTTTTCATAGAGCCGTCACTGTCACATTTTAAAGTGTCGCTGTCAAAAATGAATAATGGCTTGTGTGTAAAAGTTTTAGTTTAAGTGTTGTATTTTTTTGTCTCGATAACTATTTTTGAAATATCTTGGTTTAATGGAGCGTTACACTGAGTTGCAAGTCAACGACAATTTGCTGTATTCGTTAGATTTTTAAAAAATATTTGAACTCCATTTATCAACAATAAAGTGTTTGCTTTTTACAATCTTTTATTTAAATGAAGAATGAGTGTGCCGAACAATGTTCACCTATATTTCGTATATGAAATTGACTTTTCTTGTACAAATACATTAATCATCTATCTACTGTTTTCCACACCCACGTGAAATTCTCTGTTGAATTTTCTCTTCATCTTTAATTTCTTCTGTCGTAATAGCAGCTTATTATCGTTTATTTTACACAATGTTTGCATCTGTGGTATTTTGTATTATTTTCCAGTTCCTCTGTCAGATTGCTCCGATGCATGTGTAACATTTTACAAGTACTGATTGTGCTCTGTCGTCGAGGCTAGGTACACCTTCGGTGCAACACATGCATGCATTCTGCTTGATTTGATGTAGCCAACAACATCCAATGCTGATTGTACCATTATTTCTGTTGTTTAATTTCAATTACTGGTAGGTTTCAAATGAAAGTTCTGTGAAAACTGAATTAACAAAATCTGTTTATCTTCACACTGTGATAGATGTACTAAATTTTACGTCATCCGTGTGGTGTAAATTATTTCCTTATCAATTTATTTTGGTTAATTGTGTGGTAATTCCTGGTTATTAAAGGTTTGTGGATGCGTTAAAAGTTGTACATGGTAAACATTTTGTGCAGGAGAAAAGCATAATTTATTAAGAAGTTGTGTGATTTGCTACTATACATTCTTTGAATGAAATTTTAACTAAGTTTAAATGCTCACATGATTGCATCAACGTCTATGCGCTTTTCGTTACCCTGGATGTTGTTCGAGATCTCGCATACCAGCTTGTAGTATTTTACATTGTATATATGTAACAGCTGTTTGTGAATGTAGGTAAGATCAATTTCATATTGTTTAATGTTATCTCGTTTCATGTATTTTATTATGTCATTTATTACCCATCTAGGACATTGTCTATATTGTAGTCACCTTAGACTGTTTTTTATTTATACCATTTTGTTGTTTAGCTGTGATGTTCTGAGATGTGCTTTTTATCAATAGAAATTCACCTGCTGGGTATGATTTATCTATATTTCCTAATGCGCTGTTTGTTTTTCCACATCTGCCACATTCTAGAAACTTGTTTTCCGTCAAAACCTCAACGTTTTCACGCTCCGTAATAGTGCTATATAGTGTGCTTTCTCCATCATTGATTTTAATATTCTCAAAGGTTTGGCGATTCATAAAATCCTTTCCATTTAACGAGTGCATACTTTTCACTATTTATTCTTTTTGTCTTCCAGATCATTCCAACTTTGTATGTGTGAACTTGTTTGTTAGATAACTTCTGTTCATACATTATGCCTTTTGTATCATATTCCTTCAAGTCTTCCAGTTTGTAAACAACGGGATCACCTAAAATTATCAGCCGGATTTAAACATTTCCTCTCTAAAGTTAAGAAAGTAGCTCTTTACAAAACTTTTTTTATATTTCAAAATTCTAACTATTTAACTAATTTTGAAATACAGGCACTCCAAATGTGTCTGTTGTCAGGTAACCAATTAAATTGATGCATGCTTTTGATATGTTTTAGTAATTGTTTCTTTCAACTGGAGTCATGTCTATTGATCTGTGACGAGTGTTATTGCATCCTTCAACAAGGTGTGGGTAAAACGTCAACCTATTTTCTGTTTTCATTTTGAGTGAAATAATTACACGTTGTAGTTTTTAAGGTTTTGTTGAATCTTTCAACTACATTTGTGTGTGTGTGTGTGTGTGTTGTTTTTTTTTTTTCTTTTTTTTCTTAGTAAGTTGAAAATTTTTGAGTGGTTTCCTTTTCCAGCAAATCGATTATCTTTTCGGTTGTAAAACATTTTCCTCATTAAACTGTATCTTTTCAGGCTTTCTATCTTTGAAGATTATTCTCAAAGCATTGAATATGTCATATCCCTTTTTCATTTTTTACTTTTCAGTCCAAGCGCACTTCGAGAAAGTATCATTGTTAAAATGTACCAGTATCCATGGTTGTATTTTACATATGCAAACATGTCAAGAATATCTGCATGTCACTGATGTTGTACTCGTGAAACTGTCATACTCTACACAATGCCTTGCACCAATATCCAACACCATCATCTATAAAATGTAGAACCGAAAAACTATTATTGTTAGCTTTCTTCCCTGATGCTCGTTTTCAACACTCTCATACAGCCACAGCCCATAAACATGGCTATTCCTCGGGAGCTTGAGATACAAAAAAACATTAGTGAGGTAGTACATGTGACATTAGATATGGCGGGAACCATACTCATTAGACAAGATATAGTATGACGGACTAATTGTATCAGCGCAATGAACGCATATATAACTAAGGTTGTGTGGAACATTATGCCTGACGTTCAAACAGCACAGTAGCATATGATAAATGATTTAAACACACACACACACACACACACAATTTTGACGCAGCTGCCGATGTAAAGCAAAGTTATATAGTTAGTCTACTTATGTTTTCCTATCTTCCAACAACAAAAAGAACAATAGATCAAATAATGTAGTTTCTAATTTGCGCTTTTAAAACGAATGTCTTTTTTGTATTAGGAAAATGAAGATTCCTTTATATCCAATTTCTTTCGCCTATTATGCTAATCATTTACTCCTTTTCTTCATCATTTTGCTCTGTTCCGCTTTGACTCTGATCCAATTTGTCTCTTTCTTTCTTTCTTTCTCTCCTTCCTTCCTGCTTCAAGAGCCAATCACCACAGACTGCTCCAAGATATCCATGCTTTACTGGACAAAATGGACGTTGAAACCGATGTTAGGAACCTCGTGGCTCAAAACATAAATCGGCGTGAATTTCCTGTCTTTGAGGTATATATATTATTGCAGCAAAATAGGGTAAAATGTAATGTAGATTTGCGAAAATTTGTTTTTGATCAATCGTTTCTAGTGATTGTTTTATAATGAGTGAATATTAAATGTCTATAGAAAAAATCAAAATCAGGTATTTTAATCTCCATATAAGTATAGGTGTATAAAACGTCTTTGTCAGAATAAAGACAGGATAAACAAAAACTAAAACGAATTTCGGGTATCATTTTAAGCATTTGTGCTAGTTCACACATAACATTGATGATAATTATGCGCAGTGCAATCAGACTGATCATGACACGTAAAAATTACCAGAATTCATTGTTGAATATTGAAAAGGATATAAAAATGATAATTAAGTAACCCGAAAATAATTGTTTGAGAGTATTATTCAACATCTTATTGGAAGAAACTTAAATAATATAAAGAATAAACTGACCCAGTTAAAATTGGAGTCTCATTGTTATTGGCATGTTTTATAATAATAATAATAATAATAATAAACGCAAGATGAATGACAATGACAAAATAATGAAGATAAATATCACATTGAAGGCTTGCCTGTAGAGATGAATAACTCTTTTCTTTCAAATTCCATTGAACAAATGAAAGAGTGTGGGACTTCAACAATGACTGATGTACTAAATGACTTGCTTGACGTCTTAAAGATTTTGTATTATTTTTTAAGACAATTATAGAAAGCGAAACAATTATTAAAAAAAGCGAAAATTACATGATTGAGTGTATTTTTCCACATATTATTTGTAAAAAAGGTATTATTTAACATATTATTTTGACAAAGGTAAATGATATAAATAATTAACTGACCCAACTATAGAATCGGAATTTAACTGAAATTGTTAAATAATAATAATAATAATAATAATAATAATAACAAGGATAACAACGACAACGATGACGATGATAACTATACTATTAAAGATTTGTTTGATACGATGACTCACCAATTTCCTTCAAATATCTTTGAAGAAATGTATGATTGATGGATTGAGAGAAAAATAAAAATCAGTTATTTTTTTTTACGTCAGAGACAAAGGGATACATTTTTTCTTTGCAATTTGTTTTAGGAATTTGATGAGAAGACTGCAAACCAGAAAAATGAGAAAAGGAACTGGTTTAAAAAGTTATATTTGGGGATCAGAAAGAGAAAACAAATTGGTGCGGGTCCAGAGGTCATCATAAACAGAAAGAGAAACAAACAGTGTGAAGGTCTAAAGGTCATCATCGCCGATGAAAGTGACAACAACCTAGTAACGGAAAAAACAATATCTGGTGACGCCAACCTGGTAACGGAAATAACAATATCTGGTGACGATTCAGGTGATATAAAAGAGATAACAACGCCCGATAACATAGTAGATGATAATGAAGAAGAAGAATCGGAGACAGAGATGTAAGTATATAAATTATATCGTTTGCCAATTGCGATTATGTTACAGTAGTTATGGCTTGGTGTTTACCTAGGCCATTTGCTTTTACATATATATATATATATATATATATATATATATATATATATATATATATATATATATATATATATACATACTTCAGATCTTTATTTTTTTTGGAGGGGGTAAACGGATCTTCTAACATGTTATTGGTTATATCATGTTAGATGAAATGGGAGCTAAGTGCCTTTCCCAATGACACACTGAGGCAGCCGACCCGGGATGGCCTGAGCGGGTATCTAACCCGCTACGCTAGCAGTACGATTCCGACGCTCTAACAACTGAGCTACCGAGGCTTCAGATCTCGAGTGAGATATAGGAAGATTATAACAAAGGTTGTCGCAACAGGTGACTAAAGCTAGTTCACAGAAACAGTCAATAACAACAGGCTTGTTTACCTATTTCTTTTTGTGTAAGTCAATCACAGTTAGGGTAACGTTTTTTTAATATAAAGCTATTTATATTACGTCGTTTGTACAATAAGTTGGATGGGTCGCCACCAATATAACATGCCACCTGCAGGAATTGACACCGAGACGGAGGAAGTGTAAATCGAATGTGCTACCACTACGTTATCCTAGCTAACTTATTTGAATCTTCGTCCCTTGCCAAGAAATAAATATATAAATAGAAGTTCAGTTCAACTGGGCTTATTAGCCGTACAAAATATACTGAACGTATTTCGTTTCCCTAATGACACCATGTCTGAGCAAATAAATTTGAGAGTATTCCTTACTGAAGTTATTGTTTTTTTAAGGAGACGAAACTGAGAGTTACAACCTATTTTTTAAAGGATGCAGCTTATCTGATTAGTTTCGCCTGAAAGGGAAATAACCCCAGTACTAATGTTGATAAGAATATTCTTATTAAAAGAATTATGCTTTCTGTTCTTTTCCCTCTAAGTTTTGAGATTGATGAAAAAGGAAGAGAGATTAAAATGAAGCCTAAACCACAACCCAAGGCTTCAGATGTACGTTCCCTTGGTAACCACGAGGAACTAAGCAACGGAGCTTGTATTATGGTTAAAGGTTTGTATAAAATGTTTATAATTTTGAACGCGGGATGTTTTATGAGAGGGATAAAGTAATTACATATTTTTGTTATGTCACAGAGACAGGTAAAGTTTTGTTGTAAGTCCGCCTTTACTGTTATTCTTAAGTCATCTTCTCTAACCAAGGGTCGATTCACTTTGTAGCTTTATATAAAGTATTTCAATAATTTTTAGAATTATTTTAGCACACAAAAAACAACATCCCACTAAGTGATCATTGGAAAATGAGTATAAAAATAAGTAGACAACAAATTAAATCTTTTTTATCTACAGCTTGCCCGACAACTGAACATTTTCAACTTCCTCATACCTTAAAGTCTGACTGCGAGCCAGAGATATGTAGGATTTCCAAGATGAACTGCACAATTGATCTTGACGTAGATACGGACACATCACCCGTACCACCAGAGGTAGGTTGTACACAGGAGAGAGAGAGAGAGAGAGAGAGAGAGAGAGAGAGAGAGAGAGAGAGAGAGAGAGAGAGAGAGAGAGAGAGAGAGAGAGAGAGAGAGAGAGACATACAGAGAGAGCGATTTCATGGATGCGTCACAAGTACAAAACAAATTTATATATCACAAATATCATAGAATGTTTTTTATAACTTCATCACTTTTTTCTCCTTTTACAGCTGACAAGAAAGGCAAAGAAACTTGAGAAAAAGACACGAAAAGGTAATATTGTAAATGAAAAAATAATCAAACAATTTTTATGGAAGCATTGATTGGTTGATGGAAGCTTTTGTACAATGGTGGATGGGAATGTTTGTAAGAGTGGTTGGTGGTTGGTGGTTGGTGGTGTGGGTGGATGAAGCTTTAGTACAATGGTGGATGGGAATGTTTGTAAGAGTGGTTGGTGGTTGGTGGTTGCTGGTGTGGGTGGATGAAGCTTTAGTTATCAGGAGGAATAGATGTGTTGATAAAAATAAGAGAACAACTTTTACCTAAATTACTATGCAGTGTTTTTATCACATTTCCTTCAGATATTATGCAAGATTCAATTACACATTTTTGTGATTTTATTTTATAAATGGTGAACTTTTCTCTATACATTATCATATATTACGATAAAGTATTATATTTATTTGTGTCCAGTGATATAACCTGTGGATAGATGGGACAATATAAAGATTAGGAATTGAGCTCATCAATTTATCAAGATAATCTTTAAATGTACCTTCTTTTTAACCTTTTCAATTAATTTCATACCCGATTTCCTCCAGAAAAGTATAAAAACTTTCTCTACAACATGGAGTATCTTTACAATATCAGCAAATCCTAGATGTAATGATATTAAGAAATATAAATCATTTTATCTGTCGATATTATAATAATAATAATAATAATAATAATGAAAATAATAATAATAATAATAATAATAATAATTATTATAATAATAATAATAATAATATTTTAATTATTATTATTATTAATATTTGATTGCATCAGTTGTTTAATCTCAGAATCCACAGAAAGAAACAAACCAATCAAAGAATTAAGAAAGGTCAAGGACAAGGGTCAGACGGAAGTCAATGTCGAGAAAAGAAAGGTCGAGGACAAGGTTCAGGAAAAGGTCACTGTCGAGAGTTCTGATTCAGACACTGACCCTCACGTACCATATGCAGCAAAGGTCAGAACCTTAGCCAATGTGAAGGTCATTGCTATCGAAGACTACATTGCACAAAACAGAGATGAGCTCACCCTTAAGGCTGGTAAGTGCTACTTACATTTAAGTTTGCCTTTGATTTTATTCCTGATGTAAGGACACTTGACTTGGCGGTATTATGCGGCAGCTGAGGTGAAGTAAAGCGGAGAACCCGGAGAAACCATTGACCTTGGATGTACTACGACGTACACTCGCGTGACGAAGCCGGGGATCGAACCCAGGACGGCAGAGGTGCGCTATCATCGCTCTATCAAGACCCAGCTTGATATATGTAAAGAATAGCATCTGTTACGAATCAAATGATACAAAAAAGGTCAAAACCGCATGCCAGTACAGACTATTTGATGCAGTGTTTTGATAATGAACCGTTTGGGGCCAAGAAAAGTATCACCAGAGAAAATCCTAGATGACGCTCATTGTGACACAGGCACTAATTTATATACACTGTAACACAAAGTCGTCCACACAACCTGCCAATGCAGTCTCCTTATTTTGTCAAGAGTGAACCTTTCTTGTGTGTGTAACAAAAGCATTACGAGAGTAAATTCTTACACGAAGGTCAGTGTGACATAGATTCTTAATTATTTACACTGTAACATGGAATAGCTCCCATGACTTCCAGGTAGCAATTTTTGACTTCTTCTTCCCCAATACAAAATAAATCGCTCAACAAACTTGCGACGGGCTATGTTTGTAAATTTAATTTCATCGAGCAAGACAGTAGATCAGCCGGTGTTGATAATTTGGAAATATAGTTTAATCGATGTTTCTGCGAACATGTTTGGATGATGAGATACACAACCTGGAGTACTTATTTGCCATGGACAATAACAAACTTTTATCCTATCAAATATTCGTGTCTGTGAACAGCGAGTCTACAGATTTTCTGTAACGGTCTCATCTATTGTATTTTCTGCCCAAGTGGACAGCAAGACACTGGTAATCACTTTCTCAGTTCCATGCAGCGACGTTATTGTCGATGATCTATCAGACTTGGTGTTTTTCAAAATATTTATCACGGGAAGGAGTACACACATCATGCTGCGGTTTACAAGAACGACAATATTCTGTGAAACCCTTGTGGAGATAGAAAGGTCATCACTTTTAATTTCTAATTATAGGTAAGAAAATTAAACAGAAGATCCCAGCTAATTCCGATGGCATGGCATACGGATGGATCCGGAAGGGGAAGCTGAGAAGGAAGATTTACGGGTATTACCCAGCCAACTTGGTCGAACTCAAACCAAAGAAGGAAAAGACTGGCATTCGTGGCTTGCTGTCTAAGAAGAGAGGAGTTCTGAAAGTCGCTTCCTAATTGTTGTATATGATAGATTTCTACCTACTAATACTTACTCGTACCGTAGCTATCATTTGTGTGTACTATTTTTCTACTTACCCATACTTACTCGTACAGTAGCTATCATTTGTGTATACTAGATTTCTACTTACCCATACTTACTCGTACCGTATCGAACACTTGTGCATGATAGATTTCTACCTACCCATACTTACTCGTACAGTAGCTATCATTTGTGTATACTAGATTTCTACCTACTCATACTTACTCGTACCGTTGATATCATTTGTGTATACTAGATTTCTACTTACCCATACTTACTCGTACCGTTGCTATCATTTGTGTATACTAGATTTCTTCTTACCCATACTTACTCGTACCATATCGAAAACTTGTGCATGATAGAATTCTACCTACCTATAATTACTCTTACCGTATCGAACATTTATGCATGATAGATTGCTTCCTACCCATATTAATTCGAACCATATCAAACTTGTATGCCTGACAAATTTCTCTCTAGCCATAGTTACTCGTTTCACATGGAACATTTGTGCATGATATATTTCTACATAACCATCGTTACTCCTACCATTTTGACCATTTATACATGATAGACCTTTTATATTTATTCGAACCATATCGAATACTTAATCGAATAAATTAGACCCACAATTTGTATTGGTATATTGGTGATATGGGGTCTGATCTCACCAATTCATAAAACATTGCAAGTACTGCAGACAGATTTGTCAGCAACATATAATTGCGCATATCAACTTCTTTTAGACAATATCTGGGATTTCTCGCGGTTCTTGAGTTACGGTCGTTTGAAGTGACCTTTCGGCAATTTGTACGGCATATTTCCGTATCAAATCCTATGTTTGACAACTTGTAAATCCACGTGGAATCATGTAACCCAACTTCCTGTCGCCATTTAGAATTACCGTGGTGGATAATCGGCTGTCTCATAAATATTGAACGACCAGTCAGATGCGACTTCGCTCATTCGAAATGGTTGCTTTGGTCTTGTGACTCGAGAATCTGTCTATTTGTCACGTGGCTGTTAAGTGATGAATACCTCGCCATGTAACTATTTTCATGGTTCACTATTACAAAATGGATGGATTAATTGACAGTGTCGAAAGCAATTTGGGTTACAATGTAAATTTAATCCGACCATTTTGTAATTTGGCACGTTATTTTGAACCGTGATAAAAGTTACACGAGGAGAAATTTATCACATGACAGACACATGACAAATCCACTGATACTCGAGTCACGTGACGAAAATAACCAAAATATTTTCGAATCAGCGAAAGTCGCATTTCATTTGTCAGATGCGACTTTCGTCGATTCGAATGTATTTTGGTAGTTTTCGTCATGTGACTTGAGTGTCCGTGAATTTGTCATTTGATTGTCACTTGATTAACATATCATTATGTGAATATTATCACTGTTCAATAACGCGCCAAAGTACAAAATGGACGGATTCATTTTAAATTGTAACCCAAATTGCTAAGAACACTGTCAATTTATCCGTCCATTTTATAACTTGGTTCATTATTGAACAGTGATAATAGTCACATGCCGATATATTTTTCACGTTTTAGTCACGTGACAAATCAACGGATACTTGAATCACATGACGAAAATAACCAATAAACTTTAGAATCAGCGAAAGTTGCATCTGATTGGTCGCTCGATATTGATGGAACAATGGATACTCGGCTGACGTCGAACTGTAATTTTAAATAGCGATAGGCGCTAGGGTTGTGTGATTCCACGTGGATTTACAAGTTGTCAGAACATCGGATTCGAATCGGAAATATGCCTTACAGATTTCCAAAAGGCCTTTCAAACGACGGTAACTCAAGAACCACGAGAAAAATGCCGGAAAGTATCTGAAAACAGTCCATATGTGCACTGATGTGTTGTGGACAAATCTGTTTGCAATAGTTACAATGTATCATGATTAGGTGGGATCAGATGCCAAATCACCAACATACCAATATCGGTGTGGGTGCTGATTTATCTGACTAATGCGGCACATCCTTGATCAACATGCCATCGGTAATGTCTACATAACAAACATATGCTTTGCTGTGTATAGGTTAACTTTGACTTAAAATAGATAGCTTGACCCCATAGAAATAGATATATCTGACAACCAATTAAAATATAGATGATTCGGACGTAAGTTCTTTAATCAACACCTCCAAATTCGGAAATTTCTCTTGTAGCTACGTAAGACAAATATAATTTTGATGTCAGTAGTCATCTTTGGGCCTGGTCCATAAACTTTTTCTAAAGGTTTAACAAACCAGGTCCACTTTTGGATCAAACTGACCATGCATATAGTTTGCTTTAACTCTGCAAAGCATGTACGTTTGCATGGAGAGAGAGAGAGGAGGTGGGGAGTTTAGTAACACTTTGAAGATTTGTTTCGAGAAATAAACAACAGATTTTATGTTTGTTTGTGTAACAAATTATTTTATCCAATTCGAGGGTTATAACAGTATCATTCGGGGCTGGATTGTTTTCCTATGCGCTAAATTACGACGCCGTCTTGAATACTTTATTTGAAACTGCGGAATCATCCTCACGGACGTATTCACGGTTTTGCGAATCTGGTTTAGATTTTCGAAATTTATTGTAAACAAACGCGTCGCTTTAAAATAAAATGGCTTGAGTTCCGTTGTAATCGCTACCATAATCATCAGATGAAGTTCGTGAAAATGCCCATGTTCCTCCCAGGTAACATCTCAAGTTATTTATCATGTATAGGCCGTGTAAGTAAATGACATCATGCAACAGGTGATAAAAATGTAAACAGTGCAACTATTGTTTGATGGGTTTGGAGGATATTAACAGTGGTATATGTACGTCAGCGAGCTTGTATGCTAAATGTGGTTAGTGAGATCTCCATCCGTGCATACATGTAAGGCACTTTTGCATGATTGTCGTACTGACCCACAAACGTGTTATAAATTTGTCAGATTTGGGACGGAGCAATAACAGTTTTAATGTATTTATGCAATAAAAGAATTCAGAATGACAAATAAAATAAGCAATAAAACGAGTTTTAAGAACCTCTCATACATCTTGACGTGTAATGGACCATTCCAAAACTAGAACAATAATATAAACATTGTGCCATGATATTTTCCACGGACTATGGTATCGAGTTTGGAAAACCGAACAACCATCGCTGAAAATATGGCGGATCACGAAATAGCCTGATGTCTTGTTGACAGTAGTTATGTGCGAATAGTTAGATTTTATCATTTCTTTCTCCACGCCTTTTGAAAACTCAGAATAAAGGAAAAGTCACAGAGCATTCCAATAGTGACCAGAATTAGGCTTAGTCTGGTGCAAGCGGATTCACAATAGACGCAGCCATTTTTTATTTGCCGTTTTCGCTAAACTCTAAGTTTTGTTATATATTTACTTACAAAATCCCTAAAGTTGCAATTTTATTGGCTGACTAAAGTGGTTATCTGAATATGACCCGTTACATATTTCCTCACTTCGCGTCAAGTCAGTATATTTATAAATCTTGAAAATGCGATTTCAAATATGTTGCAGAAAATCGCAAATAAACAAACATCGACAGGCAATGTAAATAAATCAGGTGACACATTTCCAGCAAAAATTCTGATTTCCAGATGACGCAAGTATCACTATCTCCAGGTCCAGCCTGGAAATCATAGATACTTGAGACTGTGTTTGAACTTGAGACAGTGTGTTAACCACAATGGACTTTACTTCTGAAAGGTCGCTTTTGATTGGCTGAAAGTGGAAAATCGTTATCAAATTCAAAAGTTGTATGACATCAAGTCCCGAATGTCATGGAGGAAAACTAGGAACATGGGCTTGTTAGTAGAATTACTCGAGGCAAACAGACAAATCGTCTTCAGTTCATAACGGTCCTAGATTTTCTATTCTTGTCAGCCCCATAGATTCACATCAGTCCTGTCGAACAATTTTCCAAACAATCCCAACATACTATCGATAGCCCTCAGAATTAAATCCATATTTGCACCATGAAAAGTTAGGTCGAGGAGAGATGAAGAATATAAAGTTATGTTAGTGAAATTTGAAGAAAGAAAAAAAAATTAAAAATAAATTAAAAATAAATTAATTAAATGTAAACTTAAGGACAAAGAAGGTATTTACACTCAAACATGAGGTAACTTTACTGTTATCTGATTTATTTTCACCATCTTTCTTGAAGTTTATGTTAGCATCCACTTTAAATGGAAGCCGCAGTAGCTCAGTTGGCAGGGTGTCAGACGCATAATCCAAGGGTCGTGGGTTCGATACCAACCCAGGCCAGCCCGGGTCGACTGCTTCGGTGTATCCTTGGGAATGGCACTTAACTCCCATTTCCTCGGCATGGCAAAGCCAATAATGTGATAACAGTGCCATTAAAACCAACAAAAACAAAAATAACACCATTAAGGTTCATGCCTCCCCATTGGTCATTGTACTATATAATTTGGTTATAGGACTTCAAATGAGCGCAGCAAAACCGATACATTGTGATTAATTATAACTGCTAGTAGTACTTCGATTACATTATAGTAATTGCTGATAGGTAACAATATCTAATAAACTAATACAAGAACAAATTTTTTGTTAGTTTCTAAAACTCCACCCAAAATTGACAAAGTCCAAAACAATGATACTCATGTTTGAAATGACAACTTAAACGTGTAGTTGTGAAGTTGATGTTACTCACCCGTAACATGAGTGACCTCTATGATTTGAATATATGACAACTATGGTGTGACAACATTTGTACCTGTGCTGTCCTGTACGATTATAGGGAGTGTTCCAACATAGGTTTAAAATATTTTGGCCTTGGTCAATATTGAAGTTACATATTCATTGAAGTCATATGGCCAAAATGCATGGTGTGATGACTAATGTGTAGACATTAACCTTAACTGTATTTCTAACGTAAAAATACTGACAGAAAAGCTAAATCAGTTGCTTATCTCGAGGTATCAAAGGTACTACACTCTTTGGTAAATACTCTCACACATTGTACACAGGGCCATGTTTTTGGTCAGCCATATTTTTTCGATATTGCTGCTACTGCTGATGCTGCTGCTGATTATTATTACTATTATTATTATTATTATTATTATTATTATTATTATTATTATTATTTCGTTTTCCAATTGTAAAGTAGATCCAGGCCTTAAAGAGGTTATTTTTTAATATAATTGTTAACTTTGTTGCACACTGAAATAAGTTTAGGAAATTTTTTAAAAATTGCATTATTAGTTACATGGTTTGTTAGTGATGTGGTATGGAACGGTTGCCGAGTTGATAGGAAACTTACTGGGCGAGGTACTAACAATCCATGCAACGTATTTCCCCTACCGACGATATGACCTATAACTAAAATATACTTCAACAGGGTCGAATACGTATATACATGCAGATTTCTGAGAAGAAGAAAACAATATTCCACCAAATTACTATGATATTTACAAGCCTTGACGTCGTGAGAGCCCAATAAAATTGAGCAAGTACAAGTAAATAAATTTCGAAGTCAGTCAAAAGTAGAACTAGTGGCAGTCGCGAAAATTCCTGTACAATAGACGATTTCTTTTTGCAAGTCATTGTGGGTACTTTTTCAGCGAGACATTGAGGGCAAGTCTGGTACCATGTTATACTTTAACTAGCTGACCGATTACATCAACGAACAGCCTTTGAAAGATTCACTGGTAGCCGACCTTAATTTACAAGTTAATATCATAGGTTGGTAAGTAGTAAATATGTGTCTGCCGATTGGTTAGTCAGTGACGTTATTCGCACAATAGTAACATCATTCTCATAACAGGAAGATGGAAACTTTTTCCTGAACTGCAATGATTGATTGATAGATTGACATCGAACGATCGGCGTGGTTAACAATGGGGGCAAAAGTACGGAGATTCCGTATTTTCACTAAAAAAAAGGATGAGAATTATCTGCGGTCTCATGAGCACCGGAAGTGTGACGCAGTTGTCCGCGAATTTAAAAGATAACTCAGTACCAGTCATACCCATAAATGTGCAGAAAATAACCATTCTACTTCAGTTTGAAAAGTAAGTAATAATTAATACTGCAAAGAGCTTCGAATTCAAAAATGGCATTGAATACTGTGCTAGCAGGCCAGAGTCTACCGAAGTGTCCATTTGGTAGTTTTAGAAAGAAGAGTGAAATAAGATGAATATGTAGCGGTGTCAGAGTGCCAATGGTCTACTCAGAGTACCACCCCCCCCCCTCCCAACAATAAGTAGAATAAATTTAAGAATCGCTTAAATTGGCATTTTAGTTAGTATGCCTATCTTTCAACTGAATAGTTTTTCTTAGATTAAATACTTCCTTGCTATCAAGCGATATGGTAAGAATGCGTGGTCAATATGCAATCAAGCCTGATTGTAAAACTGCGTGGTAAATATGCTATCAAGCCTGATTGTAAAAATGCGTGGTAAATCTACTATCAAGCCTGATTGTAACAATGCGTGGTAAATATTTAATACGTCCTTGTTATCAAGCCTGATTATAAAAATGCGTGGTAAATATGCTATCAAGCCTGATTGTAAGAATGCGTGGCAAATATGCAATAAAGCCTGATTGTAAGAATGCGAGGTAAATATACTATCAAGCCTGATTGTAAGAATGCGTGGTAAATACGCTATCAAGCCTGATTGTAAGAATGAGTGGTAAATATGCCATCAAGCCTGATTGTAAGAATGTGTGGTAAATCATGTGCGGTATATTGATCGTGTCAAACATATATTTTGAGCAAAATTGCAAGATCTCTGTAATATAATTATTTCCGTAATTTAGAAGGGTTGCTAGTGGTAGAACATTTAGTTTTTCTTTTACTGGTTCAGCTTTAAATCTACTGGCTTCGGTTTAACTTGCTTAGGTTCAGATGGTTTAGCCTTTTGCTCTACAGCCTTGATGATGAGGGAGAAGCTGAAATAAGTGTGCCACAACATTGATTTAAATCCCTCCTCAATTTTCGTCATGGTGCTTATTTCCTCCCCTTTAAAATCATCTTCCGACTCTTTTATGTCCTAACCTATCTTTTTATCACGCATTTTGTCCAACATTAGCAATCGATTCAAACTGCCTTCAAGTTCCACACATCTCTTCAAATGTGCAGACAATATAGGTATTGCTTAGGCATCACAATCCATTTAGGTACATAAAAAGTAAAAAATAATTGTTACAAATTTGACTTGTTGATTTTTGCTAAATTTTGCTAAATGGCAGAAACTAATTTGCTAAATGACACAAGCTAATTTATGCAAAATCCCCTGCAAGAAGTTGCTAAGTGACACACTTAGACACAACTGTAAGTAACTATGAATGACCAGAAAAAACACTAAAATCAAGTTTTAACGTACCAGTATTGAAGAAATTCTGGCAATATAAATATATCTAATTACACTAAAAATAGCATATGCTAATATTTTAGTGTATGGAATGGAAGAAATGTTATACCAGAGATAAAAATCATACAGACTGTGAACGTGGTAGAATTGTTCAAATCCGTTGGATGAGACCATACCTAAAAAAGGGATATATAGTTGACTGACAAATGAAATTTCATCACATTGATATCAATATTCAAATTTGTAAATGTACTCACATCGGAAAGATGTTCTAATACTGATGGGAGAGAGAGAGAGAGAGAGAGAGAGAGAGAGAGAAGAGAACAAACAGACAGACAGAGACAGACAGAGAGAGATTAGTTTTCTCTTATATGTCAATATGAAAGAACAATCAAAATATATAAAGATTGTTATGTATATTGAATTTATAATATGTGTCCATGATTGTACGTTGTACTATAGTCAGATTATGGTAATTTTGTAATCAACATGTTTACATAGCATTTGAGTTCAAGGCCGGTTTTGTTAGCAACTGGATTGTTATTTCCATGTATTCTTGTGACAAAAGTCAGGTACACAAAGTAATTTTCCATACAAATTACTCACATTCTGATGTGAGAATTGTCAGGTACAAACATGCACACAGAAACACACACACACACACAAATATATACATATATATATATATATATATATATATATATATATATATATATATATATATGGGTTTAGTAAACAAGAGATCATTCGGGTTCTAAAAGTCTTGCTCTAAACATAAGTCTGTAAAGAAGCTATTTTAATAATCAGATTTTGCAGTTGTGAAAACTAGATATATTTCAGAGAGAGGAATTATTTATATTAAATATTCATTCGAAGTACTAAAGTGCTCATGGATTTTAAGACTTTTTGGGATTTATGTGAATTAATTCAAAACATTCCGGATTACATCATTGTGGTACAACATTACATTCAATATTTGTGTTACATCATGACATTCAAGGCTTGTGGTACATCAGTACATACAAGGTTAGTAAATTCATTCGGAACATTATATATTTTTGGACTTGTCATTTAAACACTTAGGATTATTTGGACTTAATTCACGCTGTTGTAAGTGTCTTTTGAATTTTCACTTTAATTGTCTAGAAATAAATTGCTTGTTGATTTTACTTGATTTTGTTGGTTTAACTTTCTATCTGTTACATAATTTAGGCCATAGAGTTGTAAAAAGATATTCAAAGATTTCGTATATAACACATCAATAAATTCTAGCACTTAGACAACCGAGACATATTCATAGTCATCCATGAATGGTGCAAGAAGGATACGTGAAAGTGAAAGAACGGTGACTAAGGCCCAGGATCGTCTCCAAACGAGAGGTGTTCGACAAGAACAACTAGTGCTGAAAGACCGCAGGACTTTGAGGAAAGACTACATGCTCAATATACGAGGAACTTAAAGGGTTAAATAGAGGAAGTAAAACAAAAAGTTTTGGGACAACAGACGGAGGACAATAAAGAAAGAAAAAGACAGAAACGTATCAAACAGCAACAACAGATGGAGTAGAAGAAAGAAAGAAAAATATAGAACCGTATCAAACAAAGAAGACACATACACATTAAATAGAAAACATCACTCAACAAAGTAAACCCCCACCACCACCACCAAAAAAAAAAAAGAACAGCCTGATAAAATTTACAGGAGGTAACAATGAAGACATTAAGAAACGTACGCATTGTTCAGCTAGGTAGATCCACACAAGAAATCAAGAGTAAACTGAAAAGAATTGAGTCAGTATTAGTACAACTCTCTCTCTCTCTCTCTCTCTCTCTCTCTCTCTCTCTCTCTCTCTCTCTCTCTCTCTCTCTCTCTCTCAGGGTTAGATTTCAACACGTCAAAAAAGACGCTAGGGGTATACAGAAAGAGGAGGTAAATAATTTTGCTATACAACAAATTTAGATCTATCATGAACAAATTTAAAATAGATACTGAAAATTAGAGATAGCGTGAAGTGTATGTTTCCTACATGGAAATCGATCAATACGAACCTTTAAACGGTAGTTAGTGTATGAAAATTATCAAATGGGTGAAGTACAAAAAACTTGAATTAATATAAAACAATGCTGACAACAAATGCTTTTTATGTTATCAATTTTAAGCACTAATTTAAGCAAAATTCAGGTGTTGGTTTCAAAGGTGCCTCATGAAAAGAATGAAAATGAAATCAATATATCAGTTAACGTCTGCGGAATAGCTGAAGATAAACACATCAAGTCTGACACCATAAACACATCAAGTCTGACATGATAAACACATCAAGTCTGACTTTATGATATTTGTTTAAAATGATGCTCTAAAAGATTATGAAGAAGGAAAATATTACTACGTGGGTACAAACGATTAGTCGAGGAAGGTATCGAGTGGAATAGATAAACACAACAATAAAAAAAGAACATAAGCCTTTTTAATCCACCAGACAAATTATCAGAGTACAAAAGACTATGCTTCAACGTAAGCAACACAATAAACATAATGCCCGAAGTGGGATCAGTTGTCAAATATAAAACATTATCCATCAACTTAAAGTCCCATTTGCCATTTACTGTGATCTGGAAAGTGTAATGATTAAATGTACAGATGATTAAAAAAGAACTACGTAGTTGGTCTGTCAAGAACATCTAAAAACCTGCATAGCTGGACAATCAAAGAACTAAAACATACTCCATCAGGATTTTACATATACCTCAAGGCTATACACTAGACTTTCAAGTCAGTCATATACAAAGGTGCATATTTCATTCATGCGTTTTACAACTGGTTAGGTTGTATCGTGAAAATTGTGTACAAAGAATTAAGAACTAAAACAAAATGCAATACCTATGGCGTTTACAGGTGAAGATAAAATAAATTTATGTTCACAGACATTTGCATCATTTGTGAGATACAATTTAAGATTTTAATGTTCGTGATGGAGAAGAGAAAAACAATTACTGTGAAACGGACCATCAGGTTCATTGATAGCTTCAGATTGACGGGTCAATTGTAGTATGCATATTGTGAATTCTGTGCCACTTGACCTTTGACCTTCACCACTAACCTATGACCTTCACCCTAGGATACGGGTCTTCAAATTTAGTTGTTATAACAAAAAATCATGGGCTACTGGCCATCAAAATTTTACGACTCCTCTGCCACTTAACCACGGGCAGATTCTGAGCCACTGGTCTTCAAAATTATATGAAAAGAACCTCAGTCACTGGCCTTCAAAATTTTTAACAAAAACCTGACCTAACCTGTGCCACTTGTTCTGAAATTTGTATGAGAAACACTGGGCCAACTACACCGCCGGCCTTCAAAATTTTTACAAAAAATCTTGGGCCACTGTTCATCAACTTCAATGAGAAAACCTTCAGCGACTGGTGTTTCAATGTTGATGAGTAAAACCTGTGCCAGTGGTTGCAAAATGTTTATGAAAATCCTAGCTCAGTGATCTTCAAAACAGTTGTTATACCAAAGATATTTATCCATATGAATAAATGACTTCATTTCAAAGATTTAATGAAACTGAATTCCCAATCAAGAAATATTACTAAAAACACACCGGATCAGGAATTGGGGCAGAGGATTACGAATATGTAAAAGATGTACGAAACATTTCAAATTAAATTCCCATGGCGATCTTCACGACTACTGCGTTAAGAAAGATACTTTGATGTTATGTGACATTTTTGAAGACTTTAGATCTGTGAATATGAATAATTATAAACTAGACCAAGCATATTATTTTAGTGCATACGGACTGGCTCACAATACTAGTTTGGAAATAAGTAAGGTAGAATTAGAATTGCTAACTTAGTACGGTATCTTTTTTAATGACTGAAGCTGGAATCAGAGGAGAAATAAGTTTGTTACCTAAAGCAAATCACGAGTATTATAAAGATAATAAACCTGACATCCGAAATAATCAAAAGTACTATACATCAGAAAACTAATTCGAGTGAGAACGATTTTTCTCCATTACAAAAAAAATTGTAAGAAGATAAAAAGAGTACAAAATCTTCTGTACCTAAATTATTAATATGTACGTTGAAAACCAAAGCAAAATATTTTATTCACTGTCGCAATTTGCTGTTATCTCTTCAGTCAGGAATAAAACTTAAAAGATTGAAAGATCAGTTATATACGAACAAGAGCCGTGGCTAAAATAATATTTTGAACGTTTTACATCTATAAGACAAAAAGCAATCAGTGAGTTTGAGTAGGGTCTTTTTTTGTTGTTGTTTTATTTGTTTTTAAGTTAATGAATAACTCCTTCTTCGAAAAAAGGATGGAAAATTTAAGAGAAAGAACTAATGTAAAAATATGTCCTGATGAAAATAAATATTTTAAGCTTCAAAATGATATTTCATATGCAAGAAGAACAATACTATATGAAGATATAGTCTTAGTTTAAAGAAAAAGAAAATAAAATTAGTCAAATCAATTTATGCTGGATTTACAGTGATAGATGTAATTAAGTTGCTGATGTATGACTTTTGCTACAACAAGCTAAAGAATCAATATAATGACAAAGTGAAAGTTCTAATGACCGATACAGATTATCTGTGCATTAGTGCTGAAATAGACACATTCTACAATGACATGCAACACAAAATACGTTTTACCATACAAGCAATTACAAATATGAGAACATATATGGAATATATAACTAGCAAGAAAGTTGTTGAATTGTTCAAAGATGAGATGAATGGCTTTCCAATTCAAGAATTTTATGGCCTTAGAAGTTAGGTATATGGTTTTACAACTGACATAGGAGAAAAAAAGTATGCCAGGGTATTAAGAAATCTGTTGTTAGAAAGAATATCAAATTAGATGTGTACAAAGACTATTTATTTAATCAAAATATAAACCATCAAGAAATGAAGCTAATTAGATTATACCATCCTGAGATAAACAATGTCACTATAAATAAGGTTGCTTTTTCATCTTATGATGATGAATATTATTCAGTTGATAACATAAATACTTTACCTTTTAGCTATATTCGACCCTTAGGAGTCTAGCTAATTAGAATAAAATTTGGTTATTCCTTGAAAATAAATAATGTTTTTGTTGTCTTTATTATAT
This sequence comes from Margaritifera margaritifera, assembly GCA_029931535.1. Classification (NCBI taxonomy): domain Eukaryota; kingdom Metazoa; phylum Mollusca; class Bivalvia; order Unionida; family Margaritiferidae; genus Margaritifera; species Margaritifera margaritifera. The sequence continues at coordinate 1,834,153 of JAQPZY010001260.1, forward strand.
TTTATGTGTGGGTGCCCATTATTTCCTTTTTATATTTAATACGTAATAAAAAGATATTTATTATCTTCCAATAACAATACAAAATTCGAGACCTATTTTAAATTATACTCTTATGATTAGGTTTAAGACATTTGTATATAATGTAGATTTTTTATTTTAATATCAAATGTCTCTAACTCACTAACACACATTTTTTCTTTGGGTATTCAGCAAAGAATGATTTTGTAGACTCTTGTCCTAAAATATTAGTTATTGCTTCAGTCGATGTGGAAAGAGTGAATATTTCTAAGAAACCATATAATAATTTATTTTTACCCTCTATTCTTAATGAATATGGGTCAGTATCTCTTGAAGTAGAATAAGAGTGTATACTGTATTATGAAATTCATATAGCATTGTATTTACATTAAGTTCATTATTGTCATAGGTAATATTATAATCATCAACAAATTGTTTATTATTTTTAATTGCTAACGTTAAGCTAGCTAATAATTACTCTAATTCTTTGGCATTTGTATTTAATTCATCAATATATGTTTCAAAGTTCTTGATCTGACAAAACTTTTTCGGTTTTGTCGTTAACTATATTTGTTAAGTCGTCAATTTGTTGTTTTTTTTTTTTTTTGTTTTGTTTTTTTTCATACAACGTTTTACTAGTAACATCAACCGTAGCTTTAAATTCATTACTATTGTCTGTTGTCCATTTAAAGATGTCGTAAATGCTTAATTAATTACACTTAAAACACTATATATGTTATATAGTAGAATATATTGTTTTGGTCATTTGAATAATATAATAAATAACTATAAAATCTATTGTCTGTAATGAAATACATAATTTACCATCTCTATTATCAATGAGATCTGACAAATATATTTCTTTCTCAGACTGTCCTTCCACAGTAATGTAACTAAAGTTGTCGTTACGTAATTTGGCTTAGCTATTTAAATAAGGATAATTCATGCTGCTATGTCCTTGACACCATTTGTTATATTCGCTAACTATCATATCATTTCATTGTGATTTATTTAATTACCGCTTATTGCTTTACTCAACATCTTGTCAATATTATTCAATGTAGTTATAGCAGAGGTTACAATCGTATTGTGTTTTAAAACATTATTATTGTACACCAGCTTGTCTTTTCAGCTTTTGCAACAAAACCTGGTTGCACCAAACCCTGTAAAATCCTCTTTAGGAAGAGTAGCGGTAGCAAATATGCTCTATTGGAAGCCATATATAACATCAGATATTCTGGTCTGTAACCAGTATAGCTCGTACTCTTTCAATGTAATTATGATCACTGGATACATCTGACTAAAATGTTTTAAAACTCTCATTTGCTCCTGTATCGGCTCTTATTAATCTTCTTTTGAGCGAACCCCAACCACCCACCTCTTCCTCGTACAGTCAAACTTATAAAGTGACCGATGTATATGCGCAGGCGCTATAAACCCATGTCTGACTTAAGAAGGATGTCCAAGGAGCAGATAAGATTAATATTTGAAACAAATTATTTGATATTACTTTTAACAGGTACTATAAATCCATGTCTGACACTAAACATGGTATATATAAAGATAGGTCACATGACAGAATGTTCTAAGTATATTGTTGACATGTTTAGCTATTGTCTTTGAATTAGGTTGTTTACTTAGTATTTGAGTTCAAAGACGGTTTTGGTAAACAAGTTGTTGATTCATTTTGAGGTCAAGGTTGATTTTGTTTATAAAAAAATGTAGAATTTCCCTTTGAGTTGTGTGGTAAGAGTCACATACACCATAATATTCTAGAACATTCATTCATGTGACCTAGCCAGGATTTCAAATTGATCTACTCACTGTCTGGTGTTTTATAAACAGTCATTCAGTCATTTGTAAAAGTTCAGTCTGACACACTGTACAAACATGCTTCTCATATCAATTGTTTTCAAAAAGAGGGGGGGGGGGGCAACTCGAATTCCGCTTTAGCGAAATCAGCTGGCATATTCCCAAACATTTTCATGGACATTAGATCAATGGCACTTAAACGATTCCATAAGAGATTACCGGGTATCATTTACACTGTATTTCTCAAAACTGTTTATCATATTGAGATTTTGCATTCTCTCGTTTATGGGATTTCTGGTAATATTTCGATTTTTGTGAGGGATAGATATACTACAAGGTTTGAAAATAACTCTTTAATTTTCAAATTGCACGCCTTTAAATCGTTTAATTCTTGAAATACAATTTGAGGAATCCTCCATTTTTGAGAAAATCCTCAAATTTACCTACAAAAATCAAACAAGACTATTTTCAGTATAATATATATACATATATGCGGATATACTTCGGTCACTTTATAAGTTTGATTGTACGAGGAAGGGTTGGGGGGTTGGGGTTCGCTGAAAAGCCGATTAATAAGAGCCGACACGGGAGCAAAAGAGAGTTTTAAAACATATTTTAGTCAGATGTATCTAGTGATCATAATTACATTGACAGAGTACGTCGGAGACCCTTAGGTGCGCAGATACAGCGGACTGCATTGTACCGCAAGTGCGAAATTCCAATTCACCGCTGACCAGTCCTAACGAGCTATCGCTAAATAGTACATTCTCATTGGAGGGTACTACTAACTATCGACAAAAGTAATTTATAGTGACGACAGGCAGACGATGCATGTAGGTTTAAGAGACATACATGTACTTTTTAATGCTCCATTGAATATTATTTTTTTCCTTTGTGCATTTACATGTAACACAGTTTCCTAGACAATATTGTATGTGTCGTCATGAAACTTGATGTGCCATTCATCTTTGTCACTTATGTTCGCATCCATAGAAAGTAAAATGTGGTTGTAATGACCTACCATTATTGATTAAGTGGCTGTGCTAAGTTTTGGGTTTATGTACTGGCGAAGTTGGCGAAACATTACATCGAAAGAATTTCATGCCGGTTTGTTCTTTGGATTGACCTTCACACTTTTATCAATTTTAAACACAAAAGAGGAGTAAATTCTTTAATTTGGATTGATTTCATTGATGGGGAACACAGTAACAACTGTTTCATACAATTTCACTCGCGTCCTCTCTTGGTACTTTTATAAAGTACCAATGCCATTCTTATAACAGTATGACGGCTAGAGTCATGTGACCCCCATTATTACGTTATGACGTCACGTCGTCATAGTCTTACCCCGCTGGTGTGTATTACACGCAGTGTTTTCACAGCGATTTTATGATATTTGCGTACAACTGTTTTACTTAGAAATATGGCCTGGAACTCCGGAACTGAGATCTCAGATGAATATGTCGAGGGAGACCCTGGAACTGAGATCTCAGATGAACATGTAGAGAAAGACTCTGGAACTGGGACCTCATATGAATATATCGACGGAGCAGATCTTCTGCAGATTTCAGAACTTCGTTTTTCCCAGGAAATCAGGTTGGTTTTACCATTGAGTCGAATTAGTTAGTATCTTCATATGAGACGTGAGGCTTTGACCTGATACGTACATTAGTTTCTTCACATGAGAGCGTGAGACTTTGACCTGATACGTACATTTTCTCGGGGTCTTGGCAATTTAAATTACCTTGGAGAAGGAAATAGTAGTGCGACATCATGAGGGTCCTTATTGACCTCGGTAATAAGGAACTATAAATAATTGTCTGGGTCATGGAAGATCTTGCCCGGGTTTTACAAACATGCCCTTAATTGAATTCTATACTTAAGAAATTTGATTGGTCAATTTTAAGACAGACTTGAGTTTTATCCAGTCTGGATTTCACCAACAAACCCAAAGGTCAGGATCTAAACATTTTAAGAACATTAGTGACATTAGGGTCTTTGATTGATCGATTCTAGATTTAAGTTTAAGTTTTAGACTTAAGTTATGTTGTTACAATCCACGTCATGCCAAGATTTCATACACATAACTTGAGTTCAGAATCTGGGTGAAATTTAAAACTGACTTGAGTCAAACCAATCGAATGTCTTAAACTAGTCCTAAACTCGAAGGCGAAATGCGGAATGTGAGTTAAGATTCCTCAAGTGTCATTTTAGCACAATAAAGCGAATTCGGAAATCGAATTCAAATATTTAGGACTGACAATGTAGATCAATGTTTCATTTGTTGGCGCTAGGGACAGCTTAAAAGTACAAAATGTTGCACTTGTCCTATCCGATTCACTTCCTAACCATTCTTTGAAACCACAATTTATTAACTGTGTCATATTAACACGGACCATAAACCTAACATTGTCAGGAAAATATATGGATAATTAACCTACACAAATTTATTAATCGCCTAAATAATTAATTTACCTACACTGCATCCAGTATGCATGTATCATTTCTAGATGTAAAGGTGATGAAAAAGTCTGATTATACTATCTCTACAAATGTTCACGTTAAAGAAACTAATATCCACCCGTATGTGGAATATTCGTCTTGTCATCCCAGGTCATGTAAAAACGGTATACCTTATAGTCAGGCGAAAAGATACCGACGTATCATTTCAGACAATTGCCAATGACAATATTTTTTGAATGAATTAAAAACATATTTTCAAAGCAGGAATTATCCTATACATGTAATTGAGTCTGCTTTGAGTAAAGTCTGTATTCTTGCCCAAAATGATGCATTCAATGCAGCAGAATGTACGAAAGAGAAAAATATAATTCCTTTCATAATACAATATAATCCTTCATTGCCAAATATAGGCCTTACAAATAATATCAGATAAAAACAGCATCAAAACACTTTACAAGAGCAAGCCAATTCTTGCTTATAGAAGACCTAGGAATTTGCAAGATCTTTTGATCAGAACAAATCCGACAGAAAATATAAAAAGTTGTTTTTCATCATCTAAATGCAACAGACGTCTGTGATCTCAATGTGCAAATATTACAGAAAGTACCTGTTTTAGTAGCGCTCCAATACGAAAGAATTGTTTTCTCTACGTTATAACACTGACTGCATTTCAACTGATGTAATGTATTTGATAACCTGTAAAAAATGTAACATGCAATATGTTGGACAAACACTTCAACAAGTTTCTAAGAGAATGAATAATCACCGCTTTCATAAAAAAATTGTATGGATCCTCAGTTCTCCTCTAATGTTTCAATACATTTTAATACAAATAATCATTCTTTGCGTGATTTTTCTTTTGTGCCAATCGATATTGTGCACAGAGAGATGAACAGGCAGATTAAAGAAAGTTACTGGATTAATCTGTTTGATACTTTGTATCCCAATGACCCTAATACTAAGGCATTATATAAAATTGTATACAATTTTAATAAAAGAATTGATATGTTGTATACGTATATATATATTCGTTATAAAAATATATAATTATATGTATGACTGTTTGTCTCTGCATTGTGATTTGACTCATTCAGTTTTCATTAGAGACTCATGTATATTTCTGATCCATTTATACATATGATATTTTTATGATAATGCATATCATTTATGACGTTATGTCAATGACGTAATTGTGTATAAATATATAGACGTCATCCGTTTCTTTCAAAAATATTTTGTGCCTGAAGAAGCATATATTAAATGCGAAACTAATCGCACGAATTTATCGGCGTTTGTGTTGTTTTTTATTTCAGAGAGAAAGAGAGAGAGAGAGAGAGAGAGAGAGAGAGAGAGAGAGAGAGAGAGAGAGAGAGGATATTTGCTTGCTCCGAGTGAATAACGGATATATTTCATCGAGTGGGTGAAAAACTCAGTATTTTCACGAGTGGCGACGGCACGAGAGAAAATACTTGAGTTTTTCACCCACGAGATTTATTTTCATGAAAAAGCACGAGTAGGTGCAAAAAATGTGCAAGGTGTAAACACGCTTACACACATTACATGTGCATTGAATATGTCCTCGTATTTTACATGATTAGCAGAATGTTGGTAGAAGTCATTCATTTCTTTTTTGGGGGGTGGGGGTGGGGGTGGGGTAAACTTTACTTTATATTTAAATTGCACGTAGTTATCCGTATTAAGACTGTTTAAAGCCAGAGACATCAAAACATTATTGTTTGAAGCCAGAGTCATCAAATTTTGATTCAAGTAAACCAGTGCCTTTGATCATTTTTCATTAAAGTCAATTCTTTGCTGTACATATGGCTCGATTTTGATGTGTCAAATTCCCACTTCATCAACTCCATTAGGATAAAAATAATGTGTACATATAGTTGCTTACTATAAATTCTACAGCGCTTCTCATGTAATTGCTCCTGTTGCGATTTATTGTGCTGAAAAGCTCAATAAACGATATGTTTTTCCATATATCATTTTGTTGCATATAAAAGTAACACAATCTGATAATGTTCTGAGTATCGAGCTTAGTAAATTCATCAATGCTATCTTCTAATATGCCGATTATAATAATCACTTCTCAATCAATATTGTCTATTGTATCTGTTATAGATTCCTCAACATAAGCATCTACCTTGTTGGAAAAGTCAGTAAACAAAACATCTTTTATTGTTTTGATCTTAATACTCAAGTCAGGAATATATAAATCGTAAGTTTTCTTTATATATTTTATCATGTTTTTATACACAATTGTTTTGTTTTGACCTCCTCTATTGTTTTGGTTATTTCGGTGAAATCAGTTATCTTTTGCAACTCTAGAAGTATATAAGTGTTAACTGTTATCGTACTGTTAATGTCAATGATTCTTGCGCTGAAGGGATTCATTTGATTTTTACTATTTTGATCATTTTATTTGATTTTAATATTCAGATCTTTCTGTAACTGTTCCAATTGTGTTTGTAAAGTTCCATAGTCATCTAGTGATTTCTTTATTTTCTCATTGTCACTCGGCATATCATCTATATCACTGTTTATTCTCTGCTCTATTAGTTGTAAATATTGCTGGATGTTAGGCATCTCACTGATTTATTCTCCTACTGTTTGCAATTCTTGAATAGCATTGAACACTGTGTTGAATAGTAGTTTAAACAGGTCATGTGAATCAAGATTTGTTTATGTTCTCTTCATTCTGTGCTTGCAGCTCTGGGATTTTATCATCTCTCTCTCTCTCTCTCTCTCTCTCTCTCTCTCTCTCTCTCTCTCTCTCTCTGACACTCTGCTTAATAGCTGTTAGTTTATTGTCAACTTGTTTTATCCAGGTCTTAATATTTGTTTTTTTCATGCAAAGTCTTACGCAATTGTTCAATAACACGTCCTTGAACAAATCGACAAGTAGCTGCATCATTTAATTTAACAGGGTCACTTACATTTGTGACATGGTTATTGTTGAGGTTTAAGTCAGTGTAGACTGTGTCACCGTGTCGGCTATTGATGTCGTTGGACTTTGTCTAAGCTTTGTTGCTGCTATTTTTTGTTTTGACTCAATGCTAAAAGCTAATCTTCATTCACTAGGAACTCTTAAAGATATATCTCACATCTACTCTACTTAAAGATATATCTCACATCTACTCTACTTACTTGACTAGGAACTCTTAAAGATATATCTCACATCTACTCTACTTACTTGACTAGGAACTCGTAAAGATATATCTCACATCTACTCTACTTACTTGACTAGGAACTCTTAAAGATATATCTCACATCTACTCTACTTACTTGACTAGGAACTCTTAAAGATATATCTCACATCTACACTACTTACTTGACTAGGAACTCTTAAAGATATATCTCACATCTACTCTACTTACTTGACTAGGAACTCTTAAAGATATATCTCACATCTACTCTACTTACTTGACATGAAAAGTACATAACTGACCTTTAACCATCTTGCTTTCAAAGGGATGCTACTTTTCTAGATGACATCATCATTGAAAGTAATGTGTAAATATGCGTCTTTTCTGAAGCAATTGAGGTATGCCTTCTTCAGGTTTGAAATCTAGAAATACCACTTGTATTCTCTTAATGTTGCTCTTCAACACATGAAGCTTTGGTCACACTGTTCTCCCGTCCAAACTTGTAAATCAATTGGCATGATGATACAATTGTTGTTGCTTTCATGTCTAAGTCGTGTAATATTTATATGAGCTCTCTGAAAACTGTTACATTTAGTGCAATGTAACTTTTATGCCATTATTTATGATAGTACAATGTTACTTTTATGCCATTATTTATGATATGTACCAAATGTTAAATTTGTGTTCACTCCACTATCGCTCGTCCACAAGTCATTTCGTTCGGGGCAAAGTCACTTTTGCCATTTCGCTAGTGATTATTCGCTTTATTTTTAATATCACTCATTTATTGTGTCATGACGTTACGTTTTTACGCTGTTTATGTTAATGACACGCATGCAATTTCTGCATTTCAATATCAAGGTTTTTGTATCGCTAGTAATTCTGGAATGATGGCTGACAGATTTAGGTTGGTTTCACATGGCAGTTTGTCTTCTCTCCATCATCTAGATTGTTTTCATGGGTTAGATTATAGCTATGACTGATCACTCATTGAGTTTTAATCTTGAGTTATTTCGACCTTTTTTGTATACTTGATTTATCCTGATGAAAATTAGTCAAAGAGAATTGAAGGCTGTATCGTATCCATAATGTTACCAATATGTTATCACTGACTTAGAGCTGTATCGTATCCATAATGTTACCAATATGTTTTCACTGACTTAGAGGTAATCAGAGCCGCTCTGTGGATTTGCTTCTTTATCGGAATAGGCGATTCACGGTTATTTTTTCCTGTATTTCTAGCCATTTTGCTGATGAATGAAATCTTTTTCAAAGTAGAGTAGGGTTACTCAGCATTAAGAGGATTTCGTACGATCACATATGAGAGCAAACATGTTTTTTTTTGTACAGATTGCAATATGCTTTGGATACGTTTATTGCGTAAACACACACACACACAGATAGATAGATAGATAGATAGATAGACAGATAGATAGATAGATAGGTAGATAGATAGATATCGATTTTTGTGTGTGTACAGCGCCTGACAATACTCCTGGGTTTTGATTCCTTTTTAGGTACGTGACTATAGTGGCTGATATGATGGAAGAACGTTTCAAATCTGAGGACATGACGGTGCATCTCCTACAGAATTACTCGTATGATTGGGCTAAGGAACTGGCAGATGTCGCATCCTCTGGAAATGCAGGTACTTAAGGAGACAGTTTGTCGGCGCTTGAGTCAACACTATCTTCTATGATTATGATAAAAGTCTAATTGTCGCGATTTTAAAGTACCAGCATATTATCTTTTTAAGAGGAATGAAAGTGTATATTCTTTTCATTAAATAATTGTTGGTATTCTGCTTCTACTAAGTCATGAAAATTTACCTCAGATGTTTCATTTTAAAAATTAACTTCCTGACGGGTGAACCTCGACAAGACTGTGTACCGTGGAAGTGTCCACTGACATCGTAACACATTCCTGTCGTGGGGATCGGTTTTTCCACCTCGTGAGCAAAGCTGTTTTTTTTTTTTTTATCAACTCGATTAGGAAGCTTTTGAATCATGTGGCACCAGAGAAAATCTCATGATTTTTTTTAAACAATGTGGTTTATATTAGAAGTTTTAACCCTTTTTAATGATTCTACACTTTTACTTTTCATTTTTATATCCTTTCTTCAGAGAAATGTACAGCATCTTAAATGTTTACCTCTCCTCTTAGACGAGCATATATTTACATCTATTTTGAAGGGTTTCTCTTCCAAGATATTAGCATTCTCTACCTTTATCTTTTTACTGCGTAAACTTTACTCGGTACTGTATAGCCAGACTTGTGATAATACGTTGTTAAACCATAAACATGCATACATACTCAGTTTAAAATTAATTTCATCAATTCAAGACAAATTTCACCTGAATGTATTTTAGTTTTCCGTTAAATGTGAGGGAAACATTTTAACTTTCGCACCATTGAAGCAGAAAACGTTTTATTTCTGTTAAATTTTGTTTTGCAAAATCAACCAAATGTAAAACTTATGCATTGATAAAAAAATTTAAAACATAATTTCAATAAAATATATGACTTTTACAAGTACTGCTATACAAATATCTACCCATTTCTACATGCAGATTTTCAGCACGGATCCATTTATGCAGCAATCACCAACCATCTAATGGAGCCAATAGTTGACGCGAAAATCTACAACCTTGTCAAGAAAGAGGGACTTGGTAATAATGGACCAGTCACTTTCTTACGCAGGTTAGTTTGTAATAAACTATTTTCTTCGTTCCTATTTGTACTTAAGATAAAATTTAAGATGAATATTGGACTCCAAATATTTATTAAACATTTTCACCAGTGTTCAGTCAGAGAGAGAGAGAGAGAGAGAGGGGGGGGGGGGAGAGAGAGAGCACTCATACATATATATATATATAAATATATATATATATATATATATATATATATATATATATATATGTGTGTGTGTGTGTGTGTGTTTGTGTGTGTGTACGCTATTCTATTTGCTTGAAAAATCTATCACCATTACCTCTTTTGTGTGCATTATAATGATTTGTTCTCGAGTTAAATCTTAAATGTTGTTTTCCCTCTTATCTAATAAGTTTGAAGGCAGAGATGGAAAGAAGTCACATTCCGAAAGATGCATTCAAGCTCTACTCCACGGCATGGAAGAAACAAACATATGCTGAAATTGAAATCGAAAAGGCCATGGAGGTAAGTAACTATTTTGTTAAATCATACTATTGTCCACTAGGATCGAGAAAAATATGTTCATTTAATTTTAATTTTTCATTCGAAATGGGCAAAATTATATCCGAGGTTTTTGTAATTATCGATGTATGGACGTATGTACGTACATTAAGAGTTACTTACAATCTCGTGCAGTGTTCTTTTTCAAATACCAAGAGCTTAAGTACCCTGCCAACGGGCAAAGTTAATGTATGACGAAATGATGCAAAAAAGTTAAACCACTACCTCATCTGGTGACCCCAAACCAAATCTGCTAATATAAATATGGCTGATTTTAAAAAAATTCAAGTTAGAGCACAATTCATTTATATCATATTTTATTCAATCAAATTCAATTATTAATTCTTCTATGAATAGAAATGACTATCGGGCGAATTAAAAGAAAGGAGGCCTTAGAAGGATGTGTGTAAAATCATTCGCATGTAATGAAAAAAGTAATTATAAAAATTTGTATAGGATTGGATTGACGAATACAGGTATATACAAAATATCATAAATAACATATTAAGGATAACTGCCGTCGTAATAACACTATCATTCTCTAATCGCTTCTTTAATAAAAAAAAACTCTTACTCCTTATTTTTTTTTTTTTTTTTTTTTTTTGTATGTTCTTTTGCCTTATTACAAAAAGCCAACCATTCGATGCACTTACAAATTCATCATATGCCTTTACGCGTGTATTTCAGTATTATCATCTGAGGAAGTATAAACTTGAAAACGGTAAACGACAGCTTCAGGCTAACCCATCTGTACTCTCATCTCGCGCTGAAGCAAGACTTCGGAAGTCCATATTTCGCTACCATTATAAATGTGAAGACGCCCAAGAAGAGTACAAGAAGTTACTTACGATGGAGGAGGCGGCAAGGGGACAACGCATGGCTGTAAGTTCAATACCCGGAAGCATGAACACAGTTCCGATATTCCCAAAACTTAGGTTCCCCCACTCCACCACCCCACCCCCGAGCCCCACACACACCTTTTGTGGGTATTCATTACAACTTCATAACATTCCTGTCGTATGCCAGAACAACTGTGATTTCCCGCCATAGCAAATCCCCATGTTTTGTTATTACCTATTAAACCAAAACCCGCGATTCTTGGGTACAAGGACAGCGGTGCTCCGATAACCGTAGGAGGTTTGTATTTAACAACAGCAATAATCGTAACCTCAAATCTCGAAAAAAAACACTTTCAACTGATTTTACATAGAAACACTTGGACATGTACAGTCGCTAATGAAGTATGTTAATCTTATACACATTTTGACATTTAGTCTCGAAGGGATTGACATGACCTGTTAGTTGTTAGACATAATACCGGACGAAAAACATTATTGTTGTTGTTGTTGTTATTATTATTATTATTATTATTATTATTATTATTATTATTATTATTATACCAATCCGGGTCGGCCGCAGTCGTGTCTCCGGACAAGGAAAAATAAAATGCACCAATACAACCATCCCTCACCCCCTTTCAAAATACATCCCTTCCCAAGACGGTAACCAGGAAGTTAGTACAGTAACAACAATCCTGTTACATAGCAATGACAGAAAACAAAAATTTGGTTATATGAAAAAGTAACTGTTCTTGAAATTGTTGTATATATCTGACCTTTGGCTCCCACACAGGGACACCGGGGATGGGGGTGGGAGCAAATAATAATACCCCTCCGGGACTCCCCTCTAGCATATGGTTACCAAACAGGAAAATTAACTAGTAAGTTCGCTTATTACCACTCACCTGTTTATGAAGAGTTTGTATGGCGTTTTATTTCATAGCAACACTTTAAACTTTATATAGTTCCTAGGCAAGTCGAGTACCGTGCCTTTGCCTAGGACACACCACGGTAGCCGATCCTGGCTGATCCGATAGTGGGAATCGAACTTGTCTCCTTCTGGTCACGAGTACAAAGCCTTAGCCACAGAGGCAAGGCGGCACTATTGATATGTATGATGGACACACGTTAAAGCACGATATCCATCACGCTTGTTTTATTAAGCGTGGGGATTATTAATCAGGATATATCCAGGTGGAAATCAGTAGTCTCGAGCTTGAACACCATTTTTGTTTGTTTTATTTAATTCCCAGACGATAAGATCCTACCCAAGATGTGTACATGAACCCTCCCTCCATATGGCTGGAAGCCCAGGTAGGCACTGATTTATAAGTCTCTCCCCCCCCCCCCACCGCCGCCCCCTCCAACCCTTTCTCTCTCTCTCTCTCTCTCTCTCTCTCTCTCTCTCTCTCTCTCTCTCTCTCTCTCTCTCTCTCTCTCTCTCTCTCTATCTCTCATGAAATTTTGTGCGTGTTTTTCAGGATATAAGGACACCACAGCTGAAGTTTGAGACGCTTGAGAAGAAACATATGATGAACACAGCAGCTGGAATAGGGAAATTTATCGATGTTGTGGAAAAGCTGGATACGGAAAGGTAGAAAAAAAAATCTTCTGCATTAGTAGTATAGAAGCGGACATTCATGGACCACATAAACAAAATGTAATAACATTTTCAAATCAAATAAATGCATATATCGAACAATGCTAATTCTAGAACTGTCCATTTCGAACTACTGTAACATTTCTGGACTACTCATACCATCGTATCCACCGAACATTCATATTTTACTCAAACAAAATAATCCATCGAGTACCTAGAACACATAAATTTGTTGATTGTGCATTGAGTGGAGCGCAGAATAATGATTTTAAAAAAATAATGGTTAAAAGGAGATAAATATCTTAATGCTGCAGTTATGCTGTTACGAGACCACTTCCCTGTTTCCCTGTGCAAATATTTACGATCCTGGACCAGCTGACCCTAGGTTATTTTATTTTTAAATTTGTCAATAAAAAAATAAAGTAATTAACGGCATCTCTTTTGTTTAGAATATCTCAAACGTGGCGTGCATGTCTTTAACAACAACAACAACAAAAAGATCCAAAAAAAAAAAAAACACATTTGCATGCAAAAGTAGCAACTTTGAAAGTTGAATGACTCCACGGAGGAGCTAGTCTTGCGTATAACTTTCGAATAAGAGCTGTTTGACACAATAGCAACAAAAATAGAATATAAGAAAAATTCTTAATTTAGGCAGCTAATTGTTTGAATGCGGAGTGTATATATATATATATATATATATATATATATATATATAATATATATATATATATATATATATATATATAATATATATACAAGAACAGATGAATTTTAGATTAGACCTAGAGATATGAAAGGAAACGCAACCTAAATATCCATTAGAATCTACTGTTGTTCAAAGGCAACCAACGAAAGTACCTAAAGAAATAGAAATGCAAGATTTCAGTCATACAATAAACTCTGAACAATATGAATTGTTTGATGAAATGCAAAGAGTACAAGATTCACTTGTAGATCAGGGAGAAATTGTTCTAAGGTTATTTACTCAACATGATGAAAGAGTGATTGGAGGATATAAAGAAACTGTTGAAATTGCAGCCTTAAAAATAAAAACTTTCAAATAGAATTCGAACGTCATGAGGTACGGATATCAAGATTTAAAGAAAGAAAAGAAATTAAAAGAAAGAAATATATAATCGAGAAAGAAGAAATATATACAAAATGGACTGAACAAAGTTGTAATTATGATGTCAGAACTAGCTGTAAAGATAGATTTATTTTATAGATATTTACAATTTCAACATGGATAAAATTAATGAAATAATAATACGTAAACTTTTATTCAGAGGAAAAAGGGCGTACTAATAGCTGCTATCACTACAATGACAGAAATTTGGTAAAGAGTGTTGCTTTTTCTACGGTTGGTCCTCTCTACTCCAGGGGAATGATTTTTGACAAAATAAAAAATGGCTTAAAAAATTAAGCCAAATATTTGCTTGAGTTTGCGGTAAGATATAATAGCGCTGGCCAACTTATTTTTCTTAGCTGATAACGTCATATTGTTTTGGCATTAGTGTTTTTGCTAATTGCATTATTTGATAAAAGTTGCAAGCAAAGAAACGAGTAGGATTGAGCAAACATCACGTCTATAGCACGATTACAGGTTCGTTGTTGATTAATGCTATGTCTCTCAAAGGAGGAACAAAGAAGTTTAGGTCTTTCTTTGAAAGAATGTAATCCATCTCAGAAGTAAACTGTACCAACTCCAGCAACCATTAGTATCAAAATCATGTTTGTTTATTAGGTTTGTATTGTTTTTCTTTGCTATGTTTTGTTTCGTTTTTGTTTGAGAGGGCTGGGGTGGGGGTGGGATAGGACTTTTTAAAATGTCATGTGTCCTCGTGTTATAAACAGCCTTTGGAATACCATCTGTATTACCTCGGTATTCATGGTAGGGTTCAACCCCAGTTTAAACGAGTCACTGGAGATTTGTAAATTCATGTATTCGGCGATGGTACTCATTTTCATAACCATCTCACTTGGTAACCAAAAGACACTGTCACCACCAACTGCATAGTCCAGTTTTACATTTGAATATATTATGTATTGCTGAAATCTTACTATAAAACTTTCATCTGTTTCATAAACATGCTCTACTAAAGTCAATAGTCGAATTAGCCCTTTAACACTGTCAGATACTGTTGAAAGAGTCTGTGTGAACGATATTCTTTTTCTTACCTGTGCAACTAAAATACAGATTACAAAAGACTTTATACTTTGATTCAATCTTGATATTCCCGTATCTGTTAAACCATTGCTTTATGGCAGGAGGAAGTATCTCAAGCCTGCAGGTTAATATGTGCCTGCTACCGAATGAATTTCTTCAGCTGGCAATGTTCAACAGTACATGTTGGCCAGTTATATTTACGAGTAAACGCAGCTAACACAACAGCAAGTGTAGGTTATCCGAAACCTTTGTAATCAGTTTATGTTCTTGTGGCCCAATATCAATCACGTGTTATTTTTTCCTCTGAGGTGTCTCCAGTCATGCTGTATAGGAAAATGTTTTTAGTTGTTGCACATCACATTATATCTTTTCATATATATGTCATTGCTATTTCATTGTAACTCAGAGTCGTCGGATAAAGGTATTCTACATTCCGATAGCAGTTTTCTCACCTGAAATTAAAGATGCAATTTTGTATACTCATTTCACCAATTCTATTACACGTTGATCAGTTAAATGCCAGTATGAAGCCCCTCAACCAGCTGTTACCTTCCACACGGACCAGTTTAGTTGATTACGCCAAAATCTCATGTTATACTAGGATCCAGATTTTTTCATAGAGCCGTCACTGTCACATTTTAAAGTGTCGCTGTCAAAAATGAATAATGGCTTGTGCGTAAAAGT
The DNA here is from genome assembly GCA_029931535.1 of Margaritifera margaritifera. NCBI lineage: Eukaryota > Metazoa > Mollusca > Bivalvia > Unionida > Margaritiferidae > Margaritifera > Margaritifera margaritifera. Next base: position 1,850,101 of record JAQPZY010001260.1, read on the forward strand.
TTTAGTTTGAGTGCTGTATTTTTTTGTCTCGATAACTATTTTTGAAATATCTTGGTTTAATGGAGCGTTACACTGAGTTGCAGGTCAACGACAATTTGCTGTATTCGTTAGATTTTTAAAAAATATTTGAACTGCATTTATCAACAATAAAGTGTTTTCTTTTTTACAATCTTTTATTTAAATTAAGAATGAGTGTGCCGAACAATGTTCACCTATATTTCGTATATGAAATTGACTTTTCTTGTACAAATACATTAATCATCTATCTACTGTTCTCCACACCCACGTGAAATTCTCTGTTGAATTTTCTCTTTCATCTTTAATTTCTTCTGTTGTAATACCAGCTTATTATCGTTTATTTTACACAATGTTTGCATCTGTGGTATTTTGTATTTTTTTCCAGTTCCTCTGTCAGATTGCTCCGATGCATGTGTAACATTTTACAAGTACTGATTGTGCTCTGTCGTCGAGGCTAGGTACACCTTCGGTGCAACACATGCATGCATTCTGCTTGATTTGATGTAGCCAACAACATCCAATGCTGATTGTACCATTATTTCTGTTGTTTAATTTCAATTACTGGTAGGTTTCAAATGAAAGTTCTGTGAAAGCTGAATTAACAAAATCTGTTTATCTTCACACTGTGATAGGTGTACTAAATTTTACGTCATCCGTGTGGTGTAAATTATTTCCTTATCAATTTATTTTGGTTAATTGTGTGGTAATTCCTGGTTATTAAAGGTTTGTGGATGCGTTAAAAGTTGTACATGGTAAACATTTTGTGCAGGAGAAAAGCATAATTTATTAAGAAGTTGTGTGATTTGCTACTATACATTCTTTGAATGAAATTTTAACTAAGTTTAAATGCTCACATGATTGCATCAACGTCTATGCGCTTTTCGTTACCCTGGATGTTGTTCGAGATCTCGCATACCAGCTTGTAGTATTTTACATTGTATATATGTAACAGCTGTTTGTGAATGTAGGTAAGATCAATTTCATATTGTTTAATGTTATCTCGTTTCATGTATTTTATTATGTCATTTATTACCCATCTAGGACATTGTCTATATTGTAGTCACCTTAGACTGTTTTTTATTTATACCATTTTGTTGTTTAGCTGTGATGTTCTGAGCTGTGCTTTTTATCAATAGAAATTCACCTGCTGGGTATGATTTATCTTTATTTCCTAATGCGCTGTTTGTTTTTCCACATCTGCCACATTCTAGAAACTTGTTTTCCGTCAAAACCTCAACGTTTTCACGCTCCGTAATAGTGCTATATAGTGTGCTTTCTCCATCATTGATTTTAATATTCTCAAAGGTTTGGCGATTCATAAAATCCTTTCCATTTAACGAGTGCATACTTTTCACTATTTATTCTTTTTGTCTTCCAGATCATTCCAACTTTGTATGTGTGAACTTGTTTGTTAGATAACTTCTGTTCATACATTATGCCTTTTGTATCATATTCCTTCAAGTCTTCCAGTTTGTAAACAACGGGATCACCTAAAATTATCAGCCGGATTTAAACATTTCCTCTGTAAAGTGAAGAAAGTAGCTCTTTACAAAAGTTTTTTTATATTTCAAAATTCTAACTGTTTAACTAATTTTGAAATACAGGCACTCCAAATGTGTATGTTGTCAGGTAACCAATTAAATTGATGCATGCTTTTGATATGTTTTAGTAATTGTTTCTTTCAACTGGAGTCATGTCTATTGATCTGTGACGAGTGTTATTGCATCCTTCAACAAGGTGTGGGTAAAAAGTCAACCTATTTTCTGTTTTCATTTTGAGTGAAATAATTACACGTTGTAGTTTTTAAGGTTTTGTTGAATCTTTCAACTACATTTTTGTGTGTGTGTGCGTGTGTGGTTTTTTTTTTTTTTTTTTCTCTTTTTTCTTAGTAAGTTGAAAATTTTTGAATGGTTTCCTTTTCCAGCAAATCGATTATCTTTTCGGTTGTAAAACATTTTCCTCATTAAACTGTATCTTTTCAGGCTTTCTATCTTTGAAGATTATTCTCAAAGCATTGAATATGTCATATCCCTTTTTCATTTTTTACTTTTCAGTCCAAGCGCACTTCGAGAAAGTATCATTGTTAAAATGTACCAGTATCCATGGTTGTATTTTACATATGCAAACATGTCAAGAATATCTGCATGTCACTGATGTTGTACTCGTGAAACTGTCATACTCTACACAATGCCTTGCACCAATATCCAACACCATCATCTATAAAATGTAGAACCGAAAAACTATTATTGTTAGCTTTCTTCCCTGATGCTCGTTTTCAACACTCTCATACAGCCACAGCCCATAAACATGGCTATTCCTCCAGAGCTTGAGATACAAAAACATTAGTGAGGTAGTACATGTGACATTAGATATGGCGGGAACCATACTCATTTGACAAGATATAGTATGACGGACTAATTGTATCAGCGCAATGAACGCATATATAAATAAGGTTGTGTGGAACATTATGCCTGACGTTCAAACAGCACAGTAGCATATAATAAATGATTTAAACACACACACACACACACACACACACACACACACACACACAATTTTGACGCAGCTGACGATGTAACAAAAAGTTATACAGTTAGTCTACCTACGTTTTCCTATCTTCCAACAACAACAAAAACAATAGATCAAATAATGTAGTTTCTAAGTTGCGCTTTTAAAACGAATGTCTTTTTTGTACTAGGAAAATGAAGGTTCCTTTCTATACAATTTCTTTCGCCTATTATGCTAATCATTTACTCCTTTTCTTCATCATTTTGCTCTGTTTCGCTTTGACTCTGATCCAATTTGTCTCTTTCTTTCTTTCATTCTTTCTCTCCTTCCTTCCTGCTTCAAGAGCCAATCACCACAGACTGCTCCAAGATATCCATGCTTTACTGGACAAAATGGACGTTGAAACCGATGTTAGGAACCTCTTGGCTCAAAACATAAATCGGCGTGAATTTCCTGTCTTTATGGTATATATATTATTGCAGCAAAATAGGGTAAAATGTAATGTAGACTTGCGAAAATTTGTTTTGGATCAATCGTTTCTAGTGATTGTTTTATAATGCGTGAATATTAAATGTCTATAGAAAAAATCAAAATCAGGTGTTTTAATCTCCATATAAGTATAGGTGTAGAAAACTTCTTAGTCAGAATAAACACAGGATAAACAAAAACAAAAACGAATTTCGGGTATTATTTTAAGCATTTGTGCT